>VZTU01027922.1:82938-102941 GCA_013400835.1 Zapornia atra
ACACGACACATGGGACAGGATGGAATACACGATACACACGACTTGAACACTCCTCTCTTACTGCAGTCTTATGTCTCTCCAAACATTTTACGTTATTGCTTGATGAATCATCACAGGGACATGGCTGAATTAAAACATTTAGGAAAGGAGTTGCTTCCATTTAACACTTGGTATGGCTGAAACCACTAATTAAGTATTTATCACAGTTAAATAAGAGGCACAGATTTTGTTTTTCATTACTTCTATTTCTGAATACACTTTCAAAACACAGAACAAAGTACATGTTTCAAATGCACGAATGTATGGGGTTTTTTAGAAGGGACACCCCCACACACCCCCACCCCTCAAGATCCTTTTTTGGCCTTAGGAGATTAACGGTATTGAAGTCAAATTGTCCTTTCACATACCACAACAGCTCTGAAAGACTAAAACAGATGAGAAATAGCTTTTAAATCCCTTAAACATTTTTAATAATAGAAAGAATTGTCCAGACAATGGATTTTAGTGAAAGTTTTCACCTAGATGGCTCTAAATTAACAGAGCAGTGATCCTAAAGGTTAACATCCTCGACAGAAGTCAAATACTGCACAACCAAGAGGGAGTGACTTCCTCTTCTTGAGGATGTCTCCTCTTTGATATTCTTAGCTAGCTAGAAATATTGGCCATATTTCTTTGCACACCTACATGACACAAGTAACTACAAAAAGGTGTCGTTCTTTCCAGTAATTTTTTGATAGTGCAAACAGGACAACAGAAAAAAATGCATGCATTTTCTCAGTCTTGATCACTGTGCTGGGAGAAATGGTAGGGAAAAAAGCATGTGATGCTTTTGCTGCCAAGCTCACACCCATTGGTCAGTCTTCCTCTTAAAGAGATGATTTAATTACCCAGCTCTGTGCTATTTGTGCCTACTGGACGGAGCTAGGAACTGACAGTACCTGACAGCACCGCTGATTCCCATGACGGACTCAGACTTGACTTCCTCATTTTTCATTCTGCTATTGCACAATTCCTAGTCCATGAAATGTCATAAAGTAACAACCAAGCAGTGAGTATGACAGACCTTAGGCTAACTCTACATAGCCACGATAGAAAGCGTACTCAGAGTTTGCATAAGGTTGTAATAAGTGGTCTTTCAGACACCAGAGAAGTATTTCCACTTACCTGACACAAAAGTAATTATCCAAATGTGAGGCTAAAAGTTGCTAGTGAAGACCATGAAGGCCGTTTCTGAGAGACCACTACAAGATATGGAAACCAAAACTGAAGGGACTAGAGAGAACAGTGAGCAAACTAAGATACCACACATCCTTGACTATTTTCGGCTGCTACCACTGTATTTGTACAGTCTGCCAACCATGAGAAGAAACTGTAGATCAGGATACTGATGGGCCAAAGTGCCTCTTGAGAATACAGCTCCCTGAACAGCAAAGTTGGCGTTTCTGAGCAAACAGCTTACTGCTTCTACAGTGACTGGAGGGAGAAAGCTGAACAAGTTTTTTTATGAAGAAAGAGTACATTCTTATACCAACTTTTCAAATCAACAAGTAACCCACGGAAACCAAAACCAAATCCACATGATGTTCCTTTTAACTGCTCAGAACAACAAGGGATCTACCAGAGATACTGTGCTCTGCAGAAACACCCCGAAGTAAGGCTCTTCTTGCTGCTGGGGTCAAGTATAGCTTTATACAGCATGAAGATACTCTTCCCAGCAAGCAGTTCTCCAATTTCTTCATCCAAAATGCTTGTGGGTTTTATAAAACTATAGCGGATTGTATCTTAAAACAGAGTAATGAAATCTTGTGAACGCTTACCTAATCTGAATCATTTGATTTTAAGCCTGACAGTCAGCCAAATCTATTTAAAGAGCATCTCAGAAGAAAATAAAAACCCCACCAAAAAAACAAACAGAAAGCCATTGGCTTTGAACTGCAGAAGGTTCAGTGATGGTGGAGAGCTAGAAATTTCTAACTACTCAAGCTCAAGGGGATCCTCTCTGCTTCTTCCCAACTGCATTCAGGTGCTTCTTTGCGGTCATTTCTGCTGTCCTCTTCCTGAAGGAAAGGCAGCAACTGATCAACACCATTCTTCTGTGCAGACTTATAACCATAAAGACTTTCGTTCAAAATAGCAGAAAGTATGTCACTGTTCCCTCACAACTACCAAGAGAGTAGGGTATCAGCATCATAAAGCAGCTAAAAGGACTCAGAGCACGCAGTTGGCTCTCAATCTGAAAAGCTATTAAAACCCACCCAGTAATGAGCTCTAATACAGCACAATAACCAAAGGCAAATTACAATAAAAGATAAAAAAGCCAAGCACACAGCTCTAAATATTGAAAGCCAGCATATTACATTCAGCCTTTTCTGATTGAAAGCAACTTAACTTACAAGCTGATCTAGAAGTTCCTGGAGGAAAGTATCTTTTCTTAGAGAATGCAATTTGTAAGAGCACAACGTGGGATAATCAACTAATAGAGGGCTTGTGTTCAAAGACAAACAATGAGAGAGATGAGGTCAGAACTAGAGTTGCAAAGGCCACATTATTTACTTTGTGTGCGGCTTATTGCCAAAACACGCTTCACTCCCCAGATAAGACTTCTACTCCTATCAAAAGCATGGTATTAATAACCACTGATCTCATGCATCACGGTACTTTCACCACATGCATTTGCTGTGGAGGTTACGGAGGGAATGGAGGCAGATGAGCCCACAGCATTGTGTCCTACTTCAAAAATCCTTTGGAAGCAGCTACCCCCTTTCTGCTACACAGCCCAAAGGATCTGTTATTTCAACAACTTCTCTCTGACAGTTAAGGATTTTTATCTAAAATTAAGGTCTGCCACCAAAATGATCTGCACTTCATTCAGATTTTCCTTTCACAGCTGCACAGCTCTAAGACTGCTGTACAGGACAATAAAAGCCCATGTCTTAACACCCCTGGCTTTCCATAGCACTTATCCTAAAGCTTTGTGTTATTTTCTACATGAAATCTACATCTATTCTTCCAAGCCAGTATTTTAAAAACACCCTACCTACCCCTAGGCTTGATGCTGGACATTTCACAAGGAGAAGGGCTGGGGTGAAACCACCTTTTCATCTCACTCCATATGAAACCTGTGGAGTTCTGAGAAACAGAGAAAACAGCAGCTTCAAGTATTATGCAAGCACTCAAAGCCAGCTAAACACCACCAATCCATCCTTTGTAACACAGAAAATCATGACAAAAAGGAACAGGGCAGCTGTCAACCATATGGCGAAATGGAAGGTTCTGGTTTGATCCTAGCAAACACTCAGACAGCCTCCTGCTGCCAGTTGGTCCCTCTCCAAATTTTCACCTTTACTTTCCAAAGGGGAGCTTCAAGATGAATACCATATTTGTTTCCATCTCCAGATATAAACAAACATTTTTATTGCAAAACCCTGTATTTTACAGCCATAAACTATTGCAACAAGATTCCAAGCCCCTTTTTCCTATGGCACCTTAGTCACCAAGAAAGTAGAAGGTTTCTACTTTGGATTACAAATTCCAGCCCAACAGTGACTAAAGAGTTCCTAGAAGCCTTCAGAAGTAGTCAGTACTATTCAGCAACATAAGGCTTAAGGACTGACAACTTTTTAAATCCTAAAATCCTGCTGCCATGTTTTTTCCTGACCTTTCACTGCTGAACAGAAAAATCCTTCCTGTGCTGTAACAGCTATCTTGTTATAGCTCTAAGTTCTCCTGTCAATCTTCAACACCCCTTTCCTTCCTTAAAACCTAAGTCAGTAGCAATCAACTCCCAAAGCATATGCTGTTCACATTACAGCACCACAAATCATTTTTTTCATTATACCTTGATTGCAGTCGTTTGAAACAACACACAGCCACACAGAATAAAAACCATGGGTAAGAAATGGATTTTACGAGGAAAACAAGCAAACAGAAGTACTCCAGCACTGTTAGTACTTCACTTTCAAAAGAAAGACAAAACAGACTAAGCAAAGACAGCAACACCTTGAGAGTAGCAATGGACTTCCACCAAACAGATGGACAGCCTTTGACTGGAAAAATAGTTCTTTCCAGTGATGTGTTAGGCATCTCACAGTGAGAGACTGCAATGAACTCTTCTCTTCAGGTAGTACTCAAGGGGAACAATGACACCCATGGCAGAAATCAGTTTCCTCAACACAGGCACATAAGGGATTTTTTGATACCACTGGCTGATGAAAACCTCCACAGAGGGTGGGCAGATACAACTGCCGCCTCCCTCATGCTCAACAGGTAGGGTCAGACAATATATTCGATAGTACCAAAGAAGCATTTACTGCCTTCCTCCCTTTTCTCTTAGGTCAGGATAGTATTTGGCATTAAAATACTAGCTATAGCTTCAAGCTATCAATCCACTGTTTTATCTATACCATCATTACAACATAGATGGCTTGTAACACTCATGTTCTTGTCAGACCAAGGTACAAAACCAAAGCAGCATAGAGGAACTTGTGCTAACAAAGCATAGGCAGAGAGAGCAAAGAAAGAGCAAGCAGCAGTTTAAGGTGCCTGTGCTAGGTCCCAGTATTAAATGCTTACATCATTCTTTCCTGCTTTGCTAGAACTGACAAGCAGAAGGAGTGCTGCTGCATCGCAGAACATTATATAGAGTAATACTTCCACATAAAAATATAAAGCCATGCCCCAGCATCCACACCATGTTGATTATTCCTTTTTTTTAAAGCAGTCATCTGTGCTGCATATCTATAAATAACACTCAGCAGAATCACGAGTGAGCACACAAATGCATAAGCACTTAATAATATCAACTTGGGTTTAAGATCATTGCTATTTAGTTTGAGAAGAATAAGCATAACTAACAAGAACAGGAACACTCATTTTTCCTTCATTTGGCTTTGTATACAGAAGTATTTTCCCACAAAATCCACTGAAGTCTTCAGAACCTCAGTAGGACAAACACTTGCACATACCACAAGAAAAAGCTTACCAAATCAAAACATCCCGTATTCAACAGCAGTCAATAGCATGTGGGAGGAGTAAAGCAAACAAGCTGGGGGGCAAAGGGGAATGGACAGAAGATACCATGATACCCTACACCCCACTAACAATCTGGAATTGATGAGCAGGGAGAGTACAACTCACAGCCTGATTTCTCTTGATTTTTATACAACCAGGAGACTAGCAGGAGAAGACATCTCATCAATGTCTAGAGGGATCCTACAGAGGAAAAACTCTCTGCAAACTGATGAGGTTCCCTGTTCCCCCTCCCCCATTTTTAATTAGAAAGCAAATAGACATGACCAAAACGCCAAACTTTACATCTCAAACTTGTCATGATGCTCCTGTCTCCAACTAGCAAGTCAAGTATTCAAAATATGGTCCCATGGCTTCCCTGTGGGTTCTGCCCCCCAGACCAGAACAGGCCAACTGGGCCACTGCTGGCTAAACTGACTGCTCTGGACATACTGAGCCTCTCCCCAGCTGTAGCATCAATCCATCGTACAGTCTCATAAATAAGTGGCCATTTTGCAAGGCTCTGAATTTTAAAGAAGAGGATGATGACACCAATGCACAGTTCTGAACATGCAGCAACACACCAAATACAGGCAAGGGTCACGTAGTGATTCCCACAAAGACAGGAAAGGAGCCCTTGTACAAACAGGACATGCACCCACTTCATTACCTGAGATTTTACTTTTGCTGAGAAGCCCCTTACAAATAGACAAATTACTCTGCTTAAGTTGTTTTGGTATAAGACATTCCAAAAGATGTACTAGAATAAGTATTCTGGAGACCAAAAAAATCCCTGATACTTTTCTATCAAGCAGTCAGGGGAAGAAAAAAAAAAGCCATCGAATCCAGTTCAACCGATTTCACCATGTGAAATCTGGAGGAGATGGCTAAGACAGGAAAAAGGTACCTCTGTATACAGTATATATTTGTCAGAAATACATTTCAGAAACTAAAACATTACAGAATATACATAGTATACACAGATGGAAGTTTCATGTGTGCAAAGCAGATTGTATCCTACAAACAAGTCTTCTGAAATACAGATCTTTCACTTTCAGTTAGCACTGAAAGGTGAAGCCATAAGATTTGCATATAAACTTTCACAAAATTCTAGCCTCTTTGAATTCAAAGTCTGAATTAGTATTTCTAAGTTATGATTCAAAGTGACTGCTTATATAAGTCCTACCAGATGCCATCATAAGGAACTACTTCCATACTGATTTTAAAAACTTACAGAATTCCTTCCTTGCAGATTTTAGTATCTTAAAGTCTTGGGATCTGCTGGGAAAAAACCTGCTGCTCATTCTACAAAGCGTAGAGACAATGATACAATTACCTTGTATCAAAACCAGGCTTCTGGAGATAATGTTATTGTTTTCATTCAGAAAGGTTATTTCATCTTTACCAGAAAAGTACTGTGAAACCACCAAATGCAAAAGGGATTATTTTGTGTCCTGCTGTGGCCTGGAGAGATAGACAAAGCATGAAAGAGACTCTTGTTAAATACAAGCAGGCTCTGTCCTAATGGGTCACAGAAGCAGAAGCTGTGCAAATGCTGTATAATACAAGCTGAACAGACCAGTTGGGTGTTGGGGTAAGAAAAAAGAAGAATGATGTCAAATGCTTTGATTTATTTTTTCTCTGCCTGGTGATGAAATGACACTACTGAGTGGCACCAGAAGCTCCAAACAAAAAAACCCACCACAACAACAGGAAGCACTCGAGAGGAGGTATATACCATCAAAGCAGCCTTTCCACATTATTTGCAGGTTGCTCGCTGGCAGAAAAAGAACACAAAGAGGTAGTTTATAGGAGTTCCTCTCTTTGCAGCTGGGAGAAGCCTGTTAAATATGAAATTAAAACACAAATTCTGAAACATTTTGTTCTTGTTTTAAAACAGAATCAAAAAGAGCAAGTTTGAGGGTATGTACACATGCCCCCATACACAAAAACAAGGTCTGGTCTGACAGCACTGCAAAGTACACAGCCAACAACAAATGTTAAAGGCACCAAGTTCAACACTGAAAGAGTAGCTAGAGAAAACAGCAGCCTTGCTCAACTTCAGACAATAAGATTTCAGCCCAGACTGTAAATAAAAGTGCATAGTTCAGACATTTAGTTATTTCTTTCAGCACTGTTTCAACTGCTTCAATGCTGCTGTGGGTCTGAGCTGCACTGAAAAACAACCAGCTACTTCTGCTACTCTCCCAAATCTGATCCTGCACCAACAGCTGAAACCACTTGTGAAACTAAAGACAATGTGCGTCTTGCAGAAGCCATATACCTTTCCAACAGTGACTTCCAGGAGTGCTGCAAGGTTAAGCACAAGGGATTACTCAGTTTCTGGTTTAGTTCAGCGCAGAATACATGAAATTTAGACAGTGCAGCAGCCTAAACTGGTATGTTATACTCTGTGCACTCAGTTCATCTTTTTATCCTCCTATAAAGTACCCAGCCTTAACTGATGCTTCATCCCTTCAAGCAGATTACCTCAGGGAACAAGGCTGGGGTGGAGCACAGAGAAGCTTTGGGGAAGGGTCTCAGCCAAGAGACAACAGCAGCTTTGGGGGTTCTGCAGCTCCATTGCTCAGAACAGGGGATGGGGATGAAATTGCATCTCAGGATGGTATCGTTTATGTGCTTGGTTTCTTGCTTGTAACCACACGTGTGATCCTGTAAGAGTATGGTTATGCCGTCGAGCATCCTGCCCTGTCCCCCTTGAGGGGGACACCCCAGGATTCTCTAAGGGAAGGGCTACAGGAACTTCAAGGCATAGCTGGTCAGACATGGCATAAAATTTGATAGACATTTGGGGCCACTCAGTGATGGACCAGCTGGGAAGGAGAGCGGGCAACTGCAAAGTTGCACAGAAGCTTATTTCCATTTTGTTTTCCCTAGGTGTTTGAATTTTTCTCTTTTAGAAAAACAAAATTTCTAGTCCTTCTTTAAATCCAATTTGGCATTTTAGGCATTAAAATCCTCCGTCTTTTGGGAGCTCACGACAGCAGAAGGGTTGGACACATCCACCTCAAACCTGTGAAGGATTCCTTATTCTGTCATAGCAACCCAAAACAGTCTCTGAGGCTTGCTTTTTCCCACAGCACCCAGCCCAGATTACACAGTCAGCCCCACACCAGCAACTGGAGCTGGGAACAGGACAGAGCCTTCACCTTCCAGTTACACAGCAGCATCACATGCCACAAACCACCCACACCTCTTGCCAAATGCTCTTAAGAACAAGACCTGTTGATATTGCTCCAGGCTCGCATCTGAGTATTGTTAACACTGTGCAAAGTGACTTGTTTTCCTCAGAAGTCCCTAGACAATATGAGGCAAGACAAAAAGCTGCTAAAGGGACATAACTCTTGGATTTGACAGAGGAGGGGCTGAGGAAGATGAGCAACTTGGTACAGAAACAGAAGCTGAACACCAGCAAGACAATAAAAGGACTAGCCCCAAACACTATCCTGTTTAAAAGTCTCATCCCTTAATAATCAGCCTTCAAGGAATGATCACCTGACATCTAGGAAAGCAACATCTGTAAAAGCCATCCTTATCAAGAAGGATTACCACACCATGATGGCGTTTTCAGGCACCTCATTACACCCCAATAAATGCTTTGTTGAGAAACCAATGACAAAATTACTAGAAGAAAACATTCAAACCCACTAGTAGTAGTATTATTATTATCCGTTGCTTAACCAGCATTACAACTTGTAACACTTCCTTATACACACCTGTAAAGGAAACAGGAAAAAATAAGAATATTCCATCCAGATTAAGAGTCTGTGCATCCTTCCTCTGTGATTAATAAATCATACATGTGTGTATGTGAACATGTGCAACCAAGCGGCTGACCTGGAAAAAAATCTTACATTTCTGGTCAGTCAGGACAAGTCAGCCCACCTGAGGCTAAAATTCTGAACTTGAGCCAAAGCATGTAGCATTAGATTTTTCTTTGCCAGACTAAAAAAGTTTTTCTGGATTTTAGCATCCTCATTTATTCCAAGTCTCAAATTCTCTAATTCCAGTATACTCTGGTGACCCAGGTACTCAACAATTATGACAGCAATTTTAACCCTCATCCTCTTGTGGGTCTACTATATGAGAAACTTAAGAGAAAACTTGATACAGTAGTACATATGAAAATCCACAATTTAAAACACTTCCTATGATCCAAAACATCAGAACCTGAAAAGACTCAAACTGGAAAATGGATGAAATGACATGGTTGTGATACACTATTCTTTGGAGGAGGTAATCTTGTCTCACAACTTACATCCATGACAACTCCTGGGAGAAACAGAAACTGATTAACATCACTTGGCTCTTGGTGGAGTCAAAAACTGCATTGTACTGCGAAACCTTCCTACAAATGCATTTGTTCCAGCTCACTTCATTTTACTGCTTCACTACTAGAAGAACCCTTTTTCTTGAATAAAAGAATACAGATATGTTTATAACTATTCAGAATGGGAGTATGAGCACATTGCTTTCACTACATCCCAGTACTCCCCCTTCCTGTGGTACATCAGTCTCCCTGCATTTTCTTCTAAGGGCCCTCGGGTCTAGCATAATATTGACTTTCCAGTTTGTAAGAGCATTATTAAATCCAAAAGTTGATGGTGCCAGCGTTCCCCAGCCATTTGTTACACTATAAAGTGAGTGCTTCTGTTTTCTCTCCCTCAGAGAAGATGGAAACATACCAAAAACATCTACAAAACTATCTGGTTATTCTCCAAATCACTCCTTTCCTGCCAAGCACGGAGAAGCTCAGCAGTGAGGCAGCAGGTGTGCCAAACCCATTGTTCACCGTGACAGCCACCACAGTCTGCTTCCTTCGCTCCTCTGGCTGTTTGTCATGTTTCTCCAGCCTTAGACAGGGAACCCTAAGCCACAATCAGAGTTTTTAAGACACCCAGAACTCTGAGATTACTGACTGTAACCTCCATAACTAAGTTATAACTGAGCAATTTCAAAACACACTTAAACCCCTGTATGCCCACCACAATGCTTCTCCATTTATCAGGCTTCCCTAACTCCCACCAAGTACAATGTACTAGAATAAGGAGACCCACCTCCCCAGAGACAGGTGATGTCACAACAGAGAGCACCCTGCTCTATGCACCTCAGCACTTCACACAGTCAATTAACACCTCTCTGACTCACAGGAGCCAATTCAGCTCACAAAACCAGCACTTTTAGCGGGGACAGGGAGAGGAGTTTGCTTTATTTCCAACTGGCTTAGTGAGCTGAATCAACTCATCAAGAAGTTCTGGCCAAGGCAAGGAGAGCAGGACTTCCTCTTCCAGGTGTGGAAGGGTGATCCCTGCCTCAACAAACAGCTCAAACACACAGTATCTTAGGCAGCTGAAAACACACAAGGATTACAAAGTTACTCCTTTAAAAACAAAATGTGGAATGTATTTGAACAGGCAGAATGTGTTTATTAAACTAATTCCACCCCCTCAGTGACAAACTGGATTTACCATTTTTTGGAATTAAAACCTCTGCTTAGTATCACCAAATGTATGAAAATAGTTTGCAGTCTTTTACAAAACTAAAAATTTAAACAAAGATGTACTTCATGCTAAGCTGAAGCAGCGAGAAGTGTATGGAATAGCAGTGGTAGACTTCCAAAACTCACAGAATAATTGCTATTTATTATGGAAACAAGACACTTCACAGAAGGCAGGGATTGGGAAACCAGCCAAAGCAACTTGACATTGACAAATCAACATATTAAAATAATAATAAAGATGCTCTACACATATTTAATACCTCATTTCATTATCAACTTTCTAACACAGAATTCAACAAGTAGAGGGAGGGCAAAACTGCATCTAAATTGTCAAAATAGTTCTGAGAGCTTCTGGCTCGGTAACAGTTGCACTGTAAAGTAACAAGGATGGGAAATGCACTACCAACAACCCCTCCAGCTGTGACAGGCATTACAGTGAGGAGATTCTGACTGGCTTCATCCACTAATTTATCACGGATACTATTAATCAGAAGAAGCTACAGTAAGATAAACCGGAGGCAGCTTACAGCTAAAAGAAGTACCTTTCACACAGACAGCAGACATATACATTTAAGAAACAGCATTAGAAGGACTAGAATATTGAAAAGCAAACTGACTAAAGCGATACTCTTCCTTTGCATCTTAGAAACAAAGACAAAACACGCTGAAAAGCAGTATTTTCTACCTTTCAGGATCATATATATGGGAGAATTCCTGATACAGCTCAGATTCAGTCAAAAAGAGTCATGTCACAGCCGCAGGGACACTGAATTAAAACAACATATTTTAAAAAAAATCAGAAAGACCTACCTTCAGAAGCGCGTTCTACTGTGTGAACTCCATAGTGGCATTGCAACAAAAGCGAGAGATCACAGCACGTTGGGAAAACTCACGGGACTCGCTGCTAGAGGAACTGCTCCAAGTAATACTTGCATGGAAGAAATACTTAAGGGAGGAGGAAAGAGCTAGAATAGCGTGGGAGGGGACAACCTGCTGTTTCAAACAATAGGAAGCTGTTAAAACAAAAAAACAAGGGCCTCCCTCAGCACAGGAAAGTCTCGTTTGAAAAGCGTTGCCCCCGCTGCCACCTACCATGCAGACAGCTCTGATAACTGAGATAAGGCCAGAGGCCCGGCCCCGCTTACCAACAATTCCTTTCGGAAACAGAGCCGGGCAAGAGGGAGGAAGGTTTTCCCAAGCCTTTTATAAATAGAGACCAGACTGGGGGCAGAGGTGGGGGAGATAGGGCTGGAAGGGATGACCTCATTTTACAGCAGCAGCCTGCTTGTGCAAGGCAGGGCTCCCCTCGTGCGACAAGAGCCAGGGAGGTACCTGCAAGCTGTTTAGTTGAACATGAAGGAGGTTTACTCATAGGAGGGGTTGATAACCAGGAGCCTCATGTAGCCATTTAGCAGAAATTTACAAAAGATTCAAGAGATGGCTTCAATTTGATCCCTTGGTTTAAAGCCCAGCTGTTGCAATGCAAATTTAAAAGCACTGTTGAAAGAACAATTATCACAGGACAATTCCTGGAATCATCCCCTGTGGTTCAAAGCCAGTGATACTGATCAAGGAATAAAAAAGCTTGTTCAGAAAAACAGCTTCTTACCCCCAAAACATCCCATAAGCTCAGAGGCAGTTTTAATACATAATTATTCCCAGCACAGCTCCTAGACATTGGTGCTATCCACATTCAGCACCAATTTGTTCTTCCAACATGGTCATGTTCATAGCACAGGCAAGAGTTACTGTATATCCAAGACCAAAATAACTTTGAAGAAAACTACAGTTATGTTACCAAAAAAAACCAATATACAGCATTGTCTTCTGTTCAAGTACAAAATAATGCTAACAAGCAGAATCTGATTGAAATATAACAACACTTTGGACCATACAAGGTATTGAAGATACTATCCCCACCGGGACCATTTACCTAATAGAAACAAACAATGCAAAAAGGAAACAGTTGGAATACAATTAAATCAGTTTGCCTTAAGAACAATCCAGGATAGAAGGGGCTGAGCCAAGTTTTTAACTATGTCCTTCCATAACGATAATTTTGATGACTTCGAACAAGGAGGGGAAAAAAATTATAGCAAAGGCACAATAAGCAGTTTTACCCACATGATGATTCTACATAAATCTAAATGTTAAAAAAAAAAAGAAGTGCCTGTGCAAATTTCAAATAAAATCATTTTCTACAGTGTCCTAATAGTGGTATAACTGTGAACAAAAAGCAGTACAAATGCTCTGAAACCACGCTGGGCTCAAAATCTGCTCCGTAGCACTCTCAAACAGTTGGCTGCAAGGAAGCCAAACCACTTAGAAGTACAGTTTGCAACACCAACACAGATCTTTCCCAGGAAAAAAAGCAATATGCCAATCCTTCATTTTTATCATATAGAAAGAATGACCGAGACTTCAAAGTGTCTTGTGCCATTACTTGGATCTGCAGGTTTCCTTTGAAATATCCATACAAGTCTTACCAAGCAAGATTTAGCAAGTCCATTTGTTTGAGGGCATTATGTCCACGGCTCAATGACCTGAGGTTGGCAAGCACCCTTGCAGAGAAAACACTAGACTCTAAACTCCCTTCCTCCTCCTCATTCCAAAGGACACAGCATTTGCCTTTCCTCCTCAGACACAAAGACCACATAGATGCTCTCTGGACTGCAGTGATTTCCTTGCACAGGTGGTGTGGGCCAACACTCACAAAACAAGACCGTCTAAATCAGCAATGCCAGGAGCATTATAGTGGTGATGTTTACAAATTCCAACTTGCTCCAGCCTCAGTTTCCATCATTTCAGAACTTTCACAGCTTTTTGCTACAATGCAAAAATTTGACCACAAATACTTGAGTAACTGTTAGTATGGATCAAATACCTGCTTTGACATCATTTTACACAGTCACTCAGCATATGGACAGTGGAGACTAATTTAACTACCTGCGTGAACAATATTCTGTTCGTCAATAGTTCAGTGCATGAAGAAAGCATGAATGTTATTTCTAGAAGCTCTCTTTAAAAGTAAGATCAGTGCTGCTTCCACTACACTTAAAATTAAAACTTTTAAAAATCACAAGGCAGGAAAGGGCATGTGTTTTACTACTAGAACAAACCCCACTGCATCTGACCGGAAAAAAAGTTCATTCCCTGCTGCTGACAGTCAAACAGTTCGGACAGCAAGTGGGCTCCATGCCCCACAAAGAAGCAAGGAAATACTACCCAGCCAAAGCACAACACCACTGCTTACAAGAGAGAGCTTTGCCAAACCCACCAGCTAAGCATCTGACTCACTGGCACCAAACTAAGAAAGAATTCAGAGCAATTACCATGTTTCTGCACAGAGTAGGAAGAAAGGAAGAACAACAAAAACTAGCTTCCACTCTTCTACCATTCCACCTAAGTTAGGACAGTGCTGCAACTCAAACACCTCTGGTAAAGAACGGCAGCCCCCAGGGCTACTAGGACCCGATAGCAATGCTAGCAATTATACAGCCATCCCCACAGCTGCCTCAGACTGCAATGAGGCAGGAAAACCAGGCAAGATAAAGAAACAGAAACAAGCCAGGAATCTCACACTCTGCCTTCCTTGCTTTTCTGCTTTGGTTCAGAGATGAGCAATCTACAAAGCAAATGTATTTGTAGACGACCCTATCTATTAGAAGCACGTACGCCTACAGCATACATTCATGCTTGGCAAGATAAAGAGATTGTCTAAGAAAATGACAAAAGCATAAGCTAAAAGAAAATTGAAGAAACAAAGTATAGATGACAGAGAGCTGCGATAACCATTCTTTCAATACTGAAAACAGTTCTTTCCCCAGTGTCTGCAGAGTCATATGATTTCAGCTTCCTTCTGCTGCTGCAGATCATGTAGCTTCCTACCCAGCAAAGGCTATGCTAGCTCTTCCCTTCACCTTCAAATAATTTTCCACTGCAGCCCTCCTACTTATATAGAGCTGTAAATGTCAGCACATTTAGTATAAATACCATAAGTTTGTCTACATGTAAGGACCATGCATTACATAGTGAAAATGTAGTTTCTTGACTGCCTTCAACAAAGAAGCTGGTTGCTGAAGTTCCTGCCCCTCTTTCACAGATCACACATTCCTGTTCTCACCTGGTGCTCTGTTCTACAGATGGCAGCCTGTGTTAGTACCACAACACAAATGGCATCATGAAAGCAATCTGGGTTAAAAATAATCAGAAAACAAAAGTATGAAGGGGGCTATTTTTATAATTTCAGCTATTCAAAATACAGCAGTCCTGCAGGAAGCAGTTTTAACAGAAACCAGCAAAACACAAAGGGTACAGGCGCAGAGAAACAGCAGCTTGTTCTGAGCTTTGCCACCAAAGCCAAGACACCATGCAGATGCATTAATTTCTTGCACAGGCAACTTACAGCAAGTTTTACGATGCAGCTTTGCCAACCTGACAGCTGCTACCAGGGTTGATCCATTCATCCTCACATACACTTCTACTCCCCTTATGCAAACACTGGGCAGTCTGTGAAATAAGTGTAGGGTGGTAAGCAAGGAAAACCCAACCACTACTGGAAACAATAGGTTTTTTCCCAGCAGGTAGCTCACTCGGGATTCAGAAAAGCAGGCCTGGTGAGCAATGCCACTGATCTCTTACCAAGATCAGAAAGCTGCCCCTCCACCTGCAGTCAGACACACAGGTTACAATAGGTAACACGGACTACACGTGTGGTTTCATTTTAACTGTGGGAAACATCAGACTGTGTCAGTCTATTTACTTTCCCTAGCCTCATGCTCCCACTGCTTCCGAGTATTGCGTTGAACTGCAAGCCGACTGCATGAGCCACTTCAACCAAGAGCTGAGATGCCACTTGGCCGAGCAAGGAGGGCGCAGGAGCACCCAGCTGAGACCCAGCAACCCACCCAGCTCCTTCCTGAAGCAGCCACTGTGAAACCCCATCAGGTTAACGTCATGCTGCGCTCCAGGACAAATCAGTTCAAAACAACTGCTGCAAATTAAAACCTCTGGTTAATCTTTTCTAGCCTCTTGAAGTGCATTCTTCTATGACAGTGGTTTTTAATTTGCAGTATGCATTCCTTGGACTTTTAAGTAGTCTGAAAACATGTTTGCCCCCTTCATTTGAAACCTCTGAGGTCAAATGTTAATGCTGTTAAGTGGATACAAAGCAGTGACCATCAACAATTTTTTGGGGGGAGGGCAGACAGGGAGGTTTGAGGCAGAGAAGCTTGTGTTCCCACATCAGCAGTGCATTTTTCAAGAGGAGGGAAAAAAGCCAACAAAAATCTAACAACAGTCTAACAAATGTTAGGGCAATGTGTTCAAACATACTAGGCAAACACACACACTGTACTCAGCTGACCTTCTCCAGGCAGCAAGGCAAGTGTTTAAATACTGTCAAAGTGGGGGGAAGTCAGTAAAGATCGTGATTTTCACTTAATCAGCATGGCTCACTTCGGTAGGGTGGACACAGCCTTGAAGGCAAATGGACCCATATAATGAAAACTGATAAAAATCAATACCACTTTGCCCCCTAACATCTAAGCTATTCTTTCAGGAAGATCACATTACCTAGAGCTATTCACGTAGCTTCTAACTTACAAAATGAGCAAAAACCTTTTTTTTACAATTTCTGAATACTTCTAAAGAATAACTACCAAAGCAACAGTGTGTTTGGTTATCGAACTAGTCTTACCTGTAGCACTGTGAGGTCTGGAAGTCTACATAACAGGCAGGGTTTAGTAGTTACCAAACACAAACAAGGAACCAAAATACCACTCTACCAAAGAGGTACCCCCACAAATACAACATATAACTCCATTCCTTGTTGCTACTACACTCCCCAAACCAAAGCAATGTAACACATAAAAGCAATCCTATTGCATACTTATTCCCATTGACTGCAAAAAACAGTACACCGCAGTTAATCCATCTTGCCTTTGGGGACTTTCACCTCTGTATACGGCCATGGCAAAAGGTCTCCTCATAGACAAGTAACACACCAGGCTATAGATGCCTGTTAATCAAAAAGCACTAAATTAAACTTCTTGGTCAAAACACAAGCATATTATTTGAAAGAGTATGATGCCACGGCATGTCCAATGCTACAGACACGGCTCCCATCACCAGTGCAGGTGGGACAGACACACACGCTGCTTTAGGTCCTAAAAGGCACGGCACAAAGTTTGTCTCCCTGTAGGAAAAGGATTTTTTTGTGGTTTAAATACGACCCTGAGACATTCAGGAATTAATTTTCAGTTTGACTAAATTAGGAATCAGAAAGAAACCTTTCCTACACAAAGCACACCCGTGGCATTATCCACTTTTCCCAGTGTCGTCAAGAACTTACATTATTTTGTGACTCTAAATTATGACACCCAACCTGTAAATCTTGATACACCAGGATCTTAGTAATGCTGTGGTCCTTGACAAAAGACTTGCAAGAAAGTCTTGAGAAAGAAGATTATGCAAGATTGATGCATGCAGATGAAGCAAATGAAACCAATGCTTTTCAGGCTTTTACCTGACACACACACAAAAAAAAAAAAAAAAAAGAGGCATTGGAGATGGAGATTCATTTTGAAACTAACTTATATCACTGTGAAACCAAATTAAAGTTCACAAGAAAGTTCTCCATACCCATGCTCACTTGCCTGCTTCCATATTCTAGTTTCTTGGCTTTATTACTTTACTTGTGTATCACTTAACAACAGAAAAAACAAGATCACAAAGCCACAGTTATGAGAAGGTAGTGAGACTCATAAAACTTTATCTCAAAACATTTAAAGTTTCCTGCACTAATTATTTTCCGTTGTGTCTTATTTTTAGTCTTTGTCCTATGATTGAACCTTGGCAGAGTGACATGCAGTCAGTATGTATAGCACAGAACTCCCAAAAGCATTTAAATCCATACCACGACACTGAAGAGTTG
Organism: Zapornia atra; assembly: GCA_013400835.1. Taxonomy (NCBI): domain Eukaryota; kingdom Metazoa; phylum Chordata; class Aves; order Gruiformes; family Rallidae; genus Zapornia; species Zapornia atra. Next base: position 100,401 of record VZTU01027922.1, read on the forward strand.
AAAACAAAAGTCAATGACACAGGTGATTCCAGGAATCACCCCAAGCCCTGAAGGGGCAGATATCAATACTTTAAGACAATTATGAATTGCAAATGACAGTAAGAAAGTCCTCTATGGAAATATGCCAATAGAAATTAGAAAGAAGGTAACATCATTTCTTAAGTTTTCTTACTTTCGACCTTAGTAAATTTTATAATCATTTCATTAGAACAAAACTGCATACACCCACAAAAGCTGCTGCAGATGCTTAAAACCCAGTGACATTTTCCAACAGTATATACAATCGCACACGAGGGTTATTGTATGTTTCACAGCCAGAGAAACTGAATTGGCTTAAGGCGCTAAAACATCAACAAAGGAGGATGGAAAAAAAGCTGATGACTGCAAGAGGATACACAATGAGCCACTTGTCAAAAATCTATGGAAAGTCCTGTCCATCACAGTAGTAAGTGCTGTAATGAAAAAACATACTTAGCATTTGAAGAGATTTTTAGGTAGAAAAGTAACTGACCAGATTTCGCTCTGCAGCCTAATCCTACTATGTTGTGGATTACTTACTTCTTCACCTTAGCCTGGCATCCTAAAGCTGCATCACCCCACTGGGCTACAAATCTGCTTCTGACAGAACACGGGTGCTCTCTACACAAGTACATGAAAGAAAACAGTACTAATTAAACACCATAGCAATGTGCCATTCACTTAAGAGGTTCCTCACACCCAAATGTGAGGCACACACAAAACACAAGTATACATTAACATACTTAAAGACTCAATTGGTATTAAACCACATTAGATTAATATACTTCACTCCATTAAAAAAAACCCACTGCTAATATAAGTCAACTGGGACAATACAGATTGCAGGACAAAGGCCATTGTGGCTCATCTCTCCATGCAGGATGCCCAATACAGAATACCGAGTAGACTATGAACATCAGCAGCTAAATTTAGACAGTAACAACATTATCTGTTGCATACTGATCAGACTGAAACACTATCAAGGCAACAGATGAAAGCAACCTGCAGAAAGATGGATTCAGAGGTGTGTATTCAAAGCTAAAAATAGCACATATCATAACAAATACATATGGCTATACACGAAAGTATTTTTCTTTATATTAATGAGGAGTTACTCCAGAATACTGCTCTGTAAATTAGAGACTAAATCTGCTTTGGAATCTAATGCAGAAAGTAGATGTGATAGAGATGGGCCTTTCCCATTCATGACATCAAAGGGATATATTATCCCAGATTTTTAGCACAAGAATACCAGAGATACTTTCCCATAGTCAAGAGGCAAGCCGGTAAAGTCTCCTTTACTTGGTCACATCTTTCTGCTACACAGAAAACGATGGAGGTCCCTTACCAGCTAACTGTATCTTCATGTGGTAAGTCCTTTAAATAGGGCGAATTTTTCCATTATTTATTTCTGCCAATTTTCAATTATCTGGTGAAAATCAAACACATTATGCCAGAAATAAGACCTGCAAATAAAAGTCTAATTATCATGGAGATTAAAGAAATGTTCAAAGAAAGGTTTCAGTGTCTCCTCTGCCCATATTAAAAAAAACAAAACCAGCAAAACCAACCAACCAAAAAAAAAAAACAACCCTCCACAGCTAAATCTGCCATCAATACTTTGCCTTTCTTCATCAGAACTTGCAAATGCAATTCCTGTGGATATGAAGATTGAGGTGCTGTTATTCCCTATGGTCTTGCCCATTCCCACCTAACTGGCAAAGGGCATGGTCATTCCTCTTCCCCATACAGGTGGGCTTTATAAACTTCCCAGTGACAAGGGAGGGAGAGCCGCTTAAGACACCTGACATCCTTGTTGCACTTCAAACTCCAGTGTTTTGAACTGCCTTGATTTACCCAACTATTCGTGAGTTAAATTAAACATAGCACCTTCTCCAAGGACAGTGGCTACACAGTACCATTCATGAGAAACAGAAACAAGGCGGAATCTGGTATGCATCCACTATCTCAGCAACAATTTAAACGAGTAAATGACAAATGAAGAGTATGACATTACACATGCCTTCACAAAAAAGCTAAAAGATGTTGGCAAATAATAAAACACCCTGCACACTGCACATTTTCCCACTGTAGTTTGCTGAGGAAGAAAACCTTTCATTTGTTTATACAGCCGCCAGCACAACACCAAATAAACCGGCACCTGCTGCAACGGGCCCGCGCCGAGAAAACCCCCCGGCCCCCCGGGACCAGCACCGGCCGCATTCAACACGCCTTGCCCACCCTCCACTCCCGGTCCTGCCCGCTCCCGCCACGCACCGGCCCCTCTCGACGCGGCGGCGGGGGCCCGACACACTCACCCGCGGGCCGGACCCGCCCGGGCAGCGCCGCCGCCCACACACACGTGCGCAGCCGCCGCTGCCCTTTCCCGCGGCGCGGGCAGCGCGGGAGCGGCAGCGGGAGCCAGGGCCCCGCCTCCGGCAGCATTACGTCACCGCTCCGGCCGCGCACCTGATCCCCGGGCAGGTCGGGCCTTAAAGGGGCAGCGGCGGGGGCGGGGGGGGG
>VZTU01027922.1:102946-123411 GCA_013400835.1 Zapornia atra
CGGAGCGGCGAGGCCGCCAGCTCCACAGCCGGCACGGGGAAGGTGCGCAGCCAGCGTACTTCAGACCTTCTCCCTTCTTTCTTTACGAAGGGCCGCGGCCGCAGCAGGATGTACCTCCCTGGCACGTTTTCCACCCACAAATCCAAAGGCAGCAATCCTGAGGCACCTTAAGGCTACACGTTTCCTCCCACTCCAAAAACAAAGTGCCAGTTTGGGCATGGGTGAAGGGAGGCTTGCCCATTCTCAGGGGCACAAACAGAACGAGATGGAGGAAAAAGACAACTACTTTTATGTTAGGAACTGTATTTCTGCCAGAAGGAGCCAGCCAATTTAATATGGCACAAAGCTGATCACCATTTAGCTTGTACCATCAACACCTAGTAAACGAGACCCACGCCAACTGTCAGCGGGACAAACCAAACCAGTATCACTACCCTAACCACAACCAATTGTCTTCTTATCCTGCTCAGTGATCCTCTCTACTGAGGAAATGTGCAGGAGGACTAGACTCCTTTAAACCAGTATCTGTATCATTTCTACTTGGCTGGGCAAATAACATTACATATGGAAGACAAGAACTAAATGGACACTACAAACACTAAAATTTCCTATTCAAGAAGCAGATTTGAACAGAAACACAGTAGTTTTTAAACAGTGTCATCCTTCCTGTTTATCTCTAATCAATACAGAAAACATTGCATTGCAATATACCAAATCACAGAGATATATTAGCCTCACTTAAACCTCCAGGAGGTTGCTGGGAATTGTCAAGATGCACCTATGAAGGCTTTTTTATTCACTACTGGTAGCATGAAGTCACTGCTCTTAACTGTCATGTCCTCCAACTTTCTGGTCAACCTCACACAAAGCAATTCATCTCTGTCTGGTCCAATTCCTCATCTGTAAGGTATCGACAAAGATACTTCACAATTCTCATCTATGGTTTCAGGGATAGTTCTTACTTCTAGATATCAAAGATTAAATCTTAACAGAAGAAAGTATCATTCACTGTCCAACTAATATCATAAATGTTTTACTTAAAATTCTACAGGTATTTCCAAACAGTGATTTGATTCTGTGAGAGTCCCCCTTTATATTTTTTTCTATACATGGGTTCCACCTCAGTTATACCAGCACTCATCAAAAACAGCTTTTAGAAGTGCAGGATTCAGAGCAGATGAGACACAGCACTCTGGTTTGCATATACGGACAGGCTGAGTTATGCTTTAACACTATATGCTATAGCCTCATAACCCAAACTTTGGCTCTTGCTTTGGTAATAGAGAAGACACTGTAGAAGACACCTTTTAAAAACGTGAAAGTACTTTTTAAAAAATGTGTTTAGAGTAATCTGAAATCAATTTATATTGATAGTAAGCACGGTGCTAAATGCTTTTAGAACTAGAGGATCTCATCCTCTCAGCTCTCTATCTCTTAAAGCTTCTGTAATAGCCTAAAGTTTCTTGCTTTTTCATCTTTTATTCTAAACTGAGAAACAGTGTGGAACAATTAAAATAGTTACAGCTATGCTGCAATTTAAAAAGCCCCACTTATTGTCAAAAGCTAGTTTGTCAGTTCGTTCGGGTTAGTTTCAATTCAGCATCTCATCATCTAAAATGTCAATGTCAAACAAGCAGTGAGATTTTATTTTAAAGTATATTTAGAACAAATTATCTTAGTTATTGGAATTTAAATACACTCAAATACACTTTTTTCTCCTCAATAAAAAAAAAAATTGTAAAAATTTTTGAAGTGTCACATTAAAAACAAAATTAAACAAACAAATCCCTCAGCTGCTTGTTACCTACCCGGTTTGGCGCCCTGCTGATCTCTGAGCTCCCACCCTTACTTACATCAAGGGCTCAGCAGCTTCAGTTGGAGCCTGGAAGTCGGCTCTTCACAGCTGACAGAACGACTATTGTCTGTAGCATGTTTGCAGTGCCTATTGCTTATCCAGACTATTGTGCTGCCTTCCTGTTGCCTTCCCCTAGACCCAACTATTAAATTAAACCAATGTATTTACACATATTACCATCCAACATAGCTATCCACAAACAACCTTAAATATTCAAGACTTAATTAAAATTACAATTAGTCCTATTTTGCACAGTGAAATCACAAAAATCACTTCCAAACCTTATTTTATATAAAGACCATTTGTTTCCAAATCTCAGTAGCCTAAATAAATTCAGTGTCATTTACAAGGGCTTCCCTACAAAGTTCCTAACATAATCGAAACTCCATTAACTTCTGTTGAAAGGACACAGGTCAAACTCCACTTTACACTGAAAGCGGGTGTATCTGTCTCATAGTCCAGGTTCAGACACACAAGAGTTGTACAGTTCAACACTGGCAGCCTGTGCTCAAGAAAGCAGGAAGGACTAAGAACTGAAAATTTACACAGGGCTGACTTGCTAGCCCTCATTTTACACATCAGTGACTTAGATCTATTTCAAACAACAATGATCTTACAATAAGGATGAGCCACATCACTTCTTGGAAGCCTATCAGTGACTGGTACTGTGCTAAGAATTAATCTTCCTCCACTTCCTTCAGAACTGAAGCCTACTACTCAAACTTTGGACTTGAGACATCACTAAATTGCAAGTTTGGACTGTAATTCTGCTAACAGAGTGTTCATATAACCACACTAAATCACACTTATAAATAAAGCTTCTATTATGTATCTTAATATTGTAATTCTACAAAGAAACAGACAAGTACTAGCTACTCAAAAAGACATCCAACAGCCTAACAGCATTCTATGGTGACAGGCATCCTTCCTTTACAGAATAAAGCAAGGGAAAAATAAATTTTCCTGGTCAAAAGTAAGTTAATGATTAAGACAAGCACAGACAGTGCAACATGATGCACCACAAACAGTAAGACAGGCGTGTGCTCCTCAGATTTTTCAAGTACAGCTAAGTAAGCCAGTTCTGTAAAAAACAAATTATTTAAGGCATCCAAATTCCATCTCTAAGAAAAAAAAAAAAACAACGCCATGTGTTTTCTGATCTGCCTATAGCCTTCAAAAACAGGTAAAATACAACAATACATTATCCATTGACCAAGAGCCCTCTGCTGCTGGAGATGCCATTGCTACCCAGCTCTGCAGGGGACAAGCAGCTAACCTGGGCTGGCACAAGCTCTGCACTCGGCTCAGCAGCATCACAAACCCCAGACATTCTCAACTAGATCATCTGAATTGCACCAAATGCTGGTTTTGCCTTGTATACCCAGAAGCATCAGTACTGCTTAGAGCTGGTTGATGAGGTTGCAACATCCTGCAACTTCTGTACTATGGTGCACCTTTATTATACATTCCTCCTACATAATAGTCTCATCCTTCCAATTCCAGTGGCACATGCTATTGGCATTCTCTCAGAAACTTAGCATTTTTGGCACATTTTTCAAAGATTATCTTATCACTGAGTGTTCATCAGCAATAAACTCTATTACTTTGGATTTCACTACAGTAAGTGTCCTCCTATTTATTCCAAACATCTATATCACCTGCTAGATTCGTACAGCTAGATCTACATTTTCAATGTAAAAAAAAAAAAAAAGCATTTCTGTTTCTGATGGTTAAAAAGAATACCATTTAAATATGACCAGAACCTAAACAACCAAAAACCTCTGAGTTCTCCTACCTTAGGTGACCAGAGCATCTCTCTTATGAGGAAAGGCTGAGAGAACTGTGTCTGTTTAGCCTGGAGAAGACAAGACTGAGAGCGGATCTCATCAACACACAAGTATCTAAAGAGTGGATCATAGAATCATAGAATGGTTGGGGTTGGAAAGGACCTCAAAGATCTTCAAGTTTCAACCCCCCCTGCCATGGGTAGGGACACCTCTCACTAGACCAGGCTGCTCAAGGCCCCCTCCAACCCAGCCTTCACATGAATACATTTTTACACATGCCCTTGAACTCGCTGTGTCTTGGTCCTATTCTGTAAGGGGAATACTGCCTACTACACCAGTACAAGCACTGGTTGGTAAAATGCCGTGACTGTTACTATTATTTCTTTTAAATTTGGTGTAAGCAAGAAGAAGCTACTGGTCAGGGTCATGTTAATGACTAACATGTTGAAAATAAACAACTAGCAAAAATTGGTTTTAAAGAAAAATATACTGACTTTTCACTCAGGTTGAAATTCTTGTATTTAAAGGCAGGTTTCTATGTCAAGACTCTTTTCAGTGGTGCCAGGGGCAAGGGGCAATGGGCACAAACTGAAACACAAAAAGTTCCATCAGAACATGAGAAAAACCTTTGGAGTGTGACAGAGTCCTGGAATAAGCTGCCCAGAGAGGTTGTGGAGTCTCCTTCCCTGGAGATATTAAAAATCCACCTGGATGTGATCCTGTGCAGTCTGCTCTACATGATCCTACCGTAGCACGGGGGATTTGGACTAGATCATCTCCAGAGGTCCCTTCCAATCCCTACCATTCTGGGATTCCAGGATGTATTTGCTTGGCAATTTGAGAACTGACGACGAACACTTTAAACTAATCGACATCAACAGTATCCTCCCTTGCAGCTAACACAAACATGACCATCCAGCTAGAAAAGCAAGGTAAGCGATGAAGGAAAGCCGTAAGAATTTACAGAATTTAGCCCAAACTGACTGAGGGATGAAGCAGCAAATTAGTGGGATAGGAGCAACCAGTGATCTAGCAGAAGGGAGGGGAGTTCACATCATCCCCTCATATCCGAGCCAGTAACAAACATATCTTTCAAATCACTCTGATCCTTTCTGTGATTTGAAAAAAAGCCACCAAACCAAAACCTCCACCTCTTAAAAGCTCCAGAACATTTCCCTGAAGCATGTTGGGCCCCTAAAGTTTCCACAACAGATCTCTGTCCTGCGCTTAAAGGCTGCTCACCACCTCTCATCCAGCTATCAGAGCTTCCTCACATACACACCTGAAAATGGCAAAGTAGTAATAATTACATAATTTTTATAAATCAAAAAGTCAAAAAATGTAAATTTGAAGTAGCTCACAATAAACTATAAAAAGAAGGAATACTGAAATGGTGGAATTTCCTTCACATTTACTTAAACAAAAAGCCCCATTAAAAAGTGCTTGAAGCAGTGACAAATTCCACTCTCAGACTCACAATTCAGGTTTGGCTGGCTACACCATACACCCGCTGTTGGCTTTGACTCATGCAATCACTTACTTCTCTTCGAGAAAATAGAAACCAAAATTGCTAAGCAAGGTAATTTCCAGCTGTGATGATTAAAGACATGTGTTCTAGGGTATAACAATGCAAATAGAGACTCAAAGTATGCTAACAACATGTTACAGCCCTAAGTAACTGAGGCTGCACTCATTTCTCAGTGCAGAAATACACAATGGAAATTGAGAAAGATTTTATAAACAAAACAATTACCTACAGTACACTCCTTGTTTTCTTATGATAATAATATGTTGAGTCCCCAAAGTGCTGGACTGACAACTTAAGTTATTATGAAAATGAGAAAGAAATAAAAGTTGACTACTGACAGACTTGTCAAGGGCATAATGTAGAAAAAGTGAGCTGAAATCTTGCATGATATACCTAGTATTTAGGTACCAACAAAAACAAGATGAAGACTACTGAGTTAGGGGACATCAGAAGTTGAAGGATCAGCAATACAGAGGCTGGCTGCATCATCATTTTGTATAGTAGGTACTATCTCCGGGTTAATTGTCTCCATGTACAAACTGTTCATTTTTTAATCAGTGACATTCAAAAAAGTCTACGTGTACTGCTAATCAGTTTCACATAAAGTTATCATTCAAAATACAGCTAAATAAAGAAAATGCCTTATGAGAAACAGCAGTCAATTATCTCAGGAATTGGTCTTTTGTTCCTGATTACTAATCTGCATTTTTTTGCAACAATTTAAGATCACTTGTCTTGCCCTCCCTCTCCTTGACAGGCTTCACAACTTCCTACCTTCTTGAAATTGCCTACTACATACACAGAGAGAAAATTACGCCTTCCAGTTCAATTTTTGGGGCTGACATGCTCGCTGCCCTCACCAGTTCAAATTATTTCAGTCTTTCATATTAGACTCTATATTCTAGACCTCAAATTATTTGATTACTCTTCTTCCAGCCTCTGTTAGCTGAGCTGTATCTTCTTAGGGCATTTGCCCTAACCAGATGCAATACTTCAACTGACATCTTCTCCACAGATTAAAAAAAAGAACAAAAAACCATGTACCCTTTTACAACATCAGAAATTCTGGAGAACTGTCACCTAATTACTTGTCCCCTACCCTGAAATACTTAGGTATTCCATTATTTCTGTTAAGTGTAGAACTTCAATCTGACCCTCCTAAGGTTTTCTCCATTTTATCAAAATAATTTTCTGCTCTTAAACATTCCCTCTAAGTTTTGGGGGCATTTTTAGTGACTCAATTTTGTAAGTACACTCTCTAGTCTATCATCAAGGTCATTACCAAAAAGACTGAAGTGAAGCAGAATGAGCATAGACCCAACAGACCGTGGCAGATCCACATTCAATATAACCACTTCATTTTGTCAGACAATCATTAATAACCACCCACTAGGCAGAGCCATCATACAAGTCTTGCTCCTACTCCACAATAGTTTCAGGCCACATTTCTTCACTTGACTGCAAGATTATTGCATGAAACAGTGCCAAAGAACTCACTAACATGAAAATACTAACATTCACACTTTTCTGTCAATTCACAGGTCTTACTGTCATGTTACAGAAGAAAATTAAACCAGCATAACTATTTACTCTTCCTAAATTCGCACTGGTTGTGACTCATGTTATCTCCCAGAGGCTTATACTTTGTGCAAGAATTTGTTCAAAATGTGGAAGATTAGAATAGTCTATAATTTCCTGGCTCCTCTCCCTCCATCTCTCCTTTTCATTTTCAAGCCTTCGAGCATCTATCTCAAAGAGCAGCTAGTGGCACTAAGATAGCTTTGGTCACTTTTTTAGTTTTCTTTAACATGTCAAAGGTAGAATTTCATCAGATCCAGACTAATAACCTACTGAAGTACTAAAAGCATGAAAAAGGCTTGTTTCAGATTTTCCATCCATCTTGTACATCCTCCGTGCCTTTCATTTCCTCCTTGTGCTAACTGCTGCTCACTTATACTCCTCTCCTGCTAATGTTTTGCGTTTTCATAGTACTTATTTCAAGTACACTGTATATAATTGTGCTGCCTACCAAAACCCCCACAGTACTGAGCCACGGATACACTGGCAGCTGGAAGCAGGGAGGGGCAAGAGCAGCTCAGTTGGCAGCAGTGCTCCAGGGCAGCCCTCCCAGAAAGGTCAAGACAAGGCCCAGAGAGAAGGAAGGTGTGCTTCTAAACGGGGTCCCCATTTCCAGTTCAATACAGAGGAGATCTGCAATAAGGCAGTAACACGAACAGGACTGGAGCTCTGCAACCCAGACTTGCAGTCACACACCAGCTAGGGAAGGCCAATTAGCAGATCGTTTGCGGCGTATTAGCGTCGCTTCTGTGTCAATTATGAAATGTGTCTCTGTACACCCAGCTAGGCAGATAGAGATGGGTCCGATGGGGTGGGGGTGTGTGGGGGTGTGCACGTCCCTTGTTCACATACTCATACGCATATACTGAATAAGGGATTGCCCATAAAAAACAGGATTAAGCCCGACACAGATGATCCTGCAGATACTCTGGCTCTAATGGTGTATTTGCTCCCAGACCACAATGCACAAAAACAGTGACCCTTCTGTACATTCCCACATTGTTGCACCACTGCATTTAGCAGTGTTAGTTACTTGCTGTCATTGCCCAAAATTAAACTACATAATAATAGACTCTTATTATAGTACATGCATATGTGGCAGTTTAAGATGTAAATGTTTGATGTCATTATTTTTAAATGGCAACAAAGAACAGGGAGAAAAGCAGTTTAAAGACACCAGCAGCTCTAGTGCAGCTTTGCTGATTTCTGCCAGATAACTAGTATTTGTTTAAGTGTACTGTATTCACCATGCACTCAAATTGTTTATTTCCTTTTCACAAGAATTAAACAATGGTTACACAAATCTGAAAACTATTTGTTATCTTCTGCGTACACTAAGCATACTCACAGCTTTCAAACCCTTCCCTTTATTGCAAGATTTCATCATGTCATAAATACTAAAAGACCAAAAGAAGTAGGTTACTGTAATACAATTGTAAATTAATAAAAATGGATAGTTAGCATGCAAAGTATCTTTAAAATTAATTAGCTCCCATAAGATTATCAAAAATTCATCTGACAGATTGTATAATTTCATTATAGTACCTTATAACAGAGCAAAATCTAACAAGTTTATCATAGAATCATAGAATGGTCTGGGTTGGAAGGGACCCCAAGGATCATAGAGCTCCAACCTCCCTGCCACAGGCAGGGCCACCAACCTCAGGCCTGGATCTACACAAGGTTGCCCAGGGCCCCATCCAACCTGGCCTTGAACATCCCCAGGGACGGGGCATCCACTACTTCTCTGGGCAGCCTGTTCCAGCACCTCACCACTCTTTCTGTAAAAAACTTCCCCCTAATATCTAATCTAAACCTTCCTTCCTTTAGCTTTAATCCATTCCCCCTTGTCCTGCCATTGTCTGCCCTTTTAAAAAGTTGAATCCCCTCCTGCTTATAAGCTCCCTTCAGGTACTGGAAGGCTGCAATGAGGTCCCCCCGCATCCTTCTCTTCTCCAGGCTTAACAAGCCCAGCTCCCTCAGACTCTCTTCGTAGGGGAGGTGCGCCAGCCCTCTGATCATCTTCGTGGCCCAACTCTGAACCCTCTCCAACAGTTCCACATCTTTCTTGTATTGGGGGCCCCAGATCTGGACACAGTACTCCAGATGGGGCCTCATGAGGGGAGAGTAGAGAGGGACAATCACCTCCCTGTCCCTGCTGGCCACCCCTCTTCTAATGGAGCCCAGGATACCGTTGGCCTTCCAAGCTGCAAGAGCACACTGCTGGCTCATGTTAAGCTTCTCACCCACCACAATCCCCAAGTCCTTCTCAGCAGGGCTACTCTCAAGGAGCCCTTCTCCCAGTCTGTATCTATGTCTGGGATTGTTCCAACCCAAGTGCAACCCCTGACACTTGGCAGTGTTGAACCTCATTAGGTTCCCCTTCTTTTAACATTAGAAGAAAAAGAATTAAAATACTACTTGTGTAGGTCAAGATGGTAAGTTAATACTTAGCTTTGGGGAGTACCTGACTTTATGTAGTCAACAGTACAAGAAAGTTTTGAAGAAAAAAGCACCATTTCAGACATACTCTGCTCTGTCCACTACAGGAGAGGCAGCTAAAGCACTTATTTATCATGACTTAACAAGATACTGACCACCAGCTGAACTACATTAACTGAATAATGCACTTCTAGTCCAATTACTCTGAGAATGAAAACAAGTTAGTATAAACCACTAGTGAATTAACTCATATATACTCAAGGGAAAAGCTCAGACAATATGCTAACAACAGCAAATTTACTTTGCAACTGCTCAGTCACTAATTTACACCTTATCACATTTTCTCTTATGGGGCAAAGTAATTTACAACTGTTCGGTCCTCAACTGGTCGGATTTGGGCACAGTGGTGGGGAGTGTTGTGTTTGTTTGCTTTTTGCTACAGTCACACTAAAGGAGATTAACGTTTTGGAAAGTAGTAACAATGTTACAAAGGTTGCTGGTGGGGTTTTTTTTTTTACTAATCCTCTTAGCAACATTGAACACTAATACTAATCAATCACTATTTGATAGCATTTTACTGGCCAGTTTGAAGCAGGCTGGCATTCAGTGTATTTCAAAAGAGATATTAAACAACTGTGTTTGATTTTCTTTTACATGAAGTAGATTAATTACTACAGCTCCCATACATAAACACTTCAACTCAGAGCTCAAAAACCTGGCAGAGGCATACCTTGCAGATATGATTTGCAGTGCTGCTTCACATGTCACATCTATTTCTATCAATGCAAAAAATGACATTGATGCAAGCTCCTAATATTACCTTTAAACTTGGAAATAAGAAAGAGCTCTCATATCTAGTTCATTATTTGCTACATGATTAGCTTCTATGCTCTATTCACAGCCACACTGGAATTCTATCCAAATATGCATTTTGTTTAACAATTCTCTGGCAGAATTTGAATGGTTAGTACAGTTTGTATTCACAGTATTTGTACAGGCTTAGTTCTAGCTACAAATTCAGTTGCATCCTCTCTATATGGTCAGGGGCCGTAACCAGGAATAATTACCACTGATTAAAGGGACCTTGCAGCAAGGGTTGTGAAACACTGGGAACAGATTGCCCAGAGAGGTGGTAGATACCCCACCCCTGGCAACATTCAAGGTCAGGTTCTGAGCAACCTGATCTAGTTGAAGATGTCCCTGATCGTTGCAGGGGTGAGTGGACTAGATGACCTTTAAAGGTCCCTTCCAACCCTAACTATTCCATGATTTTACGATATGCACACAAGTTACATTAGCAAATTCATTTGCTAACTGGTATAAATTCACAGTAATGTAGTTTCATTATGTTACTTAGATTCTCCAAGAACTTCCACCTGCAGCGCCTCTCCTAAGGAAGAAGTTAACAGATTTTAGAACTATTTCTGTATGAAGACAGACAGCTCAAGAGCCGGTTCCTCTTCTCACTGAGCTCTGGATGTGACAGTGCTGGAACAGCCAGAACACCCAAATTCTATTCCCAATTCTTTGCTAACGTCCTCCGACAAGCCAAGCCTCTGTGCTCATCCATTTTGGCTATTTATGATACCATGCCAAAGTCAATTTGTTGAAATATCTGGACTGGACAACTCAAAAGAAAATTCTGGTTTAAAAGAGAAAGTTTAAAACATGCTGAGAAATGAGTTCACCTAGATTAATTTGAAATGTCAAAAGGAATATTGCCTGCTAACATAGCAAAGACAAGAAATAAACCCTCAGCCCCACGCTTGTCAGAGGAAGCCATGTTTCTGGGCATCTGTCACAACCAGTGAGGGAGTGGTGCAATCTAAAGCAGCTAACCCTGTCTCCAACACATTTAAGCCTAGCTAACAGCTACATACAATTTGACAAAGAAGGTGGGGATGGAGAATGATGTATTATATCCCCAACAGAAACCAACAGTATTGTGGACCAGTTCTCAATCCCTCTAAAATTTTAAGTGCTGTCACCTCTTCCATAGTATCAACCCCCACCCAGTTACTATTTGAATGGATAAGCTAAACCTAAAGACATTATTCCTTAAGTATTTACCAATAAACTTAGCCTGCTCTCCTTTATATTTACTTCCCCTTTGGCAGGTTGAGACATCACTAAATTGTTTGCAACTTAAGAATTGGTTACTTTGAAACTGCAAAGTTTAAACAAATTAGATCACGTCTATAGCTCCATTTTAAAGCCTGCTTATATTTTACTGAGGGCACAGAACTTCTGCCAACATTGCTACTTCTGCAGACACAGATGTTTGTTATCCCTGCTTAATTTGGCACAGTGAGAATTAATCTAGAGCCAGGGCAAAGACAGAGGAAGTTAGACAACATACTGTTTCACTAAAAACACCTTCCACAAGCAGCCTGGAAAGCTGTGCAATTGCATAGAGCACAATGGGAACATTAAACACAAATATACCTACAGCGAGGACTAACCACCCCCACAAAGAGCAAAGCTGCAGTCAGGCACTTAGGATAAAGGTGCTAAAAATGTGTGTGTATCAAGAACTGCAGACCACATGGTTCTGTACACAGACTTCACTGAGATCTTCCTGGGACAAGTAGAAGTATTCTATGCATAAATCCATTGTGCTTCTAAAGCTTGACGTTCATACATAATTCCTGCCACCAAGTCTCTGAAATATTAAGGTAGAACCACAAAAGATATAGCAAAAGAAGTTAGGAAAAATAGATAATTAGGAAAGGAACATAGGGACTGCACTAGAAGTCTCTATAACAAGTGATTACTTACTATTTCACAATACTATAATCTAGAAAGCAAAGACTATGAGATAACAGGTTTAAAAACAAATATAGAGATACACATTTACTATACATCACATAAAGTGTGGAATTCCCTACCATAGAATGTTGCCTATGTTGAAATACAATTTGGTTGACAAAGACTAGACTTACCAAATCAGAATATAACTAAATAGGTAGTCATGTGACATGCAACCTATGTCATTCAAAACACAAAGCTTTCAACGCTGCCATCCTGGCTGCATCCAGAAATCTGAAGGTACCAGCAAACATATTTCCCTGTTACTTCAATTCAATGGGAATAAAAGCCTCAAAAGACTGATGCTTAAACAGCATAAGAAAACAGGACTGATTCCAGCTGTATAAAAGTCTGTATTTCCAATCCTGGGTTGCTGCCTGAGGTAGCAACAGCCACTGAGGTCACAGATACTCTCTCCTGGGAGAAACTTTTTTCTGCAATAGAGAGGTTACTCTAGTTGTGGAAGCAGCAGAACAGACATCATTAGAAAGATGACAAATACTGCTCTACATTATCCTAGTATACATTCCAAATAATTTCCACAGTACTAATATACTCCTAGTGTGGTAACAGTAAAATTCTAGCACAACACAGGAAGAAAATTCCCTAACAGCTAAAGAATCTCCAAAGCCATTTTTCCTTGAAACTACACAAATATGTAGGAACTTATCTTCCTCCAGTAGATAAACTTCTTCATAAAAATGTCAAATGGAATTTGGCGGTGACACAGTTTTCTCATTCCAACTTCCAGTTTTCAAACCCATGGTTTCAAAGTTCTCAATCTGCCAATAGGGCAAAATGATAAACAGGTTGAGACACTAAGTCCAAGTAAGTTTAGAGGAAGCGTTGGATTTGGCATTGCATTTCCCAAAGAACATGCAGAGGACAGGCAAACAAATACACATGCTTTACTCTCTGCCCTCAAATTCAGAAATAAAGACACTTCAGTGAATGTTATTGAGGCAGAAGAATATAGTTTTCCATCTTTAAAGTCATTTGATAACTGTAGCCTGCAAAAAGTGCTGAATGCTTGAAGGAACTATTAAGTAATTAAACTCTGCAGGTATGTCATTTTGTAAAGCCCAGACAGAAGGGGAAAAAAAAAAATTCAATGCATATACCTGTTTGACCATTAGCTTTTTCATGAAGTTCCTACTAATAGAGAAAGTTACAAATGTCCATGTTTCAAAAGCCAGAATTCAAGCAGTTAGCTTTGTCTAGACTGGTATGTGTAGTGTTACAAGATCAATAATAAAATCCTCTGTGAAAGCTGATTGGAAAAATCACAAAAAATGGTTTTCCAGAAGTGTATTGACAGAAAACAAATCCTCTCTAGAGTAATGGAAAATACTATATAACAGCTACTGTTGCAAACATACTTCATGTTCAATGACTATATTGTGCTACTATTTCTTTTCCTTCTGAGGAAGTAGAAAGCTTCTGAGGTGAAGGATTAAGCACTATGAAAGACAGAACTATTGACAGAGAGCCTTCATGCTATCCTGAGCTAGGGCATCTACTGATAAGGTAAAATCCTGGCTTTCATGAAAGGGTCTGAGAGCTTATCACCCTCCTGAGGATCCAGAGGTTTTCCACAACCTCTTTAAAGCAGACCAGAGCTGGCTTAAAATCATCACCACTACTTCTCATTACTGTGATAGTATTATCAGTCAACAGAAATTCCTTAGGTAAGCAGCTTCTTCCCACTGTGCAAAGGGAAAATAAACAAGTTTAAAAACCCACACTAACCAAACTGGTTAATACTCATTAAAAAAAAAAAAAGGGGGGTGGAGGGAGGGGGACAGTGGCAGACCGTTTCATTTCATACCACTTTGCATTCAGTAGCTGTAGGGATTTTTGGTTTGGGGTTTGGTTTGGTTTTCGTTGGGTTTTTTTAAAGATCAAAGAATGTTGGCAGAATTAAAACTGCATGACTACAAACCTAAACAATGGGAATGGGCAGAGGAAGGAAAATTCAAACATTTATTTATTGCCTACAGTCATCGTGGGGGAGGATAGATATGAGATGATTGTGGGGGCAAGTGAGGGACAAGCTATTTCCTGAACTGTTTCTCAGTTGTTACCAACTGTGTGCAGTCCAAAACAAGCAGCTGGATGTCACTTCAGTATTCACATTGGAAAGCACCCGGGTCATACCAAAGTAATGTGGCAAACTGGAGCAGCCACACAGAACAGAACAGAACAGCGCTACCCAGCACCAGCAGCTCTGCTGTGGCAATCAGGCTCTGAACCTGGAGCTCTCCTTAAAATACATAAATGAAACGGTGTTGGAGGAAGATCAAATACTTCAAAGGGTAACACAGAAATTTAAAATGGGTATTTAAAACAAAACTGACCTCAATTAAGGCCAGGACCAGTTTCATCAAGAAAATATTACTACTAAATAGAGAAGTAAGATGTCTGTCTTCCCACTGTAAGTAGGTACTAACCTCCACATAAAGCTATACTAATTATACAATAGAGGCATAAATTATTACAGATTCTAGGATTTTGCCTCTCTCACAACATAACTCTGAAGACAAAAAGACTTTTATACAGTCTTCAAAAAAAAAATCTCCTTAACAGAATTATTTTTCAATCTAAATGCATCCTTTCTTTTTAAAGACTGAAAAGTAACTGACGTTATTCTTTTAAAAACATTTATGCAGTTCAGTCTGCTTAACAGCTGATTGCAATTAAACAAAATTTATTTTTGGCCTCTTTCTGTCTTCATTTATATCAGTAACAAAAAAACCCTAACCCAAAGCACAAACCAACCACAAACCAAAGAAATCCACACGAGAAAGAGAAATTTACTTGAAGCAATAAACTCAGCAACAGGCACATCATCATACAGTGCCTTGGTGACCTCCTGCTCAAAAGCCATCATATACTTATCTAGTAAATCTGAAGTTTTATCTCAAGTTTAATTCAGAGAAAAAAATGAACAGGTAGAACTGTTTCTGAATATTATGTCCAATGTGTCAGAATCCTCTATTTCTTCTACAAAAATCAATGTTTGCTTAGTGAAGTTCCTCCATACTTTCTTTAACTTTAGATCACAGGATTTCATAGTTTGCTTAAATTCCTTCAGAAAAATGACTCGACCTGTACTAAATCTTCACAGAAGCATGCTTCAAAGCAGGAGTTAATCTGCCCATGGCCTCAGCTACTTTCCAGGACAGATGGACAGCAATTTCTCTGCACTCCTTTTCATCCTGAGCTGGTCCCTCTAAATCTGCAGTCTCATGTGAGGCCATTCATACTGAAGGAATTTACAAATGAACACCTCATGTAGATAAGAGCAACACTGCTGAAGCAGAGTGTGTGATCAACAAATAAAGCAGAATCACAGGAGGCTAGAGGCTAGAAAGAACGCCAGAGGATGTCTCTAGTCTAGCATCATGCTGCAAGCATGACTAAGAGGTCAGATCAGATTGGCCAGGCTTTATCCAGTTTGGTCTTGAAATCCTTTAAGGATGGAGACTGCACAGCCTTTCACTGAAATGTATAACAGTCCTAATGAGGCGGGAGGTGTGTGTGGGGGAAAGTCTTCCTTATAGCCAGCTGAAACATCTCATTTTAATTTGTGTCCATAAATTCCTAACATACCTCACATAATTCCTGATGAATGTTCCTACTGCTTATTTACGAGTGATTGTCACTAACCAAATGGGGACATAAGTACTACTAGACAAATGAAGCCGTCGTTATGTCCCACATAAAACAGAGACCCAGTGGCACTCCCCTATCAGTTCAATAGGCTGGCATCCTACAGAAGTGGTGAAAATTTAGAACACAGAAAACAAGGAATTGTCACTGAAAATTCTCACAGTTCACCTCAAAAGCTGCATTTCCATTGTTGCATTGGTATCAAAATCTGAGTGTTATTAATATTCAGGGGCATTCACAATTACAGACAAAGGAATATCATCATTCATTCACATCTCTGGATAACAGTATGGGCCCCAGCATTCAGTGCTCATGTCATTACTCAAATTCCATACAAACTGGAACAAGAAAATATGAAAACATGAATTTCTGGTGTCCCTGCCCATGGCAGGGGGGTTGGAATTGGAACATGATCTGTATGGTCCCTTCCAGCCCTAACCCTTCTATGACTCTATGAAAAGGAAGGGAAGCCCATGAACAACCTGGAATACTGTTGCACTTTTTTCATCCATGCCATCAAAATAAAGCAGGGTGGTAGAGACAAGAGGAAAGAAGCACTACAGCTAACACAACCATTTTTAGACCTGCCAGAGACAGCTAAATTTTAAGTAAAGCGATACTAAAAGAAATTAGTATTTAATGTTTTCTGTTGGGAAAATCCACATTAAGAGACAACCAAAGGTGGAAATCTTATTTTAGGCTTTGAATTCCTGCTCAAACAATTTCACTTATTTTTATTTACTATGCTTACATGAGATAAAATATCTCAAAGGTTAAAACTGATTGGCAAATGACATATCAATCCTAACTCCTGTACAAACAATACATACATTCCTTATCAGAGGAAAAAAGCAATATAATCTGGTAACTGATACTTGAAGTAATATTTTCTCACAGCAGAATTAAGCAGTTCAGTTGTGCATGACACTGCAACAATAATGCATTTTTCACCTTTTCTCCCCCAAAATCTCACATACTCCTTTGCAGAATAACCCTGGGAAGACTCTATCGTTTTCTGTCTGTGGACACTGCTGGTTCCTACCAGACCAACAACTGAATACAGTGGCAATGCCCAGGTACCTTTACAGGCTTCAGGTGTTACATCAGACAAACAGGCAGAGTACAACCCATCAGAAGCAACACAGAAAAACACAATGCAGAAGTCGTAAATAGTTCAGTTTATGTGATAATTATACTGCTGAACATTACCACCATAATTATTAACAGTAAATGGACTGATTGAAGAAATACATTACTAAAGTACCTTTCTATCTCTCCCAAAAAGGAAGAGCTCTTTAAGAAAATACATTTCTTCTCAAAAGACAGCTGTTTCCACATGAAATCTACAGCCTTACACCAAACTATCTAAAAGAAGATCATATAAATACCTTTTTGCCAACAGTAAAGTTATATTCTCTCTGTGCCCATCCTCTCCTGAAACAATGCATTTAAGAAATGTCTAAAATGATGTCTTATAAAGCTTCCCTGAAAAATGCATGGCATTTTTCTAGCTTCAAGAATTGAGAACACCTTAAGAACAGCACTTTCAGTGAAAACTAATGTTTATCCTGCAGCGCTGCCAAGCTCACACTGCTGCAGTCTTTTTCCTGGTTCTCTTTGAGAAAAATAAATAAATCTCTATTTAAAATCTATCAAGCATCCATAATCAAAGGATTCTAAAGTTTTTGTTGGCAATGCCTTTTTTAACATACTTCAAAAAGTATTTACATGAACTCCCCAGACGTCACCTATTACAATGCGAGTACTGCACAGATTTGTTTTGTGCAACATTGTCTGTAACACACATCAGAGAGAATACTGCAGTTACTACTCACAAGTTTTATGAAGCTGTGCTGTTTTTTAGCGTGCCTCTGATACATAGAATGCAAGAGTTTTAGGGAACAGGCAGATTATATAATCAACACTTTTTTAAAAAAAAATTATTTAATTTTCCCTTCCTTTCTCCCCTATGACCTATTTTCTTCAATAACACACAGATGTAGAGAGGACATTAACCTGTTTTCATGTCACAGTACAGCTCATGAGATGCATTAGCTGTTTTTTATTGATCCATTTATAAGTTCATTCTACTGGGAATACCAGCTAGAGGATCTGAAAGTCTTTTGCTATTCTCTGCTTTGCGATACACTTTACTGCTTAACTATTTCCCAGAATACATTTATTTTAACATTTTGTGGAAATGCTTACAGAAAAATCCTCCTCTTCAAACAGTCTCCCACGTCTGAATCACTCTTACATATTTTTAGTCCATTCATTATTTTGAAAAGTCAAAATTTAATAAAACCACATAGCTTTAAAAAAACCCCAAACATAAGAATTACATGCACCAAACATTATTAACTACAATTATTGAATGACATTTTACCAGGTATTAGAAAAGCATGAGCTAGCTGGTCTTTAGAGTGTAAAATGCCAAGCTAAGTTTCACACAGATAGGAGAGAGGAAAGAAAAATAACAAAGAAAGAAAAATAAGCAAAAAAACCCAACCCAACACGCTTGATTTCCCACAGGGTTCTCATCTGCAGACTGTCCCCCACATACACACTCTATACTGTGTACTTCTGTATAAATTTTGGTGAGCCAAACTGTGCCATAAGAAGTAATACTAAACGAGACACTAATACGTGATCGCTATTTATTACAGATAATCCTACCTTCTTCTGCCTTTAGCATTACTAACTTTTGAACCAGCAACTACTTAGAGCTTATTTGCAATGGATATACCCATAAAAACCTACCTTTGTGCAAAGAAGTGTTTATACCATTTTGTAAGCTTGATTGCATTTTTAAAACAGATGTCTACGATAAATCCACATTCTGATTTAAACAGTATGAGGAACAGCTGAGCTTTAACTGCCTGAATTTTCAGAGCTGTATAAGATGACAGGGTAAAGTAATTCCAAAAGCCAGGCTTCTGGCCTTCAAATTGAAGCACTGCAAGCTTGACCAAATCAGTAATGGCAGAGTGTAACAAGCCAGGCCCTACTGCAAAATAATTAAGCAAAAGATCACCAGGGTTCACATCCTGTCACACTTTCACAGCCAACCACAATTTAGTGAAGTCTTATCTGTATCATTTCGGGCTTGGAGATACGTTCAAAAAGAAGAAAACATTCACAATTTGAGTTTTAAATACTTGATTTCTGCAATCCTAAAACAAAACAATACAAAAAACAAACTCAAAGAGAAAAACCCCCAAGGATTCAGACATTTTGCTTTTAATGACAGAAACCCTGGGAAATGAGTGCAGTGCTATCAAAGGAGTGGGGAAAAAAAAAATGACAAAACAGATAGGGATCACATCCTGTATACCAGAAATGCTATTTTAAAAAGAAAAAAAAAAANCCGTTCTATGGGGAATACATTAAAAGTATAAAGAGCAGATAAAAAGACAGAGCATTTCATGGATCACCAAGAACAAAATCCACTTAAATGAGCTTAGAGTTGGTTTCTTGGCTTTCACTGATGGAGAAGGACTATACGGCATTGCCCAAGAGGAAAAAGCTGTTACCTAAGTGTGTTTGTTACCTCATGCATAAACATGGGATTACTGTAACACACATACATGCATATAGGGTGTTCGTTTCTAACTACTTTAACCCTGTCAAGACCGTATTATAATTTCTTGTGATTAGGACAGATTTCTACTTCTGCTTTGAATACGAGTTGTCCTTTTTTTTAGTAAACGTTGGGGTGATAAAAGATGAATAGCTGCTGGTTTGCAAGATAGCAGGAAGGATAATTTTCTCCCTTCTGTGTTGCCTAGGTAAATCATCATTAACATCCTATATGTGAAGTGCTAACCACAGTAATACAGGTTTTAACTTAGCGGGGATGCAGCCATGAAATATTTGTTCAGTAACCCTATCTGTAGAAAATGGCACAGTATGAAGAGGGTCAGCTGGTGCTTATCTAGCATCAGCAGGGTCTCCAGCTCATCTACTGAATTAAGCCTCAGTGCCAGGAATATTGTTTCTCACTTGGCTAAAAAAGGAGGGGGAAAAAAAAAATTACAAAACAGATAGGGATCCCATCCTGTATACCAAAAATGCTATTTTAAAAAGAAAAAAAAAAAAGGAAGGAAGATGCTTCTCTAAGTGGGAT
Source organism: Zapornia atra (assembly GCA_013400835.1). Taxonomy (NCBI): domain Eukaryota; kingdom Metazoa; phylum Chordata; class Aves; order Gruiformes; family Rallidae; genus Zapornia; species Zapornia atra. The sequence continues at coordinate 122,743 of VZTU01027922.1, forward strand.
GCTCTAGCTGCAAAAGCCAGAGAAAAACAAAAATGTGACCAAGGATACATCAGACAGCATGCTCATAAGCCTAACTGCATTAGTAACTAGGCAGCAAATAATTTTTATTGCCCACAGAAGCATCTGACCAAAATCAGTTTTCTTCCAACAATTTTTTTAATTGGTTGGCCAATTTCCAACAACTTGGACGAAACACAACCAAACAATAGAGATCTCACAAGTAATTCATATTCCTACAGAACACACAAAAACTGATGGTCAGGAAGAGGAAAAAGATCCAATTTGCACTTTTAATGAGGAGAAAGTAGGAAAATTCACCCCTCATTTGATTTGTCAGCGGGTCAATAAATACAGACTATTCACAGCACTGTCCCTTGTTATGGAGGAGAATGAGATTAAGTATTGGAAAAGAAGGGATAAGGAGATAAAAAAGCAATTCGAGTACATCCAAACCTAAACTTGATTATTTCTGCATCTCACAGAAACTACAACCTGCAGACAGCAACTTGTTTTAATAACCTTACAAACTGAGAATTACTTGGACAAGTATTTATTTCTTGACCTCCTCCCATTAAGTACGTTGCCCAGAAACATCTTATTTCAGAATGAATGGGAAATTGGATTATGCATTATCTGCATATTTCAAATACTTTCTTGAACCTGTTTTAT
>VZTU01027922.1:123428-194760 GCA_013400835.1 Zapornia atra
ATTAAATCTATGGAAATAAATTTGCCATTATGCTTTTTACAGCACTAAACACAATGGAGATACTCAATGAAGAACATATGAAGAAGCCATGCAATAATGATAATACAGTCTGAAAAGACTTCCATAGATAAATACAAACCTGGATGCAACGTGCAGAAGTGTCGGTGGGTTGACTCAGCTCCTAATGATATTTCATTTAAGTTCATTTTCTTAGCAGCAGCCTGCCAGTTATTAATAACTCCTGGCATGCTACTTAGAGCTACGGATTCATTTTCCTGTTAACGGTGGCAATAGGTTCTTTGTTAATGGTTTTAAGGTAATGCTGGGTTTTGCCATATGGTTGGGTTTGTACACAGTTTCTAATGAAAACCCGTAGAGTGTAAGAAATTGTTGCTATATTTAACTTCACTGTCCTCACATGCACAGCCAGCAATTGGAATGGACGCTGTTCTAGTATTTACAAGTGTAAATGATCCTCAGTAGTTACCGCGTGTTCTGTTTAAGAGGACTACAGGGACTTTAAACAAGAGAACATATGGATAGATCAGAGGATTGGTAATGCAATGCTGAGCTTTTCACCTCTAGGTCATTGGTTCAAATCTAAACTAGTCAGTAATGAAGGCAAGCTATTATCATCTGGCAGCTCTGGCTTTCATGAATTCATTTGTCAGGCTCAGTCCAATTCCCATCAAACTCAAGATGCACCATTACAATTTGCATTCCTGAAAACAACTTCACCCCAGCAAAGTAACAAAAAATTGAATAGAGACAGAAGTAATCTCTTCCTCCTTAGGCATCATCCCCACAACAGGACCTAGGGAAAGTGAGAAACAGTGAAAAATACACCACCGGCAGCACAGCACATCATATCATTCCGTGGATAAAGACTACCTCTGCCTCTCAGATACCCAATTATAATTACCTCTGTACCAGCACAAAGCTTTCACATTTACTATTACTAAAGAAAGAAGAGACACCAATGAGCAAGTTTTCAAACCGAGATTTCACAGTGCACCTTAAAGATTGCTTTGGATATCTTGTTCAAAGATGCATTTCATGAGGGTGAAAGTTTTGAAGAAAATGATCTCAGTGCTCTGTAAGGGGAGTACAAAATTTAATATCTGTGTTATTACATATTTGTAGTTCAAAATGTTTAAGCAAACAATTGTGCCAGCAACACTCAAGAACACTACTTCCTGCAGATGGGTTTAATTCAGAAACAGGTGAGTTTACAAGTTGCTATGAATGATATTAGAGAAATCACTTTTTTTACAATATTTCTTCATAGATATGTTAGGCAGAAAATCTATAGATTAGTCCATAACAATACACAACTTCGCACACGCTTTCATAATTAGAACAAAAATGGTTTTGAGCCTCAAAACCAGAAGTCCAACCTCCTCCAGTTTCTTAATAGTTTGTCAACATTCATATCAAACACTCAGCAGGTACCACAGTTCATTTTACCACGTGGTAACTTCTACAGAAGCAATTAGAGACACCAATTTTAATATAGCACCTTGAAGATCACCTTTACTTCACATATTCAGGATACTAGACAACAAGATAAACCAGAAGTTTTACACACTGTGAACATGAAACATTACTTCTAACATCCAAGACTACAACAGAATACATACAGCTCACAAATCTTGGTAACTGTGGAAAAAATAACTCAGGAGTCTCCTGCCTTCCTTGCAGGTTCCTTGTTTTTTACTGCAGTGTGGATAAGATACTGAAGTTTTTCCTCCCTTTTCCAAGCCACAACGGGTTAACTTCCCAACTGAACAACTGCACATAAGTTCAGCAAGCTGAATGACTGACCTGGCACATAGTCAGTGAAGCACTGCCAAGTGATACCCTACTTGGGCCAAACACTGGTCCTGTGTAGACAATGGCTGGTGAGATCTACCCAAATCTTTTAATTTTTTTCAGGTCACAGAACAGAAAACCCCATGCATCAAGTGACATAATGGAGAGAAAAGAAGGAATAAACTTGCACATCAAGAGACGTGATACCTATATATTGTGTCACTTGCCTTAGAAAGCATCCAGGCTGCAGCTAGGAGAAAGTTCCTCAACGAGATCTCACACACAGGAGACAAGCCCAGGGAAGGGGACTGCCTACAGGTGAATGCAAAATCTTAAAGACTAGACTGCAGTTAAGAGGAACAATAGCGAGATCCATGCAAGACTATCAAAATTCCTTGACAGTCAGTAATAACATTTCTTGCTGGTCCTCTCTGCCATCAAACACAGCATATACATCTGTGCTAGGAAATGACCTCCAGTGACAGAAATACACAGTAACTTTGGAATGTGACTGGAATGAAAGAAATTTAAAGACAAAGTTCAGATAAAGGCAAGGAGTATTTCAGAGAAGAAATTTAAAATAAACTGTTTGACAAAGCACTAGGAAACTGAAGGATGTGTAACAGATTTAAATTTCAGAAGGTCACATGAGAAAAGTGAAAAGACTAATAAAGTTATAATAAACATGCCTGTGGGCACCTGTAGAAGACATTGGTTCTGAAGAGTAAGGTAAGCAGATTTTTTTCAGAAAGAATAGCTGCGACTTTTTAATTATTCTTTCATCCTCCTACCTCAGTTTCCTTTTTTAATCACCTGATGTGTTTTGCATGGTACACCAAAAGTTATTCAGGACAGCCACAACTGTTCTTTCCAAAGTTATGTTTACAGAGCACTCAAACACAACAGAAGCTAAATTCTGATTAGCATGGACAAGAACCTACTATAACTACAATAACGTGATACTTAAAAGCACTGCCACTACTCAACATGGATTTGGAAGCTCCACAAACTGGGAAATAAACACACTTTCTCCTCTATGTAGTCTCCATGAAAATTCGCATAAGAAGGCTTAATGCCTAATAACATCACCAGGACTGGATAAAGAAGGATTTATTTAAATTCCTGTTATCCTTTTTAATGAACTCGTGACTGCAGTCTCAAAATAGATTGTTAACCCAGAACAGAGAGAAGAACTGACATCTTTTTAACCTGCACTGACTGAAAGAATGAGCTGAAATGCTTTTATAGCTGTCACTAGCATAAAGAAAGCAAAATTTCTAAATTCTCTGGGATAACCGTAAGTTTGTCTGCACTGGACAAATCCAGCACACCCTTCCCTCTCACCCCATCCTAAGGACACTGTGCCAAAAGGCTTCCCAGGTGGGGGACGAGGAGTAAAGGCTGCTATGCTCCCATTTAATTCAGTCAGAATGATACGCAGCTTGATTAACTACACTCAGTAAGATGCTGAAATAGAACTCAGCAAGTATTCTGCCTAGTGAAGTTATCATTATTTCTACCAATCCCTGAATGAGAACAGATTTCAACAGACTCATTCAAATTTTTTTTTGGCGATACTACATTTTTGGTAATTGTTTTTAAAAGCTGTCATGTTCAAGTTACACATTAGTGCCTCAGTTTAGTTCTCAGCACAGCAATACTTTTTTTCCCCTCTGGAAACAAACACAAGACTATCCATGCTGCTACTGCTACTATTGTTTTCCAAAACTGCTATTCAATATCAAGTATGCTGCAGCACAAACCCTTTCAGTCACAGAACTTCTGTCAAGCCTGAAGAGCAGCACAAGCTCAGGGAGGTTTGTTTTCAGGACACACTTCTTTCTTTCAAATCGCCTGAGAAATTACACTATTATTCCCCCCCACACACCCCATTTCACATGCATATTTTTCCACGATTCTAACACTCAGAATTTGTTCTGAAATCTGAAAATCTCTTTGAATTCTTTTTCACACACGCAACCAGCCACTACACTCCTCACGGCAACCTCACTCAGCCGAACACCAGAAAGACATCGTGCCCGCAACTTTCTGAAGGCAGGTGTACATCGTTATGGGTTTTATTTAGGGCTGTAATCTTCATAAATCCTTCACTCATAACCCTCCTACTGTACGAGGGGTTTCAAGTGAAATCAGATCCTGGAAAAGCAAACAGTTTCTGCCTTTTTTTTTTTTATTTAAAAAAAAACCAGCAAGCACATGCTTTTGCGTACCTTGGCCCGAGATAGTAAATACAACAGTGTAACTGAGCGGCGGCTTCTAACCAACAGCTTCCATGCAAGCGTAATGGCTGTTGGTCGTGCCTGAGTTACTAACCAACACGACAGCGATACCAGCTCCAAAGATTGCGGCTGATAAAAGACCTTTTTAGCCACCAGATCCTTTCCATGCCCGCTACTCCCTCCCTCCGCCAAAGCTGACCAGCTGCCGGCAGGCAGCGGGGGCCCCTGGCTCAGCACTACGCCGGAGGTCAAGCCCCGGGAGCCCCGGCACAGCAACCTTGTTGACCGCAGCCTGCCCAGGCGCCGGCCGCCCCACCACCAGCAGCGGCCAGGCCGTGCGGGGCCGCGCTACTTCACGGAGTTGGGAGAGTCACTGGCGAGTCTCCCGGCACACGCAACGCGCAGCCAGCTAACGCACAGGGCTTTTCCCTCAGGTGACGGGACAGGAGGGAAGAAAACCCAAGCGCACCCGAAAGCGCTGGATCTGGTGTTCCCGCCGCGCCCCGCAGGGACCCGGCCGCTGCTCACACCACGGTACGAACTGCCCCGGCCCCTCACCCAGCCCGCCCGTGGCGCTGAAGGAAGCTACCCCTCCCGTCCCGCCACCGGAGTCCCGACCCCGCTGCCGGCCGGCGCCGCGAGGGCTAGTACAGCTCCGGACAGCCAGAGCGAGAGCCCAGGAGGGAACAGTGACGAAACAGCAAGAACCTACCTGCTAGCACCAGGTCCCGCCGCGGCACACAACATCCCCTCACCCGCCCTCATCCCCTGCTGCTATAGCTACGGGGAGCCGCGGCACCCGCCTCTCGCGAGAGGCGCCATCTTCCCGCGAGAGCCGCGGGCTGCGCCACGGGGTGCTGCTTCTCGCGAGAGGACCCCCGTTCAGTCCGGTGCAGTCCGCTCTGGCTGGGCTTCTCCACCGTTGCTTCTCCTTCCCGCAGCTCAGGGCGGCCCTTCCCTGCGCTGGGTCGCTTCGGTGGTCATGCGGCTTAACCCGGTGCCCCGTCCCAGAATGGGCAAGAGGTCTTCGGAGTGCTTAAGGCCCCTATTTGGGAGGCAGCCCGCAGAGCTGTCCCCGGACTCGGCCCGAAGCCGGGGTGTAGCTGGGAGTAACCTCAGGGGCGTGCGGGGCTAACTCAGTCCCGCTAGACCGCCTTACCCCGCCGAAGTGGCGGCGCTCAGGGGTCGGTGTTTGCAGGCCGGTTCAGCGCCGGGTGAAGCCCCGCTCTTGCGGGCCCGGCCCGGCGTTGCAGGAGGCTCTCAGCTCACAGCGCCGAGGCTAGTTTCAGCCGGAGCACCCTAGTGCGGTTCAGGGCCTTAAGCTCATGCGGCAGGGTTTGCTCGATGGAGCTGCCTGCACAGGAATGCCGCCTTCTTGCCAGAAAAGAAATAGGTGAGCCCTGCAGAGTGTGTTTAATCTCTTAACAATTGCAAAGGATGGGCAGTGATAGCTGAGGGATGTGACTGGAGCCAAAGGTTCACAACACATTCACGTCTAGCAAAAACTGACTTGTATTCCACATCAGAGCTGGGTTTCCTCACTGGTTAGAGCTGTAACGTCCCATCTCCAAAATCATCTGTCCCAAGTAATAAAGGTGTGAATTAGACCATTTCAGAATCTGAAAAAAATTGACTAAGATCTTCCACAAATTTGTATTACGATCTTCTGAATACTTGACAATGTGTGAAATTAATACTAAGCTCGAACTCCCTGAATCCATCAGCTGAATGGTGGAGTATGTGGTTTTCCTGTCACCAGAGCAGGGAATGTTAATACTAACTCTGGCATAGAGGTATTTTCGCTGATACCCAAGAAATGCATTTCAAGCCCACTGAAATGAATGGATCCTTTCCTGTTAATTCAGGATCAAGGTGACTGGGAGGACTGCCATTTCTATGAGCATTTGGTATCTCAGTGCTAGCACTCTGGATAAACACTGTCATTAATTAGTCAAATGTGAAGGCATGAGGAATAATACACTTTCTTTTCTGCCCTTGTATTTCAGTGTAACATCTGAGATATGTCTTCTGTAACAGTTCTTAGAGGAGTGCCACCAGCTCTGTAAGTTGTGGAGGAAGTTTTTTTTAACCAGCTGTTGAGCCCCACTTTTATATATGAATGAGTTGATGCATAATGTTCTGTATCTAAAAGATAGATTCCTGTATGCCAGAATTACCAGCTTCTGATAATTCAGGTATGCTGTCAGTGGTATACCAGATGCATAGAGTAGTAGAACCAAGTCTGCAATGCTTCTTTGTGCCACTGCTGTTACTATGGCATTTCTAACACCACTAAAATAATTAAAAAAAAAAAATTAAAACCCCCAACTTTGTGCTTTTGGGAAAATGCTTGTTTACTCGCTGTGACTTCCCATCCCATTTCAGTCTTTTGCTTTAGGAATCAAGCCAATCATGTTGGGAGAAAGAATAAATAAGGAAGGCCTTGAGCCTCTCTTAGGGACCAAAGATAATTAAGAGAAACATTTAGAGATAGCAGATATAATGAAGCCCTGAATCCATTCTAGCTTTAGGCCTATTAAAGCATGTCTGTTTGTATAATAGAATATGGAAGTAATTCTTCATCTAAGCCAGGCACTGTAGAGTTTGACTAAAGCACTCTTCAGTGTAATTGAATTTGTATAGCATCTGTGAGCAGGGGAGGTCCTGTGTGATAAGGCCCATAGGTTGTCCTTAGGCTGGCCAGTAGAAAGTTTCTTGTTTGTTTGTTCCTCCTTCCAGGGGCCACTTTGTTTTCCCTGCAGTGAATGATGTATAATGAGATTGTTGCTTAAAGCAGGATCTTCCCCCAGTAAGAAGGGGAAGTCTGCAGAGTCCTTATCTACCCTTTTGTGTAGAGGGATGTTTTGGAGCACAAGTAAAGCCCTGTGTAGTGGGTAGCCTTTTTCACTGCTGTTAGTGCCTTAATATGTTTTTTCTCCTCAGCTACAAATGCAGGGACCTGGAGTAAAACAGTGGCGCTGCCCTTGGCTCATGTCTGAGCCTGGGAAGAGTTGAGACCTTTGTCAGCCTGCATAGTATGGTTATGCCTTCCCTGTACAAATTTGCCAAAAATAAGTGTTATTAGAAGAACAAAGAATAACTAGTTTGGTTTAGCACTAGAAGAACTTGCAACCATAAATTAATCTCACTTTATTTATGCATTTGTCTGTTCATTGTGGATTTTTGAAAGGCAAATGTTCACTGTAACTCTGGCTAGACCTATCGCTGTAACTTTTTCCTAGTTCTTAAAGGGCAGTGGTCCCTGTCTGCAAATTCATTTGTCAGTTCTCCCTGGAAGTACATCAGATAGAATTGTCTTTAAATGAAAAACACACTTTTAAAATTAAAACTCATTACACAAAACATTTTCTGTTTTTTAAAACTGATAATCAAAAGGTCAAAACAAAACAAATGAAGTGTCTGCAGGTTTTCTTCAGCAAAGTTGGAAAAAGTGCATTAAAGTTTTTATAAATAATGTTTCTAAAAAGTATACTTTAATATTAAAGGGAGAGTTGATACTTGAGATTTTTTTTATTAAGCTGACTGGAGTTTAGGTTGCATTTAAGAGCAGTGTTTCAGAGTGGTTTGTATAGTTCTCTTCCCTGTACTGTGTTAATTAACACTATATGAGTAAGTACCTGCACTCATTAAAGCATCAGGTAAACTGTACTGCAAGCAGAGAGATGATCATCAGAGAGATGACATTGTGTGTTAAATACATAGAGAGCAAGAGGTGCAGCATCAAGGCACTGCTAGTTAATTACATTAGCTGAAGAGACTTTTACTAGTACCTGAGTATAATTAATAGTGTCCCAAATCCCACACACTCAGCAGTTCACAAAAGTTGTAGGGTTCCACAGAATGTGTGCAGCCTCTTCTGCGTGTGTCTGCAAATTCTGCTTGATTATCTGTGGTCCTGGTCAGGCACATCTCCAAGACAGAACAGACAACTTGTCTGAACTAGTTTGTAACCAGCAATTTTGAGGATTTAGGCACAGATGAGATTGCATATAAATGTATGAATGTGCTGTGAGCCAGCAGGCTGGCTTGCAAGCTTTTCTAATATTCAAGAGAAATGAGCAGGCATGCTGCAGATGGGCTGCCGTGGACCCTATAAATTGCCAGAGAAGTGCTAAGAGCAGCTAGTTTTGCCATGGGGCATTCCTTTGGAAGTGGGGCGTTTGCCAGATGGTATCACCTCTGGGAGTCTTCTGTGGAAGAGGACATACACTTGCAGACAGGCTTGGCAGAAAAAAACCCTTGGTACAGTGAATGTTCAAGACTTGTGCCCAAGTCAGCGCTTCCCATGGCAAGACAGCCACATGCAGACCTCTTTGCTCCACAACACAATCATGTTCAGGCTGTTGGCTGTCTGGTGCCTGCTGTCTTGTGTAAGAAAAGTGAGTTCATTTTATGTCTTCACAGTATGATTTTTAAGAATTGTAAAACAAGACAAAGCCCATGTTCTAGTAACAGCCTGAAACTGTTCCAAATTTTATTTTAGAGAGCCACTAAGCCTAATGACAAAGTCATCTCCTCTAAATGCTCTGTCAATAACAACATCAAATGTAATTCCCAGATGTGAGTCGTATGATTTATATCCTCATTATCACTAATGGTGAGCTGCTCACATGAGACAGACAATCATGAGATGCAAAACCTTTGATTAGGGAATACATTGCAGTCAAATGGAAGATTTTCTGTGCAACACAGAAGCATACCAACTGTGCTACTATTTGCCACATATTTGTGCCATCAGCTATAAATTCAGGCAAGATTTTAAGACAAGTCCATGTTTATGGGTAGCATTGCTGAGATTTATTAAGCACCTTTCTTTTACATTAAAGCATGGGCACTATTTTTTATGAATTTTCTGTAAGTCTTAAATTCTTTATCATACAAAGTGCTTCAAAGAGATTTCAAATCTTGGATATAGTCAAATAATATTCCTAAAAATAACCCTGTAAATAACTAAAAATGTAAGAACCTTGTATTTTGGCTGAAATATCTGGATGTCACAAAATTCTATCCATTCTGCTTCTCATGGGCCAGCCCTCTCTATTAAATGGGTTTAGTATGATTGGACTTGATGATCTCAAAGGTCTTTTCCAACCTAGTGATTCAGTGGTTTTTGGCTGCTGTTCCATGGAGTAAGCTTAATATCCAGTACATCCTCAATGAGGGCACTGTAGCCTGCCTTCACAAGAGAATGGGCTCAATAATTTCTTAGTTCTTTCTTATCTTGAACTATGGTGATCCTGCTTAAAAGCAAATGACTGAGTTCCTTTTCTATAGCTCCTAGGATGTGGGGGAAATCCAGTGTAATTAAATCTTACAAAATTCTCTTATTCCAAATATAAATAGTTATCTGACATTAGCGATTCCCCTGAGTCTACATCATAGCCCAAGGAAAACAAAGAGCAGGAACAGTTACTTGCTGCTTCTTAAATATTTGATCATTTTGAACAAACTTCTGCCCTGATTACAGTAACTGCAAGCCTCACTGATATTAATTATTTTTGAGACAGAATTTGGATTACGAATTTTTCTCACTTTTAACATTACTTTCAATAATGCCTAAACTGTGTTTTAAGCTATGTAAACATCAGGACAATAGTTGTTTGAATTGTTCTACAAAATGTAGTGCTGTATTTCCCTTTTTGTACTTGAAACAAAAACATATAAATCCTGCTTGACAGGATTTGAAATTGAAAGTTTACTGGCAAAAGAAGGGCTATATGCCTCATTAAGCAGATCTGCCAAAACTTCAGGTTCCTCTTAGTTTACAAGTATGAATTATAGCAATATGGTTCATAATTTGAAATTATACAACACTAATTCCAAGCACATTGCAACTTTTTATCTCCATTTTGGGTTTGGGATGATGGAGCACACAGACAAAACCTCTTGTCAAACCCTAGGTTATGAACCAGAGAGAATTTTGGATATATACCCATTCCTTTGACCTTCTTGCTGGATTTTGCTGCCTTCTTTCTACACAGGAACATTGAAACTACACCACCAGAGAGCACTGTGCTATTTCTGCACAGTATTTCTTACTTTTCCCTCAGTGTTAAAGGACCTATTTTATTTAGCCTTTTTTTTTTTCTTTTTATTCTCCAGTAGAACTCAAATTATTATTGTGATTATACTGGAATTCCCAAAACTTTGGTATCATTGAGTTGTATGCACCAACAGCCCTTAGTTGCCCTGAACAGCCTCACCTAGGACCTTTGTCCCATTATGGCTCAGAAACTCCATTTAAGCTCAGCCTTGGGCCTGGGGCCCTTGTCTGAGCTATGTTGTAGGGGAACTGGCCTGCACTCCAGTCTCCTGGGTGCAGCTGAGACCTATGCTGTAGCTAGCGTGTCTCCTCGATTGACTTTGGACCCACAGAGTAGCTTGTGTCCAGCCCTGTCTCACTTGGCTCCTGACAAGGCTAGCTGGATGGCCCCTGTGCATGATTCATCCCCTCACTGATTGATGGACCCTGTCACCAGCACTCAGCTTTGCCCCCAGATGTGGGGGGCTTGTGTACTCACTGCTCCTCAGGGCAGCCAGCCTTCCCTGCAATTTGCCATCTCTAACTGGCCCATGATTTGGAATACCCACTACTGTAAATAAACCATGACTACCAAGTACCAAACTGCCTTGTTTCTCCTGCTTCTGACACATTTACCACAAAACCATCATTTATTTCACTTTATAAATAATGTAATTCTGTATTGCAGGAGTATCAAATCTGTGTTAGAAAAGGGGAGGTAATAAATGGCATCTATGGGGGGAAAATACTTTGTGTATTGTCACGTAGTTTTTGCTGAAATTTCCTCTGGCGTTCTCTTTGTACCCAGGATTCTTGTAATCTATACAATACTTTTTGAACTGGAAAACAAATCCCATCTTAATTACAATGTAATTGAAAAGTTTGATTAAAAGTGTTGGAAAACCCACAGCAACCTTATCTCCAGACAGAGATCAAATATGGAATAAAATATTAGTTTAATAATATTTGAGAATTTCCCATGGAAATGTCCTTCACCCATGAAGTTTGCATGTATTTATAGTAGGCATTAAAAAAGAAAGTCAGTGTGGGAAATGTATTTTCAACTAATTTCTGGATGCATTTTAGCCAAAGAAAAAAGCTTTTTCTATTGATTTGTTTTCAACTGAGACTTCAAATACTTTGTAGGAACTTGTCAAAAAAGATGAACTTTTCCATTTTTGTTGAAATGTTCTTCAGAAAATCAAAGTACCACCCTCATGTTTTTAAGTGTATTCACAGAACTGAGTTATGGATACTTCTTAATCCTTAGAATCCATAGAATCCTTAATCCATAGAATAGCTATTTCAGCAGAACTCATTCATTCTGCAGCTTGTTATTATTAGCACAATTTTTAAGAGATCTCAGGGTAACCCTGGTGGTAGCCTTTTAGAGGAGTGTGATAAAGCCAACCTGATAACTATCCAAACAGAATAAAAATCAAATATATATGGTCGCAGGGGTTTCTAGACAAGGAGGGTAAACTCCTAAGGAAAAGTACTGCAGTGGAAGCCGTCCGTGTAAGTAAGTTGCTTAGCCCTCTTTATAAGAGGAAATGAAGAAGGCGCCGGGACAGACAGTCTCCATGCAGGCTGAGCTAGGGTATGATACTGAAACAGCAGTCTTGTGTGTCATATCTGAGAGTGCAAATGTCCATGAAACAGAAGGTATTTAACGTAGAAAAAGAAAGTTCTTTATTGTTTTTCCCACAGTGCTTGCCTGCCTGCCTTCTTATATGCGTGGCATTAATAAAGCTGTGACAAGAAATGGAACAGCCTTTGATCTGTGTATTTGAATAACTAATGCAGCATCACAAGTGTCAAATTATTTCTGTTGTAGTTAAATTTTTTTCTTTCTTGCTCTGTAACTATTGGCAAGTTAAATCATATAGGTGTATCTCTGTTCAGTCATGACCTATTGCCTTCTTGGTCTCTCTGTGAGAAAAAACCCACAACCTGCTTAAGCTATCACCTCGTTTATACTCTGGAGAATTGGGTAATCTTAGGTGACAGTGAAATTCTTTAATCTGTCTGTTACACTGCCAGGCTGACTTTTTTGTCTCAGATGCAGTTATGATTACCTGATTACCTGTATCATTACCCCCCAAATTCAGCATTCGTCACAATTTTGTGGTGTTTATCCAAGCCACCTTGCTGTACACCTGGTTTGCAATCATCCCCATCAGTCCCCAATCTTTCTTCCCATGCTAATGGTCTAGTTGTGAGATTAACTGTTATTGCTAATCCCCAAATGGATTCAGCAGTGTTTTTAAAAGAGAAAACAAAGGCTTTTTTCCTCTTGGTGTTTTATTACTTCTTAAGATATGACAAAATGGATTTATTATGGAGCAGAGAGGCAGCATTTAGCATTGCTAAACAGAAGAACACTTCCTAGTTTTGCCCTTTTATGCCTTGATGAATAAAAAGCTCCTTTCCTTCAAAATGCTTCTTATATAGATTGACACCACTGTGAAGGTAAGTTTAGAACCTGCTAGGAACTTGTCTGGGCTAAGGGCAAAAGAAAGGAAGGACTGACAGGGCTAGAGTTGCACTTCTCAGCTCCTTACTATCAACTTGCAAATAGAAGGGGCTGAGGACAAAAAAGAAGGCCTTGGCTGCGGGGATTTACAGCTCTTCTGTTTCACCACTCATTGGGACATTGATCTCAGCATGGTACTCGGAGTCTCCTGAAGGCATCCAGGGTATTGGGGTTCTGTTGAAGGAGGGTCTGTTGCTGAAATTTTGATTATATATCATGAGAGATTCTGGAAGCAAAGGGCAAATATCAAACTGAGGCACTTTGAAGGTCATCCGTTTGGCTGCTTTCTCGTAACCCCCATAAGGCATGGCAGTCCTGGCGTGGGGGAATACATAGAATTAGTGAACAGAACATAGGTAAACAATAGGATTTAGAAAATAAAGGATCAGAGTTATCTAGATTGTAAATTTTATCTCTGTTGCAGTTGACTAGCCAACAAATCCTTCCCAAGTACATATAAGTATCCATTGCTTATGTACTAAAAAAAAATTTAAACACACATCCTGCTCCTGTGCACTTCCTTCACCCCTGTTGCATCAATCTCCACCAAACCATGCACCTTTCCACCTGTTGGTACCCTGTACATGTAGGAGGCAGAGGCAGCATTACTGCAGAAGTGAGTGGGGTTTGGGTTTGTCCTGAGTACTGATATCCTATGGAAATAGGTGGCAAAATTATATAGAATCATAAAATTGCTAACAGGAAATGGTTGCTGCCCTGGAAATATTTCTAAAACTTTCAGTTCTTACCAGAAGCAGCAGGAAGATCCTGATTGTTATCTGAAGTACTGTGAAGTATATTGCTTCTGATGGTATCTTTCCTGAACTGAAATTTAAATGGCTGCAGTAATATAGACTGGCACCCTAAATCTCCTTGGTAAAATGGGATGAGAAAGAATTGAAAATAGGATTAAAGTCCTCTTAGCAGCTGCATAAGTTTTCTGTCTATAAACTGAATTAAAATCTCTAGCTCTTAATATATCTCCTCTTTGTAGTCCTGTTGCCTGTAGGAGGCTGTGCTAAGCAAAATGACATGCAACTAAAACTTACATTCCACAAAACAGTAGTGCTGTGCCCAGGGTGATTGAGTTTTCTGGCACAAAATAAACTTAATTGAATATCCAAGAAGACTTACCGGTTAAAAGACTTGTAATGGGGGAAATCAGCTTTAGGACTATATGACAGTAAGTCAATGGTGAACTGACTTTTATCCTCAGGGCTGATACCCATTGCTCGTTCCCAGGGGGAGATGTATGTTTTAAATAAAGTGAGTTTTTTGCCTCCTGAGGAAGGTAAAACACTCTCATTAGATTACATATGAAATACATGGCTTTTCTGTATTCTGCTACTGAAACCGAGACCCCACCTTTGCTTACAGATTCTGTAGCTCTCTTGTTCAAGCCCAAGATGTTTGGTTAGGTTTCTCTTTAAAAAGACTGTGAGATGCCACTCGTGTCCTTATCCACAAAAGCAGCTGTACCGCAGTCTAAGAACCTCTCATCCAAGAATTTGCATTATAGCTTATATTTAAAAGCTGATTTTTCATTCTTCTCTTTGTCCACTCAAATAGAACCATTTTACCCCAGGAACCCCAATGTTCTTACCCCAACATCTCTTTCACTATCTCAGAGAAGCTTTTTATAAGGCAAAATGCTATCTAATTTGATAATTTACTTCTCTCGTCTCTGTCTGATCAAAGCAGACATACCCACTCCACATAAACCTCATCTTCATCAGATGCAACAGAGCCCTGGCTGTAAACTCCAAAACTAGGCTCAAACTTTGAAGTTGGCTCTAACTGACCAAAAACGTTTAACCATCATATTTCAGGGTCTTAGCAACCCACAGCCATCTTTCCTAATGTCTTCCTCAGTAGTCTGTTCTTTAATATTTTAAAGTTACCATCTCCCTTGTTTCAGGACTTTTATAAGTTAGTGTTTTCTTTGTGAAAAACAGACATTCATATTTTCCCCCTCCTGAGCCAGCATATTAGAGACAAGTCTGGCTGAAACACTTCAGGATGACTAAAAGCAGTTTGAAAACACAATGGGGTATCTCTCTGGAAGTTAAAATCCTGTCAGTGACAAAACTGGACTTTGCTGTTAAGTCAGATACTGGATTGCCAGAAACTGGATTGCTACTTTTCATTCGGTGAAGCTTTTCTTTTTTCTTCCAGTTGTATATAATTCCACCTTGTCAATAAATGCACTGGTTTGTATTGATATGTAGCACCCTTTTAAGGTTGAAGGTTCTCATCCCTCAAACCTTAAAACTCCTGAGTTTCTTAGCTTCATTAGAGCAGATGGGAACAATAGGTTAATAGAGTTATACATTCTGGTGCTTTCAGGGTGCAGTAGTTTGTGTAGAAAGCATAAATCCTTAAGCAGTAAGTGGCAAAGAATGAACTTTCTTCTTTTTCACATCTTCTTTCTTTGTCTTGCTTACTTTCTTCAAACCTTGCCAATACCTGGGTTTACCTGGTTTCAGAGAATTGCAGACAAGAATCTCACTTTCATTAAAAAAACAAAAACAGCTCCCCTCCCTCTTTCTGTATAAAGGACTTAAACTAAGTTGTTTAGAAGTAAATGGATTGCTAGGGTTGAAAAAGAAAAGCAGTTTGGATCCATCTCTGAAGTAAAAGCTATGGGTTAATCGTTCTTCTCCCTGCACACAGACATAGGAAAACAGTGGAGGAAAATCTGGTAGAAGAGAGAGACTCTACACAGATTTGTTCTTTACAGGCATGTTCAAAATGTAAAAGGTGACTTATGTATGTGAAAACTTTGGTTTGAAATCAGGTCTGAGGTACTCAAAACTGATGTGTTAAGTCAGATTACTGAGCTAAAGAGCTAATACTAATAAGTGGTCAGTGTGAAACCCCTGAAAGGGAAGGGTATGCCGTACTGGCATACTGCTGTATCAGTGTCAGGAACTCTGTAATTTAAGTTTCCCATAATTTCTTTGGTCCAGCCAAGGAACATATTTCTGCTTCTTGCCTATGATTGATTGAGCAACACAGAAGGATGCAAACAAAACTATCAAGCTAATAGCAGTTCAACTTTTCTAGACTTTGCAATGAAATTTAGTTTGGAAGAATTCATGTTTCAATCAAATTATTTTACTTGTCCCAAAGAATAACATTGAAACAAGCTCTAGTAGCTTGAGCTGTTTCTTGTTCTCAAAGAGATATACTTGCCTTTGTCAGTACCATCACCTCCTTCTCCACCACTTCCAGCTGATTGCCCCGCATGCCCCCCTTCACTGTCCCCAGGGCCTCCTTTGCTTCCAGGCCTATGAGGAACAGTGGAGTGCTGCTGCTTACTGGACCCATGCTGCCCAGCTGTCACTCCTCCTACCATCCGACCGTGCGCATAACCATGAGCATCTTCCCCGTAATGCCCTCCTGGTGGGATGAACTTCTGGAAGTGATCCTAGGGCAGGAGAAGAGAGAGTAGGAATCCCTGTTACAGGACACAGTCCATTCACATTGGCAGGGTCCCAGAGCATGACATCCTGTGTCCCTGGGATCTGACCAGTTTTGTGTCTCAGTTAAAAATGAGCATCAGAACTTCACATGAGTTATTCTCTATATCCCATATAGGAGCAGTTGCAGAACAGCAGCAAGGGTAATGGAAGCACACCTTTTAATGGACACCTCATAGTCATTTTGTCTGATCAGAGTGAGGAGAGAGGCATGTGTGTGTTTTCCCCAACAGTGATCAGTATGAAATACAGCTTTTGACAGAGCAGGTAAAAGTCCAGATAGAGATACATTGGCTAACCTGTAGGATAGCAAGCTGGACAAGAAATAGAAAGTGTTTTCATGTTTAGGTTAAGTAGACCAGCAAAGTCAGCTTGATTACAGTGTGAGAGCTAAGTGTTACAGGGCATCAGAACGGCAGGGTACCTGTGACAACATAAAAACCTGCATGTCTGTTTTCCACATACATACGAAGTTCTGCATGGGGAGGGATATTTACACATTGAGAAAGACTGAAGAAATAGCAGCCTGGGAAAACATGAAAGATTTTCTGGAGACCAGAAGAAGAAAATGGCAACAAAGAAGAGTTTTGTGTTGTATGTGCATTAATGAATCAAATCTAACCATCAACAATGCAAGTAAGCAAGAAAGCTGTATCCATCAGTAAAATCAAGTTGATCTGTCCATTCTTTCCAGTCCAGGCACAATCCCAGCAGTACATAGTGAAAGAGCAAACAGTCCATAGAGAATTTACAGACTCACGCCAGCATAAGGTCCTGTTTTTG
The DNA here is from genome assembly GCA_013400835.1 of Zapornia atra. Lineage (NCBI taxonomy): Eukaryota > Metazoa > Chordata > Aves > Gruiformes > Rallidae > Zapornia > Zapornia atra. The sequence goes on from VZTU01027922.1 coordinate 140,325, forward strand.
GAAACAGTAATTTAAATAAATACTTGTGTGTAACAAAAATGGATATATATGTTTGGAAATGTTTTTTATGTATTGGTCATAAGTGAGATCAAAGCTTGACTCCTATCAGATATAAAAAATTCTCTCTTGTGTGTTACAGCACACACAAGATCTATAATAGAAGTAACCTAAGATGTATATCACATATATATGGTCTTTCCTGTTGGAGTAGGGGATTGACTATAGATGTGCAAAAATGTAACAAGTACAACTGAAGCCACGTGAATCTGTGGTTCCTCATGCTGCAATTCTGCTTGTATATATGCGGCTCAGGCACTCAGTGTGAGATGAGTGCCAACCTCAGAGCTGGTTCTCAGAGGGTTAAGGCTTTCTCGGGGCTCTTACACCTAGAAGAGTTTAGCAAAAAGAAGCTTTCCAGGCTGTAAACAGGCTTCCAAGGCCAGCTGTTCGGTCAGCTAAAAATAGATGAGAAGTGAAAACCCCACAAGGCTCAAGGCAGAATTATCTAACCCTCCGCTCCCTCTGTCTCCAGCAACAGCACCCAGGGTTTCACAGCAGGTCACCAGGCTGCAACCCAGGCAGGCAGCCAGCTGCAGGCTGGAGTGGCAGAGCTGGTGTCCCCGGGGCCTTTAGGGACTGTCTGTCCTTCTCCTAGCTGTAGGGAATTCCCTTTTTAGGAACAGGGGAGATAAGTTCCCCTGAATGTCAGGAAGCACTGAGAAGGGTGAGGATTGTGAGCATTAAGCCGTACGCAGGAGCTAGCAGGGCAATCTGTTCAGTTACGCATGGGAGCTATGTAGCTTTAGAAAGGCAAACTGAAATAAGGGTTTTTTGAGGGCTAGGGGTCAGAGTGAGGTTACCCTCAAAATGTCAATAAGTATGCAAGGTTAATGCTTCTGCTGATTTGCTCAGTAATTTCAAAGCCAGGTTGGCATCTGTTTTCCTTGCAAGTTTCACCCATGCCATGTGCCCTTCCTGAGAATTAAATGCTTATTCCTTGATTCCTCTGGTTACTTACATGTACTCTCCTGAAAAAAAAAAAAAAANTCAGCATAACACAAGCTGTAGCAAAAAGGACAGGTTTGATGTTGTGCACAGTAGCATTTGATGTGACCAGGAAGGGCCATCCTTGTCATCTGGTGTTATTTTAAATTGCAGTATTATCACCAAGCAGGAGTGAAGTTTCTCTGAAACACAAGGAAAGGCACACCTAAATCTTTAGCTGCAAATTAAATTAGTTTGATTGGTGTCAAGCTGGCTCATGATTCTTCATGGACCTGATAGGAAAACCTCCAATGTTCAGCAGACATCTCCATTCACATAGGAAAGAACCGTTTTTCCATGCAATACCCTGGTCTAATTGTCTTTCATTTTGGCCACCAGAATAGATGGTCTTAGCTCAAATTAATAGGGGAATTTTCTTTTTCTATAACAGGAGGCAAAAGCAAATTCATCTTTTTTAAATATTCAACCTCAGTGGATTCAAACAACCTCATTCCATGAGAGCAGAGCTCAGGAATGGCAGCCTCAGGCAGGAGTCTCGATGTAGTTAAAGCTGAGTAGGTGCAGTTTTTTTCTTCAGTACTTAGACTGTACTTCTAGTCAGGATGTTTAGAGCCTTACATTTGAGGGGAATGCATGTCTTGGACCATTGCTACCATGACAGGGAGCTTTTATGTATATGCGTCTTCACATCCCAAAACTGACCTTGCAGTTAGAGCTGGTGAAAGTTCCAGGAGAGGAGCCCAGGAGTGTCAGCTGAGAAGCCTCATAACCTCCTGTTGGCTCTGAGGGCAGATCTCAGTCCCGCTGTGGTAGGGTTTGCCCTCTCTGTGTTACTGGAGGCAGTGGATGTTATCAGTCCCTAGGCGTCCTAAGTCCACTCTAACAAGAGAACAATCATGGCGAGATTCATGTGATGTGTAGTCCCCTGGGTTAGCTAAACAAATTGGGCTCATGTCTTTGAAGTCCTTAGTGCTAGCAAGAGCCTGATCTGGCAGGCTGAGTGCCCAGATGGGTGAATTCTGTATTCTCTAGAGCTACTGCATCTGCCTCATGAAAAATAGATAATGAAAGATGATCCAACTAATGGAGCTGAGATCTCCAAGTATCTCAAGGCCCTGACGTCACTGCAGGCAGTCCCCAGCAGGAGACACCGTGTGCTTCCCGTCAGCTCCTTGCTGTGCCCTAAAGAGAATGATTGAGGCCACCAAATGTGTTTCTATTTCCACCTCACTGCTAAAGAGCTTCCCAAAGGTTTAATGCCTATGTGGTTAGTAACACTTCTGAAGTTACTCTGACCACGTATTCTCAGTGGCAGCCACTCAAATGCTCCTTAATGGTGGGGGAGATTTAAAATTCACTTGGAGAGTCTCATAGGCTGTCTCCTGTTTTTATGGAAGTATGTGCGTTGGTCTTTAATTTGGAGTTGCATAGACTTAAACCTGTGATTCCCTTTAAAAAAAGAAGGGTGAAAATAAAAAGTAACCTCAGCTGTTAAAGTATCTTAAGCTATTTTTTTGTAAACATGTTCCCCCAAGAGGCATAGTTCAGTCAGTTGAACTCCTGCTTTCTATTTCCAGATCTACTTCTGACTTGTTTAATCTTAGGCAAATTATTTCTCGTGTCTATGCCTGAGTTTACCCACCTAAATAGCGAGATATTTTGTGTAATATTACCCCAAATTATTTCTATCTTATTTGCATATTCTATACAATCCTTGACACATTTTATTTGTGGATGAAAGAAATGGAGTTTCAGAATTTTGGTCCAGTGTTTTCTCACAGTACTCCAACAAACTGCTGTGGTAAAGAAAAAGCTCTTACTATCTTCTTCTGCTCTTTCCACACCAATCACTTCTTGAGTAAGAAGGCATCAGACTTCACTTTTATACAGCTTTGGGTGTAGTTAGAATATCTAGGTCTTCTGCAGCAATCCAACTTCAGTACAGCAAGGCTCATTTTGTTAGAAAAGTTACATCTCAGCTGGCTGGCTCCACTTGATCATAACCAAGATTCTCTCATATCTCAATTTGTTCCAGAGGTTTAATATTCCCTGAAGAACAGTCTTCCTAGAAAGAATGCTCTTCCTGACATGTTCCCTTTAACCCTATTTCCAGTGATTGTATATGTACATCAGTGCACATGTGTGCTTAAACCGTGTAGCTGCATGATAACTTGTGTGTTCCCCTGTCCTTATGCTTTCCTTCACACACTGTATCATGTCTGGCTATTTAACATACAAGCTCCCTCTCTCAGCTGTGAAGCATCACATTTGGTGTTATAACCGCTTCCATTGTCTTCCTGCCACCTCTGCTTACTCCGCTGAGTTCTTGTTTAGCAGCAGAAGGAATACAGGGTAACTCCTGACGTTATCCAGAAGAACAGTAATTCAACTCTTTAACTCTTTCTCACTTACTGTACTTTATTTCACATTTGGTGGCTTCACTTATCTGAAGAGGTGTCTTGACCTGAAGTCCAGCAAAAATTATTCGCCACCACACATTCAGCTTGTGTCCTAAAAGTGTCAAACTCAGCCCTCCCTAAAAATACCGCCTTGTATTGTATCTTTGCAAGAGAGGAGGGTCACAGTATTGAAAACAGCTGTAGCGTAGGTAGTGCATTTCATTGTGCTCATGTTGGGAATGCTGAGTCCTTTTGACTCTGAGTTTAGCTGCCAATTGCCTGTAACTAGATTGGTGGAGCTGCCACAGAGGTAGAGTGGCAGGTTCTCACCTTTTCATGGAGCTGTCTGATGTTAGCACACACACACACACACAAACACTATAGATATATATATAGATCTTCTCTAAAAGTAAGGAGAGTGATCTGAATGTCCAGTGTGGTGGTTTGGGTGGAGGAGAAGGAGGAGGAGAAAAGCAGGAGGGTGGATCAACGACATGTGATTGCTGAGATCTCTTCCCTTGTGTGGAAGGTTTATAGCTACAGCACAGGCTATTCTGGGATCCCTTATATGGTTTGGATTTATTTTTAATAACCTTTCTCTTTCTGTGTTTTTTGTATTATATTACCTTGCTGTTAAAACTTTTTTTTTGGGGGGAACAGAAAGCTAAGCAAATACTGCAGTCAAAAGGGATTCTGATGAAGGTTATTTGGTGGTAAGGTTAGGCACTGTCCTGATGGTTTGGAAGAGAACAGTGAGGTCACAGATCTGTTGCCTTTACCTGCCCAAGAGCAAACAGCTCTCCAAGAGGGTGGCTTAGTTCCTGCAATCGCTCAGCTTTTCTTCTCGCTGCTCGCCTGCCAACAAAGGTGCTAATTCATGCTGGCTCTAGTGATGAGAATAGTTGTCTGTGGAGACAGTGGATGCAGCCTGGCAGAGTCCTTGCACAGAGCACACCAGGCAGCCAGCAAATGGTAACAATTACGTTTGGGATCCTGCTAAGCTGGCCCAGAGCAAGGACTCTAGGGCAGACCAAAGTCTTCCTGCACTGACCGATGGAGATTTATTATCTGTACCATGAATGTGGAGAAAAGATAGCTCTGAAAGTGAATCATGGAGGGTTTTAAAGCACAGACCAGCTACTGTTTGTACCAGCCATTGTTCTCCTATAGCAAAGCCGTGAAGGTGCTTGTCCTGTTAAAGTCTTATCTGACCCCCAAACACATCTCTCTACAGCACAGCATCTTACAGTGTTGCTCAAAGAGCAGGTGAGCAGGGGTGTTCTTACAGAATAGAGGGAGAGGTTTCCTACAGAAAGGACATGGAGTGAATGTCAGGCATGGATTAATAAATAAAGTAGGAAAAACGACCAACAGAAAAGATGGGATTGGTCATCAGCCTTTGTAGTGTCAGTCTTGGAGGGATACTGTGCATGTCCAGTTTTGAGTCAGTTTGTCACAACTCACTTGCTTTGTAGTTCTCTGATTGGACATCCTTAAGTGACACCCTCAAATTTTTAAAGTTTGGAATTCAGCCTTTTCTTTCCATCACATTATTTCCTCACTCCTTGTCACTGCAGCAGATTCTGACATGAACTCCTCCCTCATATGTTTTAGGAGCTTGGAGACTGCTGAGTATTTATAAAAACAGCTTCTATTTCTCCAGGGTTTTCAGCCGAAGAGTCCCAAGTTCAACACACCATTCATTCTCACATCCTTTCTAGGAGATAACACACTGAAGAGATTAACTACCTAAAGCACAAAGAGATAAAGAAACTCCCCAAAGTCTAATAACACCAGATATGCTTGCTACATCTTTGGTCTGTCACCCCTGACCTGTAATCTGACCTACTGTTGCAATTTTAATGACTTTTTTTTTTCAGGCATCTTTCCACATCCTGCTTCCCAAATTGTCATTTTAGAAGTGAACTACAAAGATTCACTTATTGCTGCTTTTGAAAACATTGAAGGCCTAAAAAATAGCATGGTTTTGTTTGGTAGAACATTTTCTTCAGCTTGATTTTTATTATTTTGCTCAAGTTTCCTTGGACTAGAAAATAGATGCCTTAAAAGGATAAAATTACACCAAATAAATTGTAAAGAACATCAAAAGAGGAAATGTTTCATCATACACATGTGAACATGAAACATTTTCTGTTTGTTTTACTGAACTGCTGACAATCATGCAAAAAGAGTGTTTCATCTGTAAAAGTTTAAGTATCTTCAGACAATTTTACACCAGGCAACTATCTGTAGAAAGAAGCTCAAAGATTAAATAACAGTGCTAACTCATGGAAAAGGGAGAAAAAAAGAACTTATATACCCTATGTGACAGGTAAATCCTTTAGAGGAAAACAAACATAGCTTCTAGCAAGTAAACTGAAGATACTGCATTACCAAGTTAGAGATTTCTGTCTGAATTTTCATTTATGGAACTTCTTGCAGAAATGAACAGAGGACTCTGCCCAGGAAGCATAAAAGTGTATCCTAGGCTAAAAATAGAAATGCACCTACTGGAACACAAGTCAGACCTGAATGGATCATTTCCTTCTGCAAAGAAGAAATGGAGTGGGTATTAAAGCAATTAGTCCTGCCCTGTGCAACTCTAAACAGCTGCCAAACACAGAGTCCTCAGTCTTCACTCACTACTGAATTTCCTCATGCTCTTGCACTTGTAATTCAGTGGATTTGTCAAAGAAAACTAATGTTGCTGCAGAAAGGAAATACAAGTTCTGTGTTTGCACAGGTTTTGGCTTTTTATGCACTACTTTGCCAGTAGATCCCCCCAGCCCATACCCATGCAGCCAAAGGAGAGCTTGGGCATATGCTATTCCTGTCCTCCCTGGGTGTGTGGAGAGCTTTTTAGTTTTAATCTCCAACCTACCACAGAATTGTCGGTGAAGGCATCAGGGTTGTTCTCATAAATGAACTTCTCCACCCTCAGCTGACGTAATTTGAACATCTTGGATCCTTTGTTAGTGAGGAGAGAAAGCTCTTCTAGCATCACATCTCTGGGGATGCTGATCTTCTTCCCCAAGTTCAGCTTGGACACCTCTTGTGGCATGACTACAAAACATACAAAATGGGATGCTTTAGGGAGTGCTCTGCTCCAAGTCTCTTGTCCATTGCTTCCCAGCATCTGTAGTGACTTCAGAGCAGCCAAATTTGTCTTCTAAAAGAGTTTTTAGGAAGCAAAAATTGTAAGAAACATGCACTAAATTTTTACATTGATGATGCTGCCTATGAATCAGTGGAATTCACTCTGGATTCCAGCCAAGGCAAATCTGCTCAGAGAAGAGTTGCATAAGGGAGGAGCTAGATGCATGTTTCCTGCATCTGCATCACCTCAGTCAGTGCAGCAGAATTCCTTAGTACTGCCTCAAAACACACCACTCCCTGGTCTGGTTTCTGCCCCACACTCACCTCCTCTCCTCTGGAATTAGAGGAGTGGCAGTCAGCTCTTCAGACTGGGCTGAACAAATAAGAAATAAAGACAACTCTGGCATGCTTTGGTTTGAACATTAGCCTGAAACCATGGCAAGACTCAGTGTTACTGTATCTTTTTGTTTGTTCGTTTCAATGAGAATTTTTAAAGGGAAAAGTACTTGAAGTTCCCTTCAAGTCTTACTACACTGGTTACTTGATAAGCCCTTTTTCCATTTAATTTGGTGCCACCAATTCTCCACCAAAGCAAAGCATTCAGATATTTTCAGTGTCAAAATCTTGCAGAATTGCAATTAAGGCTTTTTGTTCAGAAACAAGCAACTTTTCCTAGGCTTTTTTTTTCTATATTAAACAAGGTTAAGACCACTTCTCTACCTCTACATCTCATTTACAAGAGAGAATGAATCTCCATCCTTAGATACTATAAAATTGGTATAAGCCCATTGATTTTATTAGACATTCTCTCTCACCATTTTTTTATAGCAAGCCAGTTGTATAGAGTACTATTTCATAGCACAGGAGGAAACACCCTTTAACTGAAAATTGGATTTTTACTTACTTGTTTATTTTAATAAAGGATTAGGGACAAACAGAAAAATATATACCTGTACCCTAGCAAAGAAGTTTCTACAACCCTTTTTGAGGGCTGGATAAAGGGACAGCACTGAATTTTTACTTTTCAGAACCTCTAAAAGCCTACTCCATGCTGTCAAAAGTAGAGAAAACATAAGAGAACAGATAATTAAAAGTATATAAAATACACAGGAATGCTGTGGAAAGAAAAGTGTTCCAAGTTATATTATTCATGCTGTATTGCACCCCCTAAAAGATTTTGACTTTTTCAAGTAATGAGTGCTGGAATCAAAGGAATTATTTCATATTGAGGAAAACCAAATTAGAGATGAAGGTTATAAGAGAGAGAACAACATAGAATATAACTGGTCACTGCAATATTGATACCTGTCAAAGATCATGTTCTCTTTCCATTCATACTGGTATGCAGCCAAATCAATGCTGCAGGAGAATATGGGTTTATAAAGTGTAATCTGGGTCAATATTTGACCTGAGTATGTGTGTGCAATGCTTCTGAACAGAAAATGTGATGTGGTTGAAGACTGAGTAGAATTTGTGACTCTGCCTCCCAGTATGTTCACTGCGTGTTTTGCTCTGGGAGATCAGTCAGACTGGGTGTGAAATTTTAAAGGCTGAAATGCAGGTTGAAAGGCAAACAATTCTCATGTGTGTGGTTTTGCATATCTTACCTTCATGTGTCAGCTTCCCAATGAGTTTAGTGGGCTTTTTCCTTTTAACAGGAGCAGGAGTCCCTGCAAGGGGCATTCCCACAAAGGGTTCTTTGCTTTGCTCTAAACACACAAGGAAATGGAGAATGAAACACTGGAAAGGTATTTCTTGCCTCTCTTAGTTGCCAACTACAGTTAAGAGATACACAGCCTTCATTTCACATACAGGTTCTTTTGTATCCCACATGAAGAGGCTATTGAATGGTACCATCCCATACAGTATATCATCAGCAGACCATTGTGCTGTTTTCTGGAGACAGCATTGTGACACAAAATATGGAAGTAGATCACAGCAGAAGCATTTCTAAGGTGTCACACAGCATTGGCATCCAAAATAGGCATTTTAATTGCAACGTGGTCGTCTCCCAGCATCTGTGTGTGTGCCACGGTGGCACTCTGTCATCACTCTGTGCTGCAGTAACAGAATGCCAGTTTGAAAATTTGCTCTATCATACCAGAATACCATGCAGTTATCATGAATATAGATCATCAAAGCATATTTTCATATAAAGATTTTGAGCCTGTCCTTGAGTTATTTGGGAGTGTTTTGAATAATGTACAGGTTTGGTTTAGATATTTAGATAGGCCTACTAGAATCAGAATGGGATGCTAAAACCACTAGACCTCAAGTTCTGAGGAGACCAAAAAAAAAAAAAGGAAACAAACCAAAACCCACTGCTGCTGTTTTGTTCCAGGAGGGCTGGAGGGAGAAGGCATAGGCAAGCTTGTTAAAGGAAAAGTTTTTTGCTCAAGTTGTTTGCTCTCAGTATCTTATGTATTGATCTTATTGCATATCATCCTGGAGAGGGGAGGAGGGGAAGAGGGAAATTTCTCCTGCTGCAGTGTTCTCCATCTGTGAGGGTGACAGAGCCCTGGAACTGGCTGACCAGAGAGGTTGTGGAGTTTTCTTCTTTGGAGACACTCAAAACCCACCTGGACACATTCCTTGTGACCTACTCAAGGTGATCCTGCTCTGTCAGGGGTGTTGGACTAGATGATTTTTCAAGGTCCTTTCCAACCCCTAACATTCTGTGACTCTGTGATCTCTGACCCCAGATAGGATGAGAGATCTGTACTGCAAAGTCAGGAAAAATCAAGAGAAGTCTCAGCAATTCAACTTCAGGCAGCTTTTCAGAGTCCTTCTTGGGGGTTATCACACAAAATGTTAGTAGGGCAAATGACTTGCTTACACTTCAGCTGTCCATGTCTAAACAACAGCATGTAGGGGAACAGATCCTCACCTAATACTATACAGTACAGTACAATACAAATAAAAAGAATAGCAAAGACTTGTTGGCTTCAGCAACAGTGGACAATAGCTAGCCATCTTTGTTCTTGTGCTTCTTGGCACTTTAGTTGCTTAAAATGTTATAAATGAAGACTATATTTCAAAATTAACTATACTTCAAAACTAATGAGCAACCATCTGGCTCTAGGAGTTTGTACACTGCCTTTGTTGTGATCAAGACGTCTTTGTCTCATACGTATTTTGCAGTTTCATTCCACCATTGCTCCTTTTGCAACGTGATTTTCATGTGAGGAGGTGATGATAACTGCTAAAACAAGCCCAACCATAGCAAACCAACTGCAGTCACATTTGCAGATACTCTCTTGGATTAGTTTTCACTTCAGATTTCCAAGCTTTTCTTTTTACTGAGATGCTGCCTACATAGTTCACATCATAAAAGACTCCATCCTGGTGTATTCCCAAAGCAAGCGTGAGCAGGTGCAGCCATAAAGCACACACTGCACATTCTCCTCGAGCAGACAGACATCTGCTTGGCTATATAAAAGAAGCAGGCCCTGCTTGACAGGAAACGGGCAATGCTGCCAGGAGGCAGGGGGGTGGGAGGTTATGGCCCATCTGATGGCTCATAAGACTGGCAAAACAGAGGGAAATCATCTGTATGCCCCAAACATGGACTCCCTGGGGCAAGGAAGAAAGGGCTGGCCCTGGTGAGGAACCATGCTCCTCTAGTATACCCTTTCCCAAGGAGCAGTGAGGGCAAGTCCATCCCATTCTGCTGTCCTCCTTTACTAATCCAACAGGACTGCAAAGATTGGAAAACCTGCTGCATGCACTTAGTCTAGCATAAGGAAAGGGACAGCAGTCTCTCACTATTGACAGGAACACTGGGACTACTGCTCTTTAAGCCACCCCACTGTGGGGAGGCTGCTGCAGCCTCAGTCCCCATCCTCCCCACTATCCTGTACATAAAGCCAGGGCCACAATTATCCTTTTCTCCCCTAAGCTCTATCCTTGGTTCAATTTCTCCATCTTTTTCTGCATTGGTTTTTGCAGCAGTCATTTCATTGGTTTTGCTGCAAACCAAACAAGTCTTTACCCTCTCCAGCACCTGCTCTAAACTATTTTGCTGCTCAGTCAACTCACCTCAGGCTTGCAGTGCCAGGCTCAGACCAGCTCACGCGCCTGCCCAGAGCTCAGCAGTGACCTGCTTCCTCCCAGCCCGTCTCTGGGTGCTGCTGGGGAGCCTTGTCCAGCAGCCCCACTCACCCAGGGTGCCTGGACGCAGGCAAGTTCTGACCAGCACAAAGTGCTGATGCGAAGTGCTGTGAATTTGACTCTTGAAAGCTGCTCACACAGGCATCCTGCAGTTATTAATAGCCAATGGCCCAGAGGGCAGAGTCTCAGATAGCACCACTGCCGGCCCCAAGGAGAGGAGAAAGGAAAATCTTGCTCCTCAGGCCTCCTGCAGTCACTGCGTCAGTTCTGGGGAAGACCAGGCACTCCATAGGTGCCTCACTTCTTCCTCTGTTCAGATCAACGTGCTATTCACCTTCCTCCTCCTATTGCATTTTAATGCAACTCATAAAACCTTACCAATATCCTGTTTGTCAGTAATGCCTCAAAAGCTCTCTGGGGTCCTGCTGTGTTTTACACCCTCCTCCTGCCCCTTCCTCACTCCATCATTCAACCCAGTGTTCTCTGGGCTCTCCTCATAATTCCTAAAATGATAAGGCATTCAAATAATACATCAGAAAGCACAGAAGAAAAATAATAGTATGCATGAAGCAGGAAGTAGTAGTAGAGCCACAAAGTCTACACAGAGTTGTAGGAAGTAGCTGTGTAACGTGTATGGGAAGCCCAGTAGAATCACATAGCAAGGAAACTAATTTCCTGATTCATGATGGAAGTGAGGCTGATTGCCTGCATTTGGCACAGCTTTGTACTGCTGACTCCCCATGGCCCCTACTAAATGACTCCCATCCTTGCACATCTGTTCATTTTGAGGTGACTTTCCTTGGTTTTCCCCCCATACCCTCTTGTGTTCTGGTTCTAGGATGGAGTGTGTCTCATCTTACTGGATTGCCCATACCTTTCTGTGTAAAGTTTCTATGTAAAGCAGAAATCCTGCAGAAAACCTTGTCTTCCATTATACATTGGGTCAAAATCAAGTTGTCCACTGAATAAAGCAGGAGTCTAGTGGGGGGGAAATAAGCCCCAAAATGCAGCTGTAGTTGTAGTAGGAAATTACTTGCAAAGAGAATTGCAAGCGAAGTTGATATATAGGAACATCAGGAGACAGTCACTTTCCTTTTTCCCTAGATTTGGTTGGTTTTGTTTGTACCAAATGCATATGAAACTTCAGTGTGACAAGTGGGTTGAAAGCACGAAGTGTTAACAGCCAGCACTTTGTTGAAGATCCTGTATGAGAGTGCTGCAACACACCTATGGGCAATAATCAGCCTTTATCCCCTGCTTGGAGTCAGGGCAGTTTCCTATTTTTCTCTTGCTTGTGTCCGTATAACCACAATGTATACCTCACAGTGTGCCTATAGCACAGCTCTTCTCCCTCATTCATGACTACTGTAACATGCTGTAAGGTTTCCACTATCCACTAGAGTGCTTTGTCCTTCACTGAGCTCAGCAGATACACCAGAATGATCTGTGGGGGCTGGATGGCCCAAATTGTGCCTCCTGCTCCCATAGCAGTGATGAGGGAGTGACTTCCCAGAGCTGTGCCAGTGTAAAACCGGTGTAGGGGGCAGCACAACTGAACTGTAAACACCCACTGCCTGCGCTGGGCACCATCACAGAAGGCAGTTACCTCTGCACAAAGCTGGAGGGTGTCAGATACTACTGTCACAACTCCCCATCTGTCCACCCTTCACACTTACTCTTCACAAATACAGGTGGCCACAGAGGAGCAGGTCTCTTATTTGTTTCTCTTGGACTGGTTTAGCATCATGCTGGCATTTGCCCACGGTGCCCAGTGCCTGCTATAAAGTCCAGTTGTGCTCTTTGAGATGCTGCCCTTCGATTCTATTCCCCTGCATTATAAACCCTACTTATCAAGGGAGCTATTGCCTTTCATGAGGTGATGCCATTTAGGAGGGGGTGTTGTGAGAACAGACACAATATGCTGCTGTCTGTATTGCTAAAACTCAGCAGCCCTTTGCCTCTCCTTTCCCAAAGGCATGAGGTACAGATACCTCTAAATTTTAAGGTTATTTTTAATGACAGTAAATTTTAATTTTACTGTCATTTTGATAATAATCTAAGAAATGGATGTGATTTACGTTACAGGGTGAGAAGCTGAGAAGTGCAACCCCCACTATATGGCACCTTCTTACAGTCACTTGAGTAATGCTAACCTCTGTCTTCTCTCTACATGCTTCCAGCAGCTGTTTTCAGACCAATTTATAGCTCATGTTTTATTTCCTGTGCCTTCCCAAGCACAAATTACACCTGAGGGGAACCATGTGTGCCAGATGGATATCATATGGAAACCTGCTGGATTTTGAGGCATGGTGTAGCTCCAAAAGATGATATAGCAGGAAAGGATGTGGTTGATCTTCCCTGCTACGAGTATAACCTGCTGCTCCTGCAGGCAGCTGCAGGGAGAGAGGAGCTGAGCAAGCTTGAAGAGAACAACCCCCCATGGCTAGCTGGTAATTGGAGGTGAGCAGCAAACGAATGTCAGCCCTCTTATAACACAAGAGAGAGGGAGACTAGGGGAAAGCAATAGCAAGGAGATAAAGAAAAGGATAATAATAATAATTTTTAAAAAATAGTATGGTATCTGAAGATCTCAGTCAGGCTATGGGCGGGTATGTCCAGCAGTTAGGACCAGGAACAAGGCACTGACAGCAGTTCATGGTGAGCCAACTCCAGGAGACAAGACTCCTCTATGGGTTCCCAGCCTAAAGGGCAAGAGGCAAGCAAGGCCAAGGACCTTGAAGTCCAGCTTCAAGGACTGATGGGAACTGTGGTCTGATGGGAACAGAACATTTGTACACCAAATCAAGATCTCATGTGGGAAGTAGGCAGTGTCGTGAGGAGCTGGAAATGAGACAGGTTGAGCAGGCATATGGAAGGGAAGTGAGCTAGGAGTAGAGAGTACAGGGCAGGATCTTTACCCTGGGCTCAGAATCAGTATCTGGAATCTGAAATGAAAATTCTATATTCCCTAGAAGCTGGTGGGTAGTATTTAGGTTCCTAGGCCAATCATTGGACTCCTCAGAAATTCCAGTAGCAAAAGCCAAGGTTTAAATGAGCGTCTTGTCCAGGTTTTTCAGTGCTGTTGTGCCTGTGGCTGTTGTGAGGCTCAAATTCTGAAGAGACCTTGGCCACCTCCACTTTGAAAGATGATCTGCAGCCCTTGTTCAGTGTTATGTGAAGTCCCATTCTGTCCTTGCCACCCTGATCCTTCAGAGGTTATTTTCATCTGCACGTACATATCTATGTACACTGGGTGAGACACAGAACTGAGTGCAGCTGGAATGTACTGCACAGAGCCTGAGCCTTGAACCCACAAAGAATGTGAGAAAGGGTTTATCCTATTAGTATGGCAACAGGATTTATAGGATGATTTGGGTAAAACAGTCTTGCATCTGACATGTATGCATCTGACATCTTGTATGCACCAAGGCACATCTTTAACTGAGATTCTCACCTCCTACTTTACCTTCAAATAAAATGACATGCCTCCCTTTTCAGTTACCAGGCTGAGAACTAAATCTTGCTCCTTTCTCCTATCTATGCACAGTTTCTCATGAGAGATAGAATTGTCTGGTTCACTAGTCTAGAAGTGTCAATGGTGGGTCTGGCAGAGACTTCACTTGTGCCCTGCCATAGTGTCACATTCAGCAGCTCAGTGACTTTTTCCACTGGGAATATTATCAAAATTTTCTTTCTCTGACATAAGTAACACAATGAAATCAACGTAGACAAGAAGTTATGTAGGGCTCTTACTATTATCTTATCCACTCAATGCTACTCCATGCTCAGGGTTTTAAATTATCACAAGCTTTGTTTAGTTTCAGGTTGGAAGGGGGGGGTAGGAATTTACCTGGAGTGTGGCATGGTTTGGTGGCTAAATTCAGTGTTTTGAGTACCTGGAGTTTCTACTTAGGTCAGCAGGATAGTACATGGGCTGTCTGTAGGCCATTTCAGCACTTCAGGGAGGAGTTTTTAATCATGCAAGGAACTGTCTGTATTGCACTGTGACCACCTTAATCTCTTTTACACAGACATCAGGAAGACTTGTCAGTCGTTTGTACCACAGTAGAAGAAACAGTTAATGCTGGTCTCACTCCTGTCATTAAGTGAGCTTAATGCAGGGTGAGAATAGGACTAGGACAGAATATGTAGGATTTGATCACAGGGCTGAAGTATGTATTGAAATACCTGGCATGCCCATGGTGTGTTACTTGCTGGGCAGCCTGTTAGCCTGTGTGCCTCACACACTGCCACCCAGGAATCCCCTCCAGGCTGCAGCAAGGCTCTCGACGCCAAAACTCCATGGTATGAGGCTGGCCTTCGCCTCTGGTATGTGGGACTGAGCAACACCATATGTGAACTCCAAAAGAGGATAGATTAGGAAGAATGGATTTCCTAAGATTTTAAGCCCTCCAGATTTAGCATCCCATCAGGCAAATGCCAAAACCCCAGGTAACTCAGAGAAGAACAGTGGCAGCATCTAGTGGCCGTTGAAGCTATAGGTCTGTGCTGCTTGGGAATACCCTTATTCTTCCTACATACCACATACTCGCCCTGCTGTGCTCTTTGCTGGACACTTCTTCCATCGGGTATGATTGTTTGGGGGTAGATATCTCCACTAGACCCCTTACTATTTCTGCTTTTTAAACTACCCTCTGAGTACCACACCGAAGTCCAAATTCATCCCTAGCCTACTGCATAGCTGTTCAGTAATCCTTTGGCTTTGCTTTGAGCCAGTAACCTCAAGGCAGTCTCCTGTTCCACCTTTGCAACTCTGGCTCCTTCTAACATAATCTGCTGTGAGAAGAAATGACTCTCACTTGAGAAGGTTGTAGAGGTTAACTGGGAATTTAATCAGAGCCCTGAACACAGCAACTGTCCTGCAATGTGTCAAACCATCTGGAATAGCTCATAATCCTACTGTCAGATTTATTAAGAAAAACAAGATGCAGTCCTAATCTGGAGCCTGTGCCTCTGTAGACTTATTTCTTTGGGAGCTGTTCTTCTAGTTGGACAGAAGCTCAGGTTTGGCATCAGCAAACATTGCTGCCCCTTTACGCATTTTCTGTCAGCAAATCAGTGAGAAACATGCTAGATAGTCCCAAGACCCACAGTGCATGAGACCCCTCCTTGTAACTAATCTGAATAACATCTACAAAACTGTACCTGGACGAGTGACCAGACTCTGCAGTCTAATCCTACCACTGACACTAGTGTCTCCTGCAGCGCTCAGGAGTTGCTGTCTGTGAGTGACATGTGTCTCAGAAAGGTGACCTGCTAATGCTTGTCAGAAACGGAGCACAGCAAACCTCTCAGGACCCAAAAATAGAGTAGATTTCAACATGGATTGAGTTAGAGTTAGGGCTAGAGTTAGGATTAGGTTTGGAGTCTGAGGATAAAGTGGGATATATTTGATTTTCTGATTTGTTTTTTCTGATCCCTTGATTAATGTTAAGTTAAATTGGTCAGTGTGAGTTTATATTTGAATTTACCAGAGCTGAAAAACTTCTTTGATACTAGATTTACAAGCAGAAGGCAAGATTTGGGTTAGAGCAGGCTGAGGGGCAGGGTTGGGGCAGGCCAGCTGGGACTGGCCCATAAATTTCTTCATCCTGTCAGTAAGTGAGCATTTTATAGCCTGTAGTACCTCAGTTTTGGATCTTACTTAAGTTTTGCTTGCATATGACTTTTAAAATGGGGGTTAGGTCCAACTTAGATATTTTTATTGCTGAGACATCCCATCCTTTTTTGGAAACCTTATATTTTCTTTCCCTTAGTTTGTTGGTAGTGCTAACTGCATGTGCTGTGCACAGAGCAGTTCTTTCCAGGTGCTAAGCAAAGGTGACAAAATGCTGCATGTAAAGTGCATATCACAAGTTTATTCTTCTGCACAAACAATAGAATGTGACTGTAAATTGGAAGGGGGAAAAAAAAAGACAAAACAGAAAATTAACAAAAGTATTTCTATAAACAAAGATGCCAACTCTGTTCTTCTGGGGTCATGTCTTCAACTGGACAGACCACTGGTGCTGGGCTCCCGTTCTCAGACCACTGACGAGTCTCTTCTAGGAAGGAAGTCTGCTGGATATTAGAGCAGAAAGGGAACATGTTCTTTCTGAGGGACAATGCTGGACACTGTGCTCATGTCTAATGACCAGTGATGACTCATCACACCAGTCTCTTCCATCACACATCTCTTCCAAGATTCTTCCTCTTAGCTGCTGCAGGATCTCTGGCAAGGATACCTCTGGCGAATGTTCCCATATATTCAGAGGGAAAGGGATTGATACTTCTGAAGCAAAGATATACCCCCAGATTTGCCATACCTGCAATGTGTCACCTGCAGCATGCTAGAGAGGAGGGATGTTAGGTGGTTTTAAATCAGAGCCCATGCAGACATCTTCAAATGCTTAACAAACACTGGGGTTTGGCCTACCATTGCAGCTTATAACTTAGCAGGTAGGAGCTAAAACTTGTCAAACAACTGTTTATGTCTGTGCTTGTTCAACAGCTGAGGAAATAAAGATTTGGAGAGTCTCAAGACAAGCTTATATGGTTCAAAGGTATTCCTCATAACCTCGCCTGTGACCTTTCTAACAGTTCAGCCACAATATTTTCATGAGCAGACGCTAGCAGAGCTGCTTGAAGCCAGCAGTAGTGCAGGTTTCTTCCTTATAGCTTAGCAAGGGCATCTCATACTACTTGCAGCTATAGCCCTTATTTGGGATAGGCCACAAGCATCGGAGGCCTCATCCTCTGCTTCTGCAGATCAAGTCCTGTTTCAGCATAGGATCCACAAAAGATTGGGAGGGGCTGAGATCCATCAAACTACTTTGTCTTTGGTTCTAAACATAGCTTTGAACCAATGATGTTAGAAGTGAAATGCAGAATCCCCAGCCTCCTGGTTCTTTTCCTTGCTCTGATGTTTAATAGTTACTCTCCAAATTGACTGGGTTTTTTTCCATCTCTTGCCCATTATATTATCAGAAATGAGGGCCAAATGCAGCTATTCCACTTGGTTCCTGACATCTAACATTCAACAGTGCTTCACAATCACTCCTTGGCCTGAATCAGTGTCTCTCAGAAATCTGGAGTGGACCACTGAAATACTTACTAACCACGTGCCATCCCCCTTACATTCCAAGGCCAGATGTCTATTTATTCTCCAGTGGCAAAATTAATTTCCCATGACACTGAGGCCCTCAGAGCCTCAGACCTTTAGAGCCCTGAGGGAAAGGGATGCTGGAGTAAGATTCATACTTTCTGACATTATTTCTTCACTGCAGAATTATCTTGAGCACCCTTTCTCTGGTCCACACAACCCCTCTCTACACCTGAGTTCAGTGATGCTTTAAACTTAGGCCAGCTTGTCTGCCTAAGGCTAGTGGCTAAAACCACTAGCCGCTGACAGGCAGCACTCCCAGAAGGAGAATAGAGACAAAGCTTTTGGAGCACTACTAGTCCTTTAGTTCCTTCCCACAGCTTTTCTAGAAAAACAGAAGACTCCTCATTCCATATTTCAGAAGAATCACAGAGATTCAGCTTGCTACAGCATACAGGATTTTTTTTTTTTCCAGAAATACTGGGAATGCAATTCAGCACAGGATGAGTGAGAAAACAGTCACCCATGGCTGCTCCCCTTCACCAAAGCTATATTGGTTCTCGAGATCTGAATTAACCATGGTGACAACTTGCTGTAAGACCTCCCCTCTGGGAGGATCACACAGAATCACCTCATCAGTTCAAGTCTGCTGCTCCTATGTCATGCAACCAGGTGCAGCCACCCCTTAGCTCATTAACTCAAGGCATTCTCAAAGGTTTTGCATCCTCTCCCATGGCAGATAGTCTGCCAAGTGAGGTCTAAGTGCTGTTCTCCTCCCTCCTCAGCATGTTCATCATATGTTTCAGAGTCCCCAGGAATGTGCACTGCAAACACAGGCCTGCAGAACAGCCCCAGCCAAAGCGTGAGGGATTCAAAGGCAGGATTGTGTATTACTTTTGCTTTTCTCTCATTCTTTCCCATCCAAACTTGTCTGGGACTGGAGCTGCTAGCAAGGTTCTCCAGCCCTCTTTTCCTTCATGGGAGAGCACACATGCAAAATCTCCAGCTGCTTGCAGAGAAGCACTTCAGAGCCTACAAGAAGAGGTAGAGCTCCCAGCTTTTGTGAAAAAAGCTAAACATTGTAAGCTCCAGCTGCACAGAGGAAGATTGGCTTGTTCTTAGTGTAAAATCACACTAGCTGCACTGCTTACAGACTTGGCATCAGCCCCATTTGCACTCCTTTTTTTCTCCCCACAATCTACAGTTTTGTACATCCAAAGGTTGTGCTCAGTCCAGTCAGCGTATGGCTTCTGCTTGAAGACATGTCTCAAGCAGGGCTATGAGACCCTCCTTCATCCTGCCTCCAGTAATCAGTCCTGAGGGTCTAGCAAAAGATTGGGCAACCTCTGCATGGGAAGCAGTGGCAAGCCCCTTCCTTGCAGTTGGAGCATCTGCTGTGTTTGGGAGATAGTGCTTCAGGAGCAGTGCTTTCTTGGAGTACTAGTGGATCACACTGTAAAGGTGGCTGCTGCAAAAGGGGGAGCAAAAGCAGAAAGCAAAGGGCAGTGGTGCACAAATGGCATGCACACATGTGCAGAGTTCTTACTAATATCCTGAATTCTTCCTTGGGAAAGGGAATGCTTTCTTCTATGCCTTTAGTGTAGGAACTGAGGCTAGCCTAGGTCATTTGGGAAATAACCAATCCTGTTTCTGCAGCATCACCAGCAGACTCTGTATATGTGTGTGAGTGCAGACTCTCTGGGACTCTCAGAGCACTTCAATTCTTACCAAATAGACCCAAGGATTCTTAAATCATTTATTATGAACTTCTATTAGTGATTTTCTCTTTCCCTGTCCTCCACTTCCACGCACTCCTTACTGAGAGTGTCTGAAAGGAGCTTCATTTTCCAGCTCATCACAGAGTTTTCAGCAAGTTTTATGTCACGACCCATTTCCAACCTAGCCACTTCCATCCTAAACAAAAAGATGATGTGCAAATGCATATGCAGTCCTGCCTCCTTTTAAAGCCAGCTGTACCTTCTCACACACAATCCTCCTTTGTACTTACAGTATCTGTATCCTGTTCCAGTGGGACTAATGTTGTAGGGTCTTACTCGCATCAACCACCCACTGCCTGAGTTTAACTTTGACTTTTTGTATCCTCAAAAATTGATACTTCCTTCTGCCTTTCCTCCAGCTTGTGGCAGCCCCACCAAGTCCATTCAGTGCCCCTCTTTGGAAAACTGCTCCTGGACCTGATAGCCATGTCTAGCACCAGCTAGGATGACTCTCCTTTTTATATCCAGTTCTGGTGACTAGAGGAATGGGCACATGTGCCCACCCTCCTGCGCAGGGCACACTGCCCACATGTGCATGTGCAAACACTCCTGCTCACTCTGCTTTCTCACCTCCTTTCCCAGGCCCCTCCAGTGAGGAATCTGAGAGAAGTCTCAAGGGTGAAGCCCTATTTCTACTTTCACTCACTGCTGAGTGTTGTTGTGTGCATATGTGTGGGCACACACCAATGTGTTGTGTGCAGACAGGCTCAGAGAAAAGCAGTCTAATGGGGAAGCCAGGCTTCTGTACTGTAATCCCACCTCTGACCCTTTGTTCCTGGAAAGCTGTTTCCCTCCAGACTCCCTCCATTGAGAGGTGACTCCAAAGCCTTTGGGAAAGGAAAACCACTACCACCTACCCGTCCGCAGGTGAGACAACCCCTGCCATTCACCCCCTCCAGAGGTGGGGTTTGCTGCTGTGTGCAAGTTTCCAGTCTCTGTGTAACACACAAGAACCTCCACATTCTTCCTCCTGCTGTAGCCACAGCCACTAAGCCTTACTATGAAGCTGCCCATCTGGGACCAAGGGGAGGCTGAGGGAGAGGGTGGTGCAGAAGGGGAGTATATATATTTTTTTCTCTTTTCTTCATTTTTGTGTCACTCATCCCAATGTACTGAGCTGACATAAAAGACAAAACGAACACTATCTCTGCAGGGCCACGGATTGGATGGGAGGAGTGCCTGCCTCAGTGGTGGCCAACGCTTGGCCTCCACACATTGGCCTGCATCCCCGTTCTTGCTGCTGAGAATTTGGGCCTGGCCACCTGAAACCGAGAGGCTGAGGCTGGGTTTGAAGAAGGCCCCTGGCCTGCCTGCCCAGGCTCTGGGGAGCTCTGGTATGGTTTAGGGGACTGGCTGAGCTCCACCTGGAAGGGTGCCGGTGTAGCGGGAGCAGAATAGGCCATTTCTGTTCTCCACACTGGCTCATCCAACGTGGTGGCTGAGCGGGGCACAAGCACGGTGGGTGCCAGGCTGCTTGAGGCTGGCATGGGAGCTGGAGTAGAGAAGCGACGAATCTCCTGAGTCTTGGCTGTTTTCACGGAGACTGGCTTGGCTGCTGAGAAGGATGAACTAGCCTGTGGGGCTGGCTGACCAGAAGACTCTTGAATGCCTGGGCTTGGGGGATCCCCAAAACAGAACATGGCTGACTTTAATTGATAGGGCTGGTGGCGCATTAAATCAATGACCTTGATCCCTGATTTCTGGCCAGGTGCCTTTTTCACTTTGCTCTCTGCTTTGCTAGCCTGAGATTTGGTGGCTGCCAGGGGATAGAAAGGGGAGTGCATTGGGTTGTAAGCTATTGGAGGGGGAGCCCGTATGTTAGGTGAATATTTCCAAGATGAAGGTAGAGAAGGGGAAGGAGAAGGGGTCCTGGGCTTGGACTCTGGCTTCGGTGTGGCCTCCACCACAAATTTGTCCATGCGACTCTGGCGCTTGGCAAAGAGCTCTGCCCCCTTGCCTTTTAGCTGAGGCATGTCCTGGGCTCCATTCACCAGCCCAGCATCTTGCTGCTGAGGCTTAGGAGCCACTGGAGGTGGGGTCTTGAACTTACGGCCAGAGGACTGCATGAAGTTGCAAGCCTCAGCACCCAGGCTGAGGAAGTCCTCCTCAGGCCCAGACTCAAAGCCTGCCCCAGGGTGGTCACCTTTTGGCTTCTCATCCAGGTTCTGCACCAGAGACAGGAGCTCAGGGTTGGGTGAATTCTTCTTCTTCTCTTCAATCTTACTGAACATGGGTTTCTTGTTGCCCCGCCGGCGAGCCTCCTGCAGGATGCCTGTGCGAGGAGCCGGCACAGCAATCCTCTGCTCCCTGGAGGTTAGGGGCTCAGAAGGAGGCCGTGGCATTGCTGGTGAGATAGCAGGAGAAGGCTGCTTTGGCACAGGGGAACTGCTTACTGTGTGCTGTGATGGTGCTGGACTAATATACAAAGAGGAAGAGGCTGTTCCGGGGACTCGTGGCTGTGATGCTGCAGGGGCCACCTCCCCTCCTGGCTTAGATGGAGCTGACAGGAAGATAGAGGTGGAGGATGTCCGGGCAGTGTTGGCAGAAGGCTTAGTCTCTGGACCACTTCCTCCCCCACTTGGCTGTGACTCTGGTGGTGGCATTGGCCTTCCTGGTGCAGGAATATATAGAGATGTGGAGGAACTGACTGGAGCACGGTGCATTGGCGCTGGTGCATTGGCAGGTGTTTCTGAAGGCAGAGGTGAGAAAGGAGGAACCACCATGCTTTGCCCACTCAGACTTTCACTAGGTTTTTTAGGTGCAGATGGCCTGAAGACGACAGAGGACGTTGCTGAGCGTTGTCCAGAAAGGCCAGGAGTAAAGGGCCGTGCAGACCTGTTGAACATGCTTGTTGAGCTTGTAGAGAAGGGTTCAGGGGTGCTTGAGGGAGGTGGAAAGAAAGTGGGACTAGGGGGAGCCAGGAGCTGTGTGGGTAGGGTGGCTGGCTGCTTGCTGGGCACTTGCACACCTTCAAAGTGGATGCTGAGGGGCACACTGTCTGCCTTCTGTGGCACAGGCATATCTCCTCCGTTCACCGTGCCTTGCTGTGCAGCTGGGGCAAGATGAGGGCTCTTCTGCGATGGGGCTTTCTCAACTGTGTACTTCCCAGCCCGTTCCCTCTGCTGCTCAAATAACCGCGCCCCTTTACCTGAGGCTTCACTCAAACCTTTTTGCTTCTCTTCCTTCTGTTCAGAGTCAGACTTGGACTTTTCAATGTCCAGGTAAGTGTTGTCCCAGTCTGAGTGATTAGTTAGGCTTCTGGCATCAGAGAAGCCTTCCTCATCAAATTCAGACTCACTAGTTGGAAAAATTCCGTCTTCCTCCTCGTAGGAGCGGTCTTCGTCGACGCTCCCAAAGCTTACCAATGTATACTTCTTAGCCCTTTGCCTGCGCTTCTTGAACATCAGCACCCCCTTGGAGTGGGGGTTGGGTGCATCTGTCAGCAGGGATGCAATGGTTCTACACTTGGTTTTGGCTTCTTTCACGTTCTTCTCTTGAATGCTCTCGTGGCGATGGAGCTCTGCAAGAGACAAGAAGAGGCAAGCTCAGAGCTCAGCATAGGGCTGCCGTAGCTACTCTGGTGCCCACGTGAGGAAACGCTGCCATGCCCTGCCTTTCATTGGCTTCCCTACCTTTGCCGGCAGCATCTTCAGGAACGTCACAGAAACCTAGGTGCAGTCTTCTCTTTCCCTGCAAACACAAGGAACTCCCCCCACTTTGACAGCTGGTCTCTGTTTCCTGGTCAAACCTGGGATTTACTATTTTTGCAGCCTGTGGCCAGGAGTCAGAGGTGTCACAGTGTTTTTACAGTGCCCTTACTCCTGGGAATTTTTACCATGTAATTATCAACCTGAGGGTGAAGCCCTGCTTTTTGTAGACCTTCCTACTGTATATAGGACTCCCAGGAGCAAGTAATCTCTCTGGCACTGAGAGTTTGGGAAGTAGACACTGCTACTGTTAGCACCCATGCATGTGTGCAATGGGAAAGGTGCTCTGGAGGCAGAGCCAGGCTGCTCCTGCTCTGGACCCTGCAGTGTCAGCTACAGTCAGAGCACCTTGCAGCAGCAGCAGTATGTGTAGGGCTGTGTGCTGCTCTCTGCAGCAGCCCTACAACAGCAGGACACATGTTTCCAGTCTTGCTGTAGTCCCTTGCCTGTATCTCATGCCCACCAGAAGAGCATTTTCTCCTCAGCAAGAATCCCAGACCCCTCACAACTGATCAGCCAGGCCAGAAAGAATCCACTTAGACAGGCTTGCTTGGAAAAGCCGACACCTGTTGGGACACTGGCATGGAAGTGTGGGATAACCGTTTTCCACCTGCTCTGCCAGCCCAGCGGTCAGTAAAGCCCCAGGAACATTGTGTTCTCTGCCTTGTGTGCTGGGAAGGCAGTGTGTGAAGAAGATTAAATAGTAAACCCAAACCTAACTGCCCTAAGGAAGGTATGGACATGCCTTGAATCGGTAGTCAAGGGACAGAAAACAGTGCTAATCTTGCACAGGAAAAACCTCACATACCTAACCCATAGACTAATTTCTGATTTCTATCATTTCATCCTTCTTCTTCCTCCCATTGTCTTTTTTCCCAGCATGATAACACAGATGAAACATCCATCCACTGTCTAATGATTTGTCAAAAAAATGTGTTGAACCTTGTCCAGCCCTACCATTCTCAAGAAAGAGGTACAAAATTATGCCCTCCTGAAGGGAGAGAGGAGAAGAGAGGTGAGGAGAGGTTGGACCTGATGATCTTAAAGGTCTTTTCCAACCTTGTGATTCTGTGTGAGAGAGCTGCATGCAGTACTGGGGGATGGAATTAGCTCAGGAGAGGATGGAAGCTGCTTGGTCCTCTCAAGATCTCACTTTTGACCATGTTATCACAGAGCATTAATTCAATGGGGACCTGGTAATGTGGCAAAATTACCTGGAGTGGGGGACAGGGAGCTGAGCTGAAGAATACTAGCTTTCCTGAGGTCTGCAGGTGTCCCCAGTACCTGGCTAGGCTGCACAGTTGTGGCAAGTGTCATCATTCCATACTGCACCAGTGTAACCACAGAAAAAAAGAGCTTCCCTCTCTTACCCCATGCTGAAAATAAAGTGTTGATTTGCAGAGCAGTCATCCTTCCAGGAAGCTTAAGACAAATACAAGGAAAGACTCTTCCTCTAGGTTCAAGGTTTGCAGCCATGCCATAGCATTTGCTGCTGTCTTGAGATTTCAGTGAGGGAGTTGCTGTGGTTTGAGATCACCTCCAGGTCTATTCCTTACCTTTGCACTCAGAAAAGTGGAAACAGCAAAATCAATGCCAAAAAAATGCCTCACTATCTGTACTTGTACTTGCTCTGTGCAAAAATTTCCTTACAGAATGACTCTGCCTTGATGAACCAAGACTGAGGCAGTGTCCAGCTTTTTGTGGAGACAGTGCTCTTCAGGGCAGTCATAGATTTGCCCTCAAAGACCCACTCACCCTGATGGAAAGCAGCTATAGTCCTTGAAGGTCTGCCCACTCCGCTTGCAAATCTGCAAACATGTCTCTGCTTTGTATTTTGCTTATATATTTACAAGGAGGAAAAGCAGCACTACAGAGTCTTACTCAAGTGCAGAATATGTAACTTCTGGACCCTGAGAGACTCACAGGAGAATTTCAGGCATCAGGACCAAACAGCTAGGGAGCTACACCATTCAAAGTGAGTGTGCAGCTCCTTCTGGGAGCAGAGTACCATGAAAACACTCAACTCTAGAGTCTGGACTAGCAAATATTATCAGAGAAAATAAAATAGTTGATAGTCTATACCTTCACCAACTCTTGGTCCTGGCACAGCATTAGCATCTATGTACGACTCCCCTAGGAACTGGCTCTGAACTGCCCTGTGCTCTGAAGCAGCTGGCAAGTAAGGCCTCTGGGACCTGGTGCTCACCTTCCTCTTCTCCCTACTTCTCCCTGCTCCTGTCCTTTGAGGACA
Organism: Zapornia atra; assembly: GCA_013400835.1. NCBI lineage: Eukaryota > Metazoa > Chordata > Aves > Gruiformes > Rallidae > Zapornia > Zapornia atra. The sequence goes on from VZTU01027922.1 coordinate 165,773, forward strand.
TCAAAGGCTAAAGCCCATAACTTATTATACCAGTCCCCCAAACAGAATAATGATAATGCTATTCAAGTTACAATCTCCCACAATAGTTTAAGAAAAAAAAAGAAAGAGACGTGTTCCTGAGATAACTTACTGAGGGAAATCAGAATAAGCAAAAGAATAGAAGGAGAGGAGAAGAAAATGGAAAGAGAAGAGGAAGAGAAGAGAAGAGAAGAGAAGAGAAGAGAAGAGAAGAGAAGAGAAGAGAAGAGAAGAGAAGAGAAGAGAAGAGGAGATCTGTACCTGCATAAGGCTGATCCAAGCTTGATAAGGCAGAGTCCAGACCTGGAGAGCTGGGCATGTCACAAAGCCCGTTTAATTCACAACTCCCCATAAACAGAGCAAGAGGCAATGAGAGAGAAGTAAAGCAGTTCCCTGCTGGAGCAGAACCAAAACTCTGAGGTGTCCAAGCCCTTTGCTATCAGCTCCACAAGCCTTTTAAAGCCTCTCTTTTGTTTCATAGGCATTGCTGCTGAAAGCCATGAGGTCACTTTGTCTATTTTTGTCTTCTTAGCTTCATCACTGAGCAGTGTGATGGACATTGTCACCTGGCACTTAAGCACCCTCCTTCTTTCCTCCACCCTGTACTCCCTGTGAGAAGAAACTACTCTTTTTTATTTCAGAGTAAGAAAATACATGCTCTCACTGCTTCTGTGGTGCAATTTTCAGGTTAGAAAGCTGCACGTTTCAGTTAACTGTTTCCAATGCCTTGATGCCCATCAGGCCTGTGCTAAAGAGCCCATCAAAGAAATGAGACTAACATAGTGCTAATGTCTGACACAGACAGGCAGAGAAACCCACACAGGAGGAAGGCAGCCTCACTTGTCTGAAGCTCTCAGAGAGCACCCCAGCTCCAGATGAACATAAGAAAGAGGAGAGACTTACTGTTCCTGTGTATATCAATTTCCTTCGATGTCTGAGGAGAAACAGTCCATGATGCAGGTTTCTGTTGAGTACCAGGACTGCAGTGAAATGGTTTAGTTGAATTAAAATGGTAGAGGCTGTTGCCTACACCACTGAAGAGAGTGGCTATGCTCAGAGGGGGTGACAGAGTGTTCGGAGGCCAAGGAGTGGTGTTTGGCAGCACCATTCAGATCTCCAGCACTGGAGGCTGAGAGATGTTGAAAGATGAGATGCTGATAGTGAGGACTGAGGTGGACAGAGTGGAAATGAACAGAGGGTGCTTGGAATCTACAAATCTCTGTAGTTGTGGACTGCTCAGTATCTCCTCACACTTTGTCTAGGTCTCGTCTTACTGACTCTTTCAGTACTCAAGCAGTAGCTCCTATGAGAGAACCCCAGAGCTGTGGCCAAGAGATGCTCCCCTGTGATTGTGGATGCCCTTGGATCCCTGTAAGTGTTCAAGGCCAGGTTGGATGGGACTTTGGACAACCAGGACTAGTGGTGTCCCTGTCCATGGCAGGGGCTGGAATTAGATGGTCTTTGAGGCCTCTTCAAACCCAAAGCCGTCTGTGATTCTATGATTCTCCCTCTCAGCAGTCCTAGCCCTAGCTACACTGTAGCCCCAGACTCAAGCAAACCATCTCCAGTGTGAGTCTCCAAAAGAGGTCTGACCATGCCTGCTGAAATCCAGTAGCCATTGCTGCATGCCAAGAAGGCAGCTTCCACAGACAACATTGCTGTAAGAGAGACCTGTCGTCTCTCAGAGGTTCCTACAGCAAGAGCAATGAAAGTGTGGCAGTCTCTTCTCCCAGGAGTATTTATACATACAGGGATACAGTCTCTGGGAAAACTCTGCAGAATGTGATATGTATAGCATGCAATTGGAAATGAAAATACAGCTCTGCAGTACAGAAAACATTATTGAGAACATTCAAATGGAATAGATAAAAGAGTAAGCAGAAGGCTAAATTCTGCTGGTGAAGTGGATCAAGAAAACTTTCTGCTAACTTCTAAAGAACTTTGTTCTTGTCTGCACTAAATTCTGTTGGAATAATCCACAAATTCTATTAAGCAAAGCCTACAAGGATTTTCCTGTGAACTTAACTATGTTTCTCTGAAGTGACTTGAATGACATTACTAATTACAGTAAAGAGGAGTGTAAAAAGTATAAATCTTTTCAAGATCAGGTCCCATTAAAACATTTTAACGTATGCTCAGGAAAAGTACCGAACAAGCAGGCTTACACGATGTCAGCCACTGTTTCACCTTCACTAGGAAACAAACAATGGTAAATTTTATTACCAAAGACTAAATTCTAGAAAAGCTATTACTATAGAAAACAAGCACACTGCTAATTTCAGGGATAAAAAGCCTGTTCCCTTGTGGTGACATCCTATTTGTCTACTATTTTTTCACGTGGCTTCAACTAGAATTTTGTTCTTCCTGCTATTTATGTTAGACAAGGTCATTTTTCCATGGCTAATGCTGCAAATATCTCAGTAAGTCTTTAGAGGCTATAGACATCTCATGCTTTTCATACATGGAGTCCTTTCAAAATAAGGTTTGGATATATTATATGTGCCTTCTAAGTATTTCCCTGTTGAAAGTTGCAACCTTTCAAGATTCAACCAGTGTTCAAACTGCAAAGAGTAAAGCAAAAGAGTGTACATTCTTTTCCTTAAAAGAAGTGGTAAAACTCTGGGGACAGAAAATATGTTTCTCATTCTTGGATATTTGCACAGTTCCATCAATCTGTGCATAACGTAACACATAGACATGGCTTCAGCTCCAGTTTAGGATGCTACAAGCTCTGGTTTTAGAAAAACAGAAGTCCATATTCTCTGCACATGAACCAGCAGCCCAGGGGAGAAAAACATGCCGAGTCATTTGGTAGATTTGTGACCACTCTTAGCCATTCTGCTTCCATAGTGCTACCGAAGGGCCCTGCTCAGCAGAGAGGGTGCAGGGACACTGCTGTGTGTGGCTGCAGTGGATTAGGCTCAGGGTGTCCTGCCGCAGACTCGGATAGTTTGTTCGCGCAAAAAAATCTCCCTCAGCAGAGTGAGAGTTTGCCTTCCCTCCTGAGCTGCAGGGAAACGTGTCCTCAGTGCAGAAGAGAGCACACACTGCCAGCTTTCCTGTGCTCACAGCTCCCAGTGGGGCCCTCGATATTCCCTACATAGTCCTCTGTGACGAGGCTGCCAAGGGAGAGCTTGCTTTTGCCAGGCCAGCACCTGTTGAACGCAGCAGGGAGTCTTGTCTTTCGCAGATTTCCTAAGAAAGGTGCCTGCACTCATACTGCCTGTCTTTTGATCTCACCTCTTTCATGCCTTTGAGCACATTTGCTAATTTTGAGAGTCTGAAGTCACAAAGATACAAAACTCCTACAACTTTACATGCAAATAGGTGGCTGGACCCTGCCATAGGAAGCAGGAAGCCTGAGTATACTCTTAATTAAGCACCTGAAGAATACACACAACAGAGAGATTATGAGTTCCCATTTTGGATGTGAGAGACATCAAACAGATTTGCACTTTACTAGACATGAGAGAATAAGATATCAAATACAAGACATAAATTAAAAGGACACCAGGATCTGTTAATTCTGCTGCTCACAAAATTGCTTGATGTCTGACAGCAGGATATCACTGATTCATCTTCTCTTTGTCCTTCAGTGATTCCAGCATCCACTCTCTAGCAATACAGACAAGCATATGCTCACCATCTGTGTCTGTTTGATTAATCCTATAGCACTTGCCATATATTCTTGTTATCCAATTGATTTTAGTCCTTTTCTGCAACCAGTCAAGCTCTTACTACATTTAAAAATCCAGCCTTTCATGAGGCAACTGTGTATCTTCCATGTCTACTGATTAATTCACAGCAATCTCCACTGAATCTTCAGACCATCCATTAAAAAATGGTATTATTGCTATTTCCTGCTACTGTTTGCTAAGTACAATACACTCAAAAGAAACAAAAAACATTTTAAAAGCTTCACTGGCAGGAATTTGCAGTTGAAAAAAGCAGATAGGAAGATAATAGTGGTGTGTCTGGGAGCACTTTTGATCTCCTCAATCCATGTAAACCACCTCCCTCCCCCATGTCCCCCACACACCTGTGTTGCTGTGGGAAGAAAGAGCAAAGAAAAGCTGCAAGGTGTCCCAGACAGGTCCCAGTTCTGAGTAGTAGTAGTAGTAGTTTCGGGGCTGTGGGGTGCTCCACAGCACATACTGCCTGTTCTGTCTAGATGCAGCCAGAGGACACGATCCACTGACAGAAGAGAGGAGGGTTGGGATTTTTAATCATCTGTCTCCTCGTCAGTCATATAACATTGAGGTGGAGAGGACATTTGATTGACATATGTTAGTGTCTAATGCTCCATGGGTGAAAATATAGAGGTAGTCCTGTTAGATTCAGAAGCCCAGTGAAACACTACTACCAACTTAGCCAGTTAGCTAATCTGACATCATGAGCCATTAATAGTTATGTTTTCTATTCTATTCTTAGCCAATTGTGCAGTCACCTTACAGTAGTCCCATCTCATCCATATTTCTCTCGTTGGAAAAGTCATGTGGAACTGTATCAGATATCTTACAGAAGCCAACATATAGTGTGTCCACCTTATTTCTTTAGCCATAAAGTTTTATCCTACTGAACAGCTCAAAGACTATCTCTTTTTCCATTTTTTTATTACTCCATGTTGGTTTTACTGCTGATTTTATTTTCCACAAGGTGTGCTTAAAAGAAATACTTCGTTCACCTAACTGAAGCAGAACATGTATTTCATTTTCATATCCCCAGAGCATGTGTCTATAAGAAGGGTGCTATTCTTGGTCTCTTCCCCTGAGACCTTTCCCATTACTCCAGGGTATTTATCAAGGACTGAGGGCCATTTTGATACAATTTTTCCTAATTCCTTACATTTCACCTCTACAGAGAATATGATTCAGCCCTGTCCTTTCAGTACAGCCAGCGTATCAAGATGTGCTGAATTCACTCGCCTCTGTTCCTGCTCCTTTTTCTTCTATACAAAGGGCTGGATTCTTGGTTCACATGAGCAGTGGATACACTGATGGCAGTGAAGCTTTACAGATTTCACAACAAACTTATCTCCTTTCCTATGGTGGATTTAAGTGAGACTGAAAACGATTACTTGTCAGTTTTCTCTTTCCTAGCTCTAATTTTCTCTCACTTTTGTTGAGCAATGACTCTGTCTTTTAATTGCCCCTTGTCAAAGTCCTTTTATGGCTCACCCTTTTATGCCTCTTCCTCCTCCATTGCTATTACTTTGTCTCATTTCAGTGCTGTCTCTAAGCAGACTTGTCCAAACCTTGTCAGTAAGTCCCATATCACTTTCAGAACTGAGCATTGGACAGGGAGAGGGGTTCCCATTGCCCGTTTGCATTACAATTTCTTTCAACTCAGCCCTCAAACCCTGGAACCTAGAAACTATCAATTTGGCTAAGACAGTCTATGGGTTTATATATATAGCTGTTGCAGTGTGATTATTGCTCTAATCACCTCAAGAACTGGATTACTGGCAACATTTTGGTTCATGCCCATTGTTCCCTGTGAGCCTTACACATCTTAAGCCATTCCAGAAGTACAAGTGCAAGGACAGTCTGATAACTTAATGTGTGTGGTGGCACATTCTGAAAAATCACTAGCTGTGGCTCTGCAAGGACCAAGGAAGTGTAAGCACAGAAGAGAACTGCTGACAATGTTTCACCAGCAGCAGGGTGATGAATGTCCTCTGACCGTGTCCGAGGAACTGTGACCCAGACTCAGAGTCCCTAAATTCACAATAATAACATAGGGCATTAATATCTGAGTAAACCAAGAGTTTAAAAAAGATATCTAATATAGTGGAAATATTAGGCTATATTAGGCTAAAATAGTATAGACATTTTAATTTCAGGGACCCCATACAGCTTTCCTCCAAAGGATACTCCCTCGATTACTAAAGATCTTTCCCCTCTCAGAGAATATTTTATCCTGCTAGATTTATCTTGAGCCAATACATGTTCAGCCAAATCCATGTCTCTCAAGCAGCAGGGTAGCAGGGTAGCAGTGAGGTACAAAGGTGAAGCAGAGCAGAGCTCCAACAGCCTTACTTCCAGTGCTGCAACCCACAGCACTTGTATTGAAATGCTGCACATGAAAGATGCCTGAAGGAATGATACTGGAAGTCTCCAGTGAAAATACCTAAGAAAGTTAGCCAACTACCTGTGGCAATTTCTGAGATGGCTCAAGAAAAGAGGAGAAATTCATCCACACTAGCCAAGACAGACAACAATAGCTTATCATTTCTGTCTCCTGTCCAGTTAGTACATCAACCCAAAAATATCACCTCTGTGCTTTCAATAGAAGAATATAAACTGAAAACATAAGGCCAAATGCCATATTCAAGCCTAAACCTGGAAGAAGAGGGCTCCAGATGCACAATGTTGATCTCACTGTAGTCTTCTTTAATAAATGCCTTCCAAGCTGCAGAGAATTCCAAACTGAATATTGCTTATGAAGTTGTATATTCTTAAGCAAAGGCATACAACTAGACTGCATACACCAGTGTATGTAAATTGATTTCCCAAGTGGAGGGAACTTCCAGTTTAATGTGTGCTGAAGTGAAATCAGAGTTTCCATCTACGATTCAACCATGGAGGCTGTTGTCCTTATTTTCCTAGTGGTTGGCTGCTCACTGAGTAGCAAGGGCCAAGGGTTATTCAGTATTGCTTCATACTGCTAGGAACAGACTTCCTGTAAGATCAATAGTTCAGGCAATTAATTTTCATCTCCTGGTCCGAGCAGAATGCTTTTCTATTCTACTTTAAAGCAGGTAGAATGGGAATAGTTGACTACTATCCCAAACCATGTGGTCTTCTGGACTGCAGTGAATAGCAAACCCAGGAAGCTAGCCTAACAACCACGTAACTGTTATCATTAGAGTCACAACTGTTGAAGTTGAAAGCCAAATAGAAAATATGGTGCAGGAAGTTCAAAATGCCATGCAGGTACTTTATCTTGTTCACAGCTCCTGAGGTCTATACTGATTGTTACAGGCTTATAGATGGCTGGCTGCACTCACCCTCTCTGCAGAGAAATGTGACTGCAGTCCCTCTTAGAAGAGGTAATCTGTATGACCCTCCAATGAATAGGCCACTTATTTATAAGCATCCTATCTTGTCAAGTGATGCTGCTGTACATCCGCTTTAAACAAGAAGGATTTCCTTTTCTGATATGGAATGTAATAACTCTGATGACTCTGCACAGGCAGCAAGGCCCATATAAAGCAGAGGAGGAAATTTCCCCACCCATTCTTCCCTCCCTTCCCCTACCATACATGGAGAAGCTCTTGAGTCCTAGGAACTAAAAATAGTCCAGTGGATAAGTTTAAATTGAGATATTTTGAAGCACTTCTTGCACTGACAGAAATTCTTACAGTGTGATAGCAAGTTAAGACTAGACTGCTCTCCTGGTATGTCTGTCTTCCACTAGCAATTGGTATTTCCAGTTGTGAGAAAGCCTGAGCCCATTCTCCCTGGGAGATGACTTGGGATGGGGGTGAAAATACAGTGCACCTTAGAGAGCACAGGTGGCTGAGGAGAAGCAGCCCTGGCTACAAATGGATCCCAAGCCTGTAAGGGTGGGGTGAGCAGAGGAGGATAGTGTGGGAGCTATGGGGAACCAAAGAAGATCACTAGCAATTACTTGTGACAATTGTAGTCTGATTCTCCCTGCCACAAGCTCCAGCTTTCCCCTAACATCCTGAAACTCATTCAGACTTTTTGATTTTTACTTTCTGTATTGTTATCTCCTCCTTTCCTTCTGCACTCTCCAAGAATCACAGAAATCATCTCAGGAAGGGATGTGGCTTGGCCCTTTACAGTGGTGACAAATTGAAGCCCTAAAGATCCCATTTCCCCAGGGATTCATCACCTCTTTCAAGAGTGCAGGTTACTGTTTTAGTGGGAAGGAAACAAATTTGTACTTTAGTTTCTTCAGATTTAGGCAAAGTATGGCTATTCACAAGTATGAATGCTCTCCTGTAGTTCATTTGAAGTACTGCAAAGAGTCCCTGTTTGCTGGCTGTTCTTTTGACCCACTGAGCAAAACGCCAGGGTGCTGAGTAGCCACTGGGCAGCAATAAAGACTGAGGTCCCCTTACTTATAGGGCAAGTACCCCACATTTGAATGGTGTGTGGCTCCCTGCACTGCCCCACTGGTCTGCATCAGCAATGCTCTGAGTGGTTGGTGAGCAGGCATGCCCGAGTCATGTGCCCCATGGAGGGCTGGGATGATGTATGTGCTTAGCCCTCAGGTTGGAAAAAATAAGCCAATGCCACTGTGCAAAGAGGGCAGGAACTCTGGAAAAGAGATAGGTCCAAACCTCACTGCAAGGGCTGTTGCCTCTCCAAAGAGCAATAAGGCCCTTTGCCTTTACCAGGGAGGGAGAGGTGCACTTCAGCAGCTGACAACATACAAGGCAACCTGAGGTGGTACCATCAGCTGCTGCCCCCTCTTCCCGGTGCTCATTTTGCTCCACCCCACCACTGCACATCCTCCTCTCAGGCTGTTGGTAGTTGCATCACACTGTGTTCTGCTCCCAGAGCCAAACCCTTAAATAAATGAGCTCTGTTTGCTCCACTGTTACTGTCATGCAAAGTGGGTGTTAGACAGCAGTGTCACCGCTGGCAATTGCCATGTGGTTGGTATCTCCTCAGCAAAGGCAGGGAAAGCAGCTGTAGTTGTCAGGAGCTGGTGGAGTTGATGCAAAAAAACCAAAACCAACCAACCAACCAATTACATATTTCTGTTCTTGTACAGAGATTTCAATTATTCACCTAGAAATTTGGTATTACTAGATACTCATCTAGAAATACTACACTTGCAATTCCATTTCCCTGAGGTGCAGGGACAAGTAGGAAAAGGAGAAAGACTGGAGCTTAAAAATGAAAGTTAGAAAGAATGAATGCAAAGGACAAGAGAAATACCCCCAAATCAGATAAAAGGTCAGAGCAGGCATGAGAAAGGAGTACATTCTACAAAGAAAATGTGAGGAACAATCTAGGTAACAGTCCAGACAAAGGAAAAAGGAGTTTTTCACATTCTTATGGTGCAGCAGTTGAAGCCATGACGGAGAAGGCCACGCCAAAGCAAAGGAGAGTGTGCTGAGCAGCTGCACTGGGAATATGTTTAGAGAAGTAGTGCTCCAAAAACCAGACATCTGAGTAGGTAGTCAGAATTGTCTTTAAATATCTCTATATATCAAGTCCCAGGCTCCTATGACTGATCCTCCAAGTCACCTACTGTCGTGAACTCAGATTTTAAACACTTGCCTAGCTTCCAAACCATGAGCTGATTTTGCATTCCTGTTTAGCAAAACCCAGGACTCTCCATGTCCCACATTAGGCTACTGTGCAGTGGGTATTGCTACTCAAAGGCAAAGAAACAGAGCTTTAATCTCTGCTTGCTCTGTGGAAGCCTGAAGCAGCAGTGGGAGCTGAACCAGTCCAAGCCCAAACATCCTCACCAAAGCTACATCTTTCTGGCAAGAGATGCTGTACCATGTCCTCCCATGCTGATACCTTCTCTGCAGGCAGCCTCCTCACAAAGCCAATGCAACCTAGCAGTCCCACATCCTCCTGTGTTTATTCAAGGTATAGGTGCTCCTTAGCTCTGTTCATCACATAATAAACATCTTCCATCCATCTTCCTCTCTCACTTCCTTCCTTCACAGAGTTACTGGCTGCTGATCATGACTTTTGTTTTAATGGCTGCTGTGCTCCAGCATGATCAGGATGTGGAGTTTTGACTTAACATTTACTGCCAAGATTCCTAGCCTGAGAAAAGGCCAAGCTGGCCATGTGAGTTGCCATCCATGGCAGAGTAACACTTACATAAGGACACCCATGGCCAAACATAAAGAAGAAGGGGGTTGAGTGGTAGAGAGGTAATAGGAGAATAAAATATTACCTCAGTCTGCAGTGCTTCTGGGAACCCTACCTCTAGCTGTCAATAGAATTGCATCACCTTCTGCCATGGGATGTTATTTTGCCATCAGAAATGTTCTGCATTAAATACATAGTTTTCCTGGGAGCCTTCTGTACTGACGCTGTCCATGGAAATAAGTCTTGATGTAAAGCAATTGCTCATGCACCGCTAGGACTATCAGGTGGCAGGGAGCAGCTGAACATGCCTTTCTCAACATTCACCTCATGCTTGTACATTATTCAAAGGGGGAAAAAATAGCTTCATCCTCAGGGAGGCTGAAATTGCTACTTTCTTTGCTGTCCTAAGGAAAGTGATTGGTAAAGACTAGGAAGAAATAGTAGAAGGCACCAGGTCAGTTGTACTGCCTGGCAGAGTCAGACAGAAGGGGCCAAACTGAGTCTCTCCTCTCAACATAGGGCAGATAACTATGACAGTACCCTGCCTAACAGAAGTAGCCTAAATTTGAAAGTTACCTCTATAGGATCCCTTAGGCACAATAGATAAAGGAACATTTAGCCCAGGGAAAAGAGAAAAGAGAGGCTTAACAATTCCCTTGCAGTATTATCTGGCCTGGTGAAAAATGTCTAGTATTTGGAGCAGAGAATCACAAGTTAGAATCTGTGTCATTCAGTCCCCTGGCTAAGTCACTTTTTAAAAACCTGCTTTATGTCTAGGCTCAGAAAAGTGTAAATTAGTCAATCTCACTGCACACTGAGGTACTCCTATGAAAAGTTTCTTATTATCTTGTTGTTAATATTGGAGAGATCACAACTGGGAGATCAGGTAACATCTTGTTCTGCCTTCATGGTTGAGTTTAAAGTACTCCCTGTGTACCAGAAACCAGGAAAGATATTCACAGTTAAGGTCACTTCAGGCCCATCACCCATGTACTGCACTACATTTTTCAGTACTTCATTCCACCTGGAAAGGTCTTGACTAGAAGGGATCCTGCTGCAAGGAACTGTTCCAACAGCCGATTTCCCAGCTGCTGCTCGTTCTTGCAGGCAGCCCTTCACTGCTAGACCTAAAAAGTGATAAATTCTACCAGAGCTCACCAGCTGCTGCCATACATGGACACCCTTACTACAGTAAGTGCCTGTAGTGAAAACATCCTCCAAAAGTCGATGCAGACAAGTCTCTCCCTGAGCTTGACAGGGTGAGAGATATAAACGGACTACTGACAATATTTTTTTAGGGTTATGCTGACTGAAAATTACCTATACCTAATCCTTAATCATGTGAAATGCCACATGCCTCTGTGCCCATGGAGAGTTGAGATGAACAGGGGGCTCCTTGGGAACCCCTCAGAATGAGCACCCTGTGCTTGGACACACAGATAGCTAAGGAGCACACTGAGCTGCTGTGAGATCTCTGAAAGGCCAGGCCTGAGAAATCTAATCCCCAACTTCTTTCCAGACACTCTCATGTCTGCTGAGTCTTCTTCAGCCTCGAGTGTTGAAGAAACCAATGACCTCCACCCACTTTCCAGCACACAGAGGTGCTGGAGCACAGTTGGTTGTGTGGCTGAAGTTTCTACAAGTAACTCCTACATCCAGACCTCTTTCTCCCACCTGTTCCTTGGGACATTCTGGATGAGGTAAACTCCAGTACCAAAACTGCAATAGGAAGCCCCAGTCCCTATAGGTCTGACTTGGCTCTGTTTCTTCCCCAGCTAGAAGACCTAACCCACTTGATATTTGCAGAAATGGGGCTTTTGGGAGGAGATCCAGCATAGGAGGAGGGCATGGGTGAGTGGCAGGGTGCAAAGGACTTACTGGCCTGCTTGGCTTTCTCTGCGTATGTGGTAGTTAGGTCTTCATCAACCGGGTGCTCCACTGGACCCACCATGGGGATGAGATGGCGTTCTGCTCGGATAGCCTTGGTGGCATGGGGCAGGAGCATCGCTTCTGGAGAAGGCTCCCGCCCCTCTGTTGATGGTGGCCGCAACTGTCCCTCACTATCTGAAAAGGGAGTGTCCGTGCGGCTGCCAGACAGGCAGGCAATCTCTCTCTTGGCCACCCCGCTGGAGCTGGCCACCTCAGTTCCACCCTGCACAGCAGCCTCTGGCATGCTCTCATAGCCGCTCTGTTCGGACAGGGACACCTCATCCTGAGGCGCATCCACCTTATTGTTGGTGCTGTCAGGTGGGGAGCGCGGGCTCTTCTTGCGTGCCCGGCGGTGCTTCTCCTGCGCCACATTGTCAGCATCGCTGTCTGTCTCACCGTAGTAGGCCTCACTGTCTGGCGGGGACGTAAGGCTCTCCAGGTGCCTCTGTGCCCGCCGTGGCTGTGAGGGCTGTGTGGTGGCTGAGGCTCCTGCTGGTTCAGAGCTGAGTAGCTGTGCTGGGGGGCTGAGTGGGGAAGGTGGGGAGAGCACTCTCTGCCCTGGAGATGGGGAGCGCTGGAGCCGTGGGCCGATCTGGTCCCCACCAACTATCCTGCAGGAAGAAGGAAAAGCAATGAGCAAGGTCTTGTTGGGTGGGCTGAGCTGGAAGGAAACCCCCACACATGAAAGAGGTGTAAGGTTTGAGCTGCTGTTTCAGGTGTTTTTCAGGTGGTACAGGCAGCTGAAATGCAGACGCCAAGGGCAGGCTCATCTCTGACATCAGCTATGTGCTTTCATCCCAGTTTTCTGCTTCATGACTCTTTAAAAACCAGGTGTTAAACACTTGAAAATCAGAATGCCCCGAGAGCATATAACTATGAGTCATCTTAACCCCCTTCCCAGGCATTTCTCCTGGGAAGGTAAATCCTGCATAGCAAACGTTCCCCAGGACAGTGGGACATACCCCTGCAACCTGCTGCTTGCCAGGGGAAGATGGGTGCCTCAGCCACCAAACTGGGTGGCTGGGAGCTGGGGCTGCACCATGGAGCTATGTCAGCTCTGTGGATCCCATAACTCCCAAACTGCTTTAGTTCAGAGTGGGCTCCAAACAAAGCTCAGAGCTGTTTGTTTGCACTGACCTCTACATGGGAGAATAGAAAATACTTAGGAGAAAAAGGCCCAAGTGTTTTTTGGAGGTATGTCTCTGCTATCCTGGGGTAGGTGGCAGGAGACCACCCTGATGTGTAGCCTGCTCACTGTAGGACTGCTTTGCAAGCAAGCTACCCCTGTCTGGGTTTTGATGACTGTACTGCAGTCATGCCAGCCAGCCCAATCTATGGTGGCATTCACTTTTGGCTTAGACATAGCAACTTCTAGGCTGTGCGTCAGCTGGAAGATAACTAGAGGAGAGGCAGGGCACACTGGGACAGTCAGCCCGATTGTTGGTTGCCAGAGAGACGGAGAACTGGCTATGCTGATGGAAAAAGCACCAGCTCTGTCCTACCTCTCCTCAACGTGAGTCTGGATTTTGATGGTACTTTGACTCCAGACCACACAGACTGAAAAGGGAACTTCTTCCTTCCCATGCCAGAGTCACCAGGGTTTGTCAGAGTTACAAAGGAGCCCTAAGTACTTGCCTTCTGAGGATGCATACCAGGAAGCCAAGCAGAGATCATTGCCTCTGTAAAGCTGTGAGATTCATGATTTGGATCACAAATATGAACCGTGAAAAACTTATGCCCATGTCAGATGCAACCTTTTGGAAGCTAAGGGTGAGACAACTCCTCTGACAGTTTATTTTTTTAATAATATTTGCTATTATGAACTCTCACTAGGGAGCACATTCAAAGCTACCCAAGTGAAACAGCAGTCCTTTCTGTTCTTTATTCAACCAGATAACTGAAAAGCATTACCATTTGTAACCCAGTTTCCCTTGTTCTACATTGTCAGGTCACATTCTCTCTCCCCCTCTCACTTTCTCTCTCTTCACACACGTCCCACACTGACAGAAATACATCACATGACCTGGCATAATCCAGTCACCCAGCTACCTCTCCTTTCTGAACAGGACTGATTGGTGTTTCCTCTGGGAATGTAAATATGAAGTGGGAATAGAGATGTGATCAGTAAGCAATATTTGATGAGTTCTACTGGTTACAGTATTTCCAAACCATCTCATGTTTGCTCTGGGAGAGCTGCAAGAAGCCTGCCTTTGTCACTTTGCTAATTCAAAGTGTGCTGATTCTGGCCCATTGGAATTTGCCCAGGCACCTGTTGGCTGCAGATAGGCTCCAATGGGGTGAGATAAGGCCTTGGCAATGGACCAGGAGCTATTCTGGACACCTTGTGCAAGGCTCACTCATCCCACTTAATCACAGCTAGGGTATAGGATGAGCACATCAGAAGGCACCAGTGCTTTCCCTGAAGCCAAGGGGAAGATCCTACATGCTCAGGCTTTCCTTCTGCAAGTGCTGCCCACCTCTGCCCCTGCTTTACAGACACCAGCAACCAGGATGGCTCTCCCTCCCCACTGCTCACAATGCTCTGTCTTTTCAGGGCTGTAGAAAATCACATCGCTCAGACCCCTTCACCCTTCAGAGACTTCTGCTTTGGCAGTTTGGACCATCTGGAACCTCATGCAGCTTTGCTGCCTTGTCTTAATATGATCGATATACAGCTTGCGCCTCATCCAGCATGCACTGAGGCATGGCTTAGCTTCGCACAGGTAGAACCAAGGACATTACTGGAAACATTTTTGTGCTTACATTTGAGCCTGGTCTCCAGTATTCTGCTGGACTGGAGACTGAAAAAGAGGCTTTTTCCTGGAAAAAGGGACTCAGCTACACACCTCTTATTGTTGTAGAAGTCAGGTCATACCCTGTCAGACCCAAATGCTCTGCTGTAGAAAATACTTGGATAATTTTGGTTTGGCTCAATTATCCAATATGTAGTCAAATGCATTTCTACAGTACAGTTATTTACCCAGAATGAACTAGAGCCTCTGTTAATTGCTGAGGTGAAGTGTCCTATGGCATTTGCTTGCTTGGAGCCTAAATTGCTCGCTCTCTACAGCATAGCCCTCAAACTGCAAACATTTTCTTCCAGCCTGAGGGGCAGGGGTGTGAACCTCTGGGGTCATTTCAGTCCAGGGCCAGGCACTCTGGAAAGCAGCAGAGACAGTGTAAAAATGGCCACGTAGGCCACGGTGAAGCGCTCCTGGTGCACCTTGCAGTCTGGGGAAAGCAAAGGCTTCGGGGCTGCCTTCTCTCTGCTGCGTGTGGCTGGGCGCCGCGCGGAGCCGCGCTGTGCCCGCGCTGCCCCAGCAGCGTGCTGGGGAGCAGGTTACCTTCTCACGCGGATGCTGAGCGTGCCGTTGGAGGAGTCGATGATCTGCATGGCCGTGGCGTGGGACAGGCCAGCGCAGGCCTTCCCGTTGATGGAGACGAGCACGTCGTTTTCCCACAGTCCCCCGCGGCACGCTTTGCTTCTCTTCCGGATCTGGAAAAGCACAAGAGGGAGAACAGAGATGAAGGGAAGAACAGTGACTATTTAGTTCAGTTGTTTGTCTCCTGCTTGCCCTTTTATTGCTCTGTCCCTGACAGAATACAATAAGGCCTGAAACTACTGTGCTGCCAGGGTGGAGGATGATGCTCTTGGGTGAGTTCAGCTGTGCCTTTCAGTCCCCGTATTCCTGTTCATTCCAAGAGTCATTCTGCTGAGCAGACCTGATCACCACTCCAATTTGAGTCATTCAGTGTAGATTAAAGACTCAAGAATGCCTACACACTCTTTGTCAGGTTTCCCAGAGAAGCTGTGGATGCACCTGGATCCCTGGCAGTGTGCAAGGCAAGGCCAGGTTGGATGGGGCTTTGGGCAACCTGGTCTAGTGGATGGTATCCCTGCCCATGACCACAAGGGTATAGGTGGAACTAGATGGTCTTTAAGGTCCCTTTCAACCCAAACCAGTCAGTGATTCTGTGACTTTGGAATTCTCCTCTCATTCTCCATCTCTATCTGGAACTCCTTTCAGACTATCCTTGTACATGGCTGTGTGTCCTGTACGCCCCTGCTGTGCTTTCTTGCTATGATTCCTGACACTCACACAGACCCCCTGCAGGTACCAGCCTTGTGGAAGATGGCACTAGGAAGAGGTGGTGGCTCTGAGGCACTTCCTGCTCTCAAGCACTCCTGCTCTGAGGGCTTTGGCCAATGTATTTCTGGACATCTGCACTAGGCTGTATGGTGTCCTGTTACACAAATGTGAACTTGCTGTGCAGGATATGCATTGTTGTATCTGAGAATGGAGCCTGCTTTTAGTTCCAGGCTAGTTCCTAGATCTGGCTCTTATGGACATCTTACCCTAAGCGTTTCCTCTCCCTTTTGTTCCATCATCTATCAGTTAAGCTTCTTACTAAATTTCCTAAAGCTGCCTAGCCCTTCTGATAGAGTAAACAAGCAAACTAAATGCCCACTCAGCCCAAAACTACAGACCTCTTCCATACAGGCAAGCAGTGGGATAGTCTTGTAGGACAGCCTGCCACTCACAATGCACTCATTTTGCACGTAAAAGAATAAACAGGCAAAAACACTGGGTCAGGGCAAATAAGGCTCAAGGTAGTGGTACAGTGGATTTGTAGATGCTTCTAGGATATTTCTTCAGATCTTGCAGTTAGACAAATCAGTGCAGAACTGTTTAACAGAGGGTGCAGTGAACAACCTGTGGCAGATCCCTGCAGAGAGGTAATACACAGCAGGGCACCTTCTCCTGTGCCGTACAGCCTTGCTGCTCGAGCAACCAGACTCAGCTGTGAATTGTACAAGCACCATTGCCCACACAGCCCTGGCAGTGCCTGGAAGGGCAAGTGGATGTGAGAGGACTGCTGCCCTGTCATTGTTCTTGCAGGGGCAGTAGAGGAGCAGGAAAGGAGAGGTGAAGCCCTGAAGAGGTGTCTGGCTGGTCTCAGGGTCCAGGGCTCAGCCCTGCTGGCTCATGTTGAGCAAGCAGGAGCAGCGCTCCTCTCTGGTCAGCCTGTCAGCAGGATTGAGAGGTGTTGGGGAAGAAGATGGAAAGAGGAGGGCTATGCTCCAAGTTGTTTGTGTGTTTGCTGGCACTTTATCACTCTGTAGCCTCTCCAACTTGACCCCAAATTTTCCCTGCGTGCTTAAAATAGGGACTGGCTCATCCCAGCTGCCACATCCATCAGCCTCTGTCATTTTAGTTCTTTATCTCCCTTGTTGTTAATATAAGCCTGGAATGAGAACATGTGGGTCTGAAATGAACTACTGCTGAAGAACCACTTTTCTGCTATTACAGTATAAATCATGTTTCCTGATACTCCCTCAAGGTGCAGCGTTAACTGAGAAGAGATAGCAGACACACTTCCCAGTGCTGCCTACTGAGACAGCAGCTAATGCAGAGAGTTAGAAAGGTGAAGAGAGGTTAGAAGGAGGGTGTCCTGGTATTCCCAAAAAAGCCAACTGCTTTTCCATGGCCAAGTGCTTGGTAGTCAGCACTGGAGGGAACACACTTGCTGAGTATCTCTCCCAATTATGGAGTGAAGGGACTGGGGTTAAAGACTGTCAGCAGGTGCCTAGCGCATTCCTCACATCCCATCTTACTCCCCCATGCTGAAACCAACTGGATGTGGGCTGGTGACCACTCAGAGCAG
Organism: Zapornia atra; assembly: GCA_013400835.1. Lineage (NCBI taxonomy): Eukaryota > Metazoa > Chordata > Aves > Gruiformes > Rallidae > Zapornia > Zapornia atra. Next base: position 183,199 of record VZTU01027922.1, read on the forward strand.
AGCTAGTAAGCTCTCTGCAATCCTCTGGTCACACCGTGCTGCAGGTCTTTGCAGACAAGTGTTTGGGATTCCCAGGCAGGGAGGGTCAGGCTGCCTGCTGCTGTTTCAGGCACTTCTAGATCAGAGTAGGCTGGTAGGACACAAGCTGCCCTATGTGGGTTGAGAAACGTGAGCAGGCAGTGCATTTCTTTTATGGTTGGTAAAGGTGCTGGCTCTGGCTTGGTCTGTGCTCAGATTTTACCAGAGTGACAGAAAGCCCACACAATAAAGCACCTGTTACCTCTGCTGTTGCAGGAGCCTGAAAACTAGTTCTCTGATGCAGGAGAGGACTTGTCCCTGTCTACATTCCTCTTTGGGAAAAGACAACCAGGTCTCTTTCAGCACAGGAGGAGACCTACAGAGTCTGAAAATAGCACATAAATGTTCCTGGCTGTCAGCCTTCCACAGGTTTATAAACCTCTCCCTGGAAGTTTATGGCTGCTTCCCAGGGGCAGAGGGAAACAAACTGTTCACAGCTTCACTATGACAAACCCCAATCTCACTGTGTTTGCCAAGGAGGAAAGCAAAGGGGTTAAATGCAGAAGAGGATTCTGTAGGGACAGAAGGAAGAAGGGACGTCACACAGAAAGGAGAGAACTTAATCCACAATCGTGACAGCAGGGTGCACTGTACCGGAGGCTGGAGAGCCTCTGGACAGAGACCAGCACGAGCCTGCCAGGTTTGATATGGCTGCCAGCATGCTGCTCTGGAGACCTTTAATGACAACCCCTAGCCTGCGTGCCTAGCTCACAGCAAGGGCAGCACTGCACCTTTGAAGACCCAGGCCAGGGCGGCTGCCCAGTCTGAAAGCCTGGCTGCCCGCCCACACTGAAGGTCAGCCTGCCCTCTCGGGCTCAGCCATTTGCTCCCCATGTCCAAAAGATGCCCTCTCCTGGACACCCGGTGAGCCACATGAAGCCTCACTAAGGGAGCTTCCACTTAGGCTGCACACAGATTGGAACCCAGCAGCTATTCTGGAGAGATGGGAAAGGATGGGAAAAACAGCATTTCAGAGAGAAATCCTCTCTTCTGCATGTAGCAGATCCCTGGAGACCCTTCTTGTGTGAGATGCAGCACCGAGGGACTCGGACAAGTGGTGGGGGTAGCCCTAGCCCAGACCCTGCAGCATTGCCCTGTCCGATCGCCTAGCACACTGTGAGGACTGACCCCTACTTTTGGGGAGAGGGGGAACCCCAGAAATTCTCTGAGCCTCTTGGAACTAACTGCCTAGTTACACTTTCTGCTCTGTGGCTTAGTGGACACGCTCCCCCATGGCACACCTTGGCTCACATGGGGGGAATGTCCTGTTCAGATTTCAGCTGGGTTCAGGGAATCCCAATTTCTGGGCCTTGCTGATTTATGCTGTTGGAAATGCAAATCAGTGTGGAAAACTGGAACTAAAAAGTAATGAAACACATTTACTCAGAAGATTGTCCATGGACTGCCCTCTGAACAGGGCTTCTGCTGTGAGAAAAGAGCTCTTACTGGAGAAGATTGAGTGTCTGCAGCACCTAGGTGCATGCACATACAGCACATACATGTGTGTGTTTTCTTTCAGTACTTTGCCCTCTTCCTCTCCTTAATCATACTGAATCAGGAGGGGAAAGTACAGAAGCAGCTGGGGGGTGGGGGGAAAGGCAAATGATGAAGGCAACAAATGAGGAGGAAAGGAAGAAAAAAAAAAAGATGTTGAAGGGAAGGCCAATGCTAGGAGAAGCCAGGAAGGCCAAGGCTGGGATGAAGCTTTAACACTACAGTACAAATTTCCTTGGACAGCCCTGGGTAGACAAAAGAACTTGCTGATTATTGGTTGAGTTGGGGAATTTGCCCACTTTTTGGGAACAGAATGCAAGAGATGAGGGGTCAGATGCAACTTGGCAGCATCTGTCCTTCAGTAGGGACTATATTTAGATAGTGGTATGTGGGGGGTGAACATACACTGGGATGCTAAGAATAGACTAATCCTGATAGTAATTCAGTGGCTTCACATCTTGCCTGAGTACAGCCCAGGGAACCTGTTGGGAAACTTTGCAACCACCCTCCCTGCTGGCCAGCACCACTTCTTTGTAGGAAAGGAAATATGCTGTGGGTAATCAGAAGTGGTCTGCAGGGCCTTTCAGGATTAAGTTGTAATAGATTCATGCCATCTCCCCTGTTGCCTCCCCCCAAGGCACCTCCCACCTCCTCTCATTGAGAGAGCTCAGTCTGTAAAGTAGGAGGACAAATTACATTATCAGTCTTCCCCTAATCTCCTAAAATCTTTCCAGCAGCAACCTAGCAAATTCAGGCCAAATCAGTTGTACACTGAATACAATTCATCCTCCCATCCAGTGTCCCTTCCACTCTCTGCCTGCATCTTTCATCACACAGCTGTCCCCTTCCCACAACAGCTACAATGCCGTGGGGCCCAACACTCCCTGGCAACCTGACAGTGCTTAAATTTCCTTCCCAGACTTATGTGAAATGTAGTCCTGTCACAGGTTCCCATGGAGAGGTAAGAATTGCCTTGCTGTAGTATAAAGCAGTATAAAGGATTACCAGAAGGGAATAAATTCGGACAGGAGCCAACCCACATTTGGGTCTGCTCCTCCCAGAACTTCCTGCTCAGATGAACCACCAAGGCAGTAGTTGCTCAATGGAAGAGCACAGACAGACTCCCTCCATCTCTTCTTTCTGAATATCTGTGTTGACATCATGTTGGCTATTGGAACCGTTTGGTTTTCCCCCAGGGCCTAATCTTTACGTGTGCAAGGAAGGATACCCTTGTGGCTAAAGCACTAGAGTGGGATTCAGGAGACCAGGATGATATTTGTGTGACCTTGAAGAAAACACTCAGACTGTGAGCCATAAATGTCAGAAGTCTGAAAATCAGGACATTTTTCAACAGCCTTTTGCTCTGGCTCTTAAATTTTCTTTGTCTGAGCTGCCCACCTGAACACAGAGATCCAGTGGGATACTTTTTCATCTATTAAGTATGTGAATAACACCACATCTTCCTGTCAATGCCATATTTTATAGGAAGCAATTTTACAGGAGAATATTTACTCTAATCCATTATAATTACACTAACCATTGCAATTATATTTCTCTATTTAGTTCAAATAACATTCTGACTAAACATTGCATTCCTGTGTAAGAGGTGACACTGGGTGATTTGCCCCAGCATCTCTGCAGACCTACTTCACAGGTCATCTGTAGTGAATTTAAAGATGAAGCTTGGTAGAAGCAAAGGATGCTGATGCTGGCCAACCCATTAAGTGCATACATGACTACTGTACCACCTAGAGTATACTGGTGAGGGGGATATTGCTATCCCAGTGTGGGAAAGAGAACAATTTTGGTGCACAAGGCTTAATTCAAATTTATAACAGTGGGGTACAAGCTGATAAAAAACAAATGCAAGCAATCAGGGGGTTTCTTTCTCTGTTGAAACCAAGTGCCTTAAAAGAGCATTTTGTTGTGATGATATAAGGGGGGGAGAGAGAAAATCAACTACAAAAAACCCACATTCTTTTTGCCTAAGCAAAAAGTTTAGCACTTGGAAGAGAAACACAGAATCACAGAATTACAAGGCTGGGAAAGACCTTTAAGATCAAGTCCAACCGTTCCTGTCCCATACTAAACCATATCCCTAAGTACCTCATCTACCCTTTTTTAAACACATCCAGGGATGGTGACTCAAGCCCCTCCCTGGGCAGCCTCTTCCAGGCAAACAAGTAACAAGTAACTACCCCGAGTTTGCTGCAGGTAGATGGAAAGAGGCTTCATCTCCATGGCCTTTCGTTATATGATGAGAGCTGAAAAGTGAGTAAAGTGTAATACCAGTGACAAGGAATAATGCCACATGTACTAGAATAGATCCTGGAAGTACTTGATAAGCATTTTACTCTCAACAGAGTAGACAGCAGGATATCAAGGGAGGTCTATATGAAGCCCGGATTCAGAAGGAACAGATATGTTTGTAAAAGAGCAGGAGTCCTAGTGCTCACATCTACTGCTGGGACAAAAGGAATGGAGTGGTGAGAAGAATGTGCTTGCATATGTCCCATGTAGGTCTTTTTTATAGTGGGTCGTCCTTGCTCCTTTTGACATCAACATTTTAGGCTCAAAATCTAAGGGAATTAGAGCTCATATGCAAATCTAGCCACCAAAATGTGTCTTTACAGGGACAGGCACTGAATGGGGATAGGAGTGAGAGAACGTTGAACACACAGACATTGCCTCAGTCCTGCAGAACAAGGAAGCTAGCCTGTGGGTCCCAGGGACCAGTGGCAGGACATACAGGCAGCAAGGATGTCTGGCAGAGGAGACAGTAGAAACAGTGAACTGTCAGCCAAGAAACATATGGGAGAAAGTGGGGATATGTGAGAAAGAGGTAAAAAGGAGGCTGTTTACAACTGCTCTCAAATGACAGAACAAATCTTGAGTTTAGAAGCTGTACATTGCTGTGTCAGTGCTTCCCCTACAGTTCACTCCATTGCTGCAGAGTGTATGTACAGAACAGGGAACGGAAAGGAGCCTCTTGAGTTACCAAGGCCAATCCCCTGTTCTTTCAGCTGCTGTATTGTTCATAAACTGATTGCAAAGGGTTTTCAGTTCTTTTTCTAGATTGGAAAGTTATTGCTGAACCTCCCTGGTTAGTCATTTTGTGCACATTTGACCAGTGACAGCGCTGTCCTATATTTGACCAGTAGTGTTGGTATTTGCCCAACATGGATTTGTAGACAGCAATCACATCTTTCAGTCTTTTGCTAGGTGAAGGAACCCTTCTCTCTTCTCCTCCCCTCCTTTTCTATAGCTGCTCTACCATGAATTCATTTCTCTTGAAAGTGTCTGGCTTCACAGGTGTGGTATTTCCAGTGAATTCCCATTTGTGCATTAGACAGTAACATCAATGCCTTCCTATCTCAGTTGGATACAGCTACCCAAGGCTCATTTGGTTATGCTTGCCTTTTTTTTTCAAAGATGCATCACTCTGCTGGCTCATTATCCTCTTGTGATGCCCTAATACCCCCAGGTCTTTCTCCTCTATCAGTACAAGCTGGAAAGCCTCCAGTTGCACTCACTTCTTCAGTATTACTCATGCACCAGACTATGCTGGAGGTTGAAGTGCCTTCTTTGCCTTGTGTAGTAAGTAACTGGGTTTCCCTCTCATAGAATAAATGCTGTTTTGTAGCAGGATGGACAAAGGCAGCTTTGCCTGCACTTGCACCACCTTAAAGCTGCCCTGTTCATAAAAACGGTTTCCCCATGTTCCACGTTATGTTTCTATTTTGATTGATTATGGGCTTAATGCTTATGTCCTATCTTAGGACTTTTCTCAGACTAGCTATTTTACATTTTATTTCATTTCAGGTGCATTTGATGCACATATCCTTAGTGCAAAGAAATCCTCCAGGACCCTGATGGTATTGTTCACCCTAATCTCTTTTTCAGCATGGGTGAACCTTCTCGTCAATTACAGCTTCTCCTTGCAAGGAATGCTGTACATGTCAGGACCAAGGTACCCTCAGCCTTTCTAAAATAAAAAAATCTATGGAACATTTTGTTTCTTCCTTTTTTGCTTGCTTGCTTTCTTTCTTGATGACTGCCTGGCCAAAGACTTGTGTTGTGTTGCCATGTACACCACAGCTACTGACCTATATCAAATCAGGTTTATTTTGGTAAGGGGCAGTGTAAAATTCCACTATACTTTATCTGTTTCACTGGGTAAAAGATTCACTAGGAATCACAGTGAGCCAACTATGAACAGTAGTTTGATTTCACTGAAAAGGACATTGCTGTAACTAAGAAAAAACCAGAGATTTTCCTTTCTGGGTTCTTCATTTTCACCACCCCCTTTTTTTTCCTCTTGTTGTCCATATTCCAATCCTTCCTAATTTGTGCAGAATTATTCATGTCCTCTGTTGATGTTTGATCCTGCTGTGTATCTGCCTGCTGAGCATATCAATGTCTGCTGTCTTTCAGCTAATTCATTACTGAGTTGATATTTTAATACAACCCTAATTTAAAAATCATCTATTCTTTCTCCCCAGACACGAATAATTTTCTTTTGCTTCTTTTGGCTCACCCTCCACTCTTACAGTATCTGAATTTTTATGGCACCCCTTTCATATACACATCAGTAAGGTATCCTTCATATATGCATCTGACATTTTTAGCACACAGACACTGTAAATGATTGTTTGGGTGGAACAAAATAGTCAGTACATGCTCTTGTAAGTGAGTTTAAGATGAAAGGAATAGACATTTGCAGTTACAGTCTGGAACCACATAGTCAGTTTGCATTCATACCAGCATTTCAGTCTTGTTTATGTTACTTAAATTGGAGCTTTTCCTCAATATCCACTGGGCACTGCTGGACTAAGCAATGTGGGTTTCCTTTATCCTGAGGCAGGCAGAGCTGTTTTGGCTCTGTAGTGTTACTTCAACATGAGGCCAGTTATGTATGACCCAAGAGACTGTCCACAAGGTACGTAACTCCAGCATCGTGCTCTATGCATGTCTCTGAACTCACAACTCATGGGGAGTCAGGTAGCATAGAAACTCTGTGGTAGCTGGATTCAGCACGTGAAGATCCAGCTGTTTCTCTACCCCTTTGTGTTGGCTGGACTGAGGTTTAGAATTGATCCCTTTATTTGGCAAATTATTTCAACTACAGCTATGCCTCCTTTCAGTTTGTAGAAAAATGGGTTCACACCCCACTTCCAACATGTTCATTTCATTGTGGCCAGTTGAATACTTTGTGCTAGAAAAGATGTTTTAAGATGCATGTGTTCACTGTACATTCTGAGTTAGTTGCAACTTCAGAAAAGTAATTTAAGACATCTTTGAGAACAGCTTATAACAGAACAGTCCAACAGAGGCCCACCAATGTATTTGAAGAGCATAAAGAATAATGCTGAAAACTTCCTAATGTCATTAATACCATCTTGTCTCAAAAAACCAAAAAGCATGCAGCAGACTCAAAGGATTTTCAGGGGGAAAAAAAAAGATACCTGGAGCAGCAATTAGCAATTGATTGTATTATAATCTCCTTATAGAGAAACAATAAAAAGATGATGATGCTGTAACCTTTAGAAAGAAGAAAGGCAGGAAGACCTGTGACTACGTAAATTCATCATGTAAGCTGATAAATGATGCAGAGCTTTGTAACACAAGAGCAACTCAAAGAGGAAATCCCACTTTGTGCAATTCTCATGGACTTCATAGGGCATGCTGATCATGAAGCTCCCTCTGCATTGCATTACTAGAAAATTAGATGCACTGGTGAAGTTTACAGCTTCACTCAGAGGAAACACAAAGGAAACCATAAGCAGGAGATGGAGTGACCATTAACCAGTCTGGTCTGGCAATTCCAGCATGTCTACATAACTAGAATGTGTATCATTTATAGATAACTTATTTGTCTTACACGATTCATTTCCACTTACTAGGCCCAAATTAGCTTTTTACTGCTCTTCCTTCATAAACGTATACAGAAACAATCTGATGTGGCATCTAAGGGTAAGCATCTTTACTTAATGTTACTGCCATGATTTTTCTAGTCTAGAAGTTGAAATTGCCTAAAATGACAGCACTGGAATCCCCTTATTAGACACCAACTGTATCCACTCAGTTATCTCATGGCACCTATCAGATATTTAGGCATGTATCTCCTATCACATTTTCTCCAGATTCATCTATGTTCCTGTTCTGTTCATCCCCATTCTGTCCAAATGGGTTTTGCTGTAAGAACCAAACAAAGTGCTATTATGTCTGTCCTGCTAAGCCAGCTTCATGGTCTCCTACGAGCGCTTTCTCCCCAAGAGCCCTTTCTTTGACAGCAATCAGCATACTAACAGACCCTCTCATTTATCTAATCGGTCTTTCCATAGAGGCACAACACATTCTTCACCATACTAATGGACATCGTGGTGTCATTTGACTTTACCACTGCTAGGCAGGCTCAATCTCAGTGACACCTCACCCTGACCACACTTCCCAGTGCTGCCCAGTGGCACTGAGCTCCTGGATGGAGGCCAGAGTGAAATGTGTATCCATGAGTTCCAGCTCTAGCAAGCCAACAGAGAAACAGACAACACTGCCCTGTTTCTCTGTGCTATATCATATGGCCACAATCCCTGGTCATTCTTCTTTAGTGATGGGACCAATCCCATCTTTGGCTCCTAAACCATCCAAAAGGACAGTGCTAATGATGTTAAGAGCTTTGGAAGAGGCCTTGCACGTAGCATTTTGGTCCAGACTTTACCCTGCTGGAGTCAATAGCAGAATTCTGAGTGCAGAAGAATAAAGATTTGATTCTTCAACTCAAAGAGCTGAAAACTGGGATTCAAACTTCTACTCTCTGCATGGTAAGAGGAGAAAATTTGAGTTACTTCATGACTCCTCGGCAGCTTATTCTCTTCTAAGCAGTTTACATTCAGATATGATCTTATTGGGTTCCCAGTAGGGATCTGTTAATCCTTTCTTTGGGGACTGTTTAAATTGTGTTGCTTTTAAGACAGTGAGTATGTATGATCACTTGGTTGTCATTAAATTCTGGACAATAGTAACCCAAAATTATAATTCTAAAATCAAAGTCCTGCTTGAAGAACGACGTATATTTTGAGCTTCAAATGGATTTGTATCAAATAGATTTCCCCTATTTTTTGAATGCAATATCCAAGTTTTGTATAATAAATATATATTTGTATTTCTAGATTTAAGGTATGACACTCAGTTCTGGGTGAGAGCTACTTCTGGTTAATACCTTTCTGGAAATGCTACTAATCTGTGGTCAATATTCTGTTCGTCTAAAGGTACAACTTAGCCTGGGTAACGGCAAGTTCTTGCCACTATTCAATCCTGAGTAACCTCTGTCAGACAGTATTCTCTTCCCTCTTCATTCGAGCTTCTGGTCTATTGAGGGAAAAACAAGACCCTACAGTTTGTGGCCACTGAAAATCCTATTTTCCTTCCAACAGCTGATGCCAGAGGCCTGTTTCAAGGATATTGATTTTTTTTCTCTTCAGCACCTGAAGCTCAATAACATGCACAGAAGTTGTTCTAATGGAGAAAAATCATATTTCACTACGTAAGAAACATCCACTTCAGGGCCAAGCTGTGGGATTCCAAACCAGCTGGCAGAAGTTACAGACAACAGCCAAATAACAACAGAATGTTTAATTTCCAAATTATCTGTCAGAATCCCAGTCTACTTAAGGAAACAGAAGGAGCTGGGCATAGCATTTTTTCATTCCTGCTGCTGGGTGCCTTCCAGGGAGACATCCCAAGATACCATTGTGTCAAGGCTAATGCAGCTGTTACGAGCTTAATAAATAGAAGACTTTTTTCTCCCCATTTTTAGCAGTCTTTATGAAAAGAGAACAGTAACAGCTGTTCAACAAAAGAAGTGCAACTCAAGGCTCATGTTTCTTCCTTTTTTATTATTTCATCTCCCATACAAACAACTGATTTTCTTTAGTTCTTGAAATGGAACCAGTGTTTGCTGCTTAGACTATAAAAAAATATTTACTTGAGACAGTACTGAAAAAAGTTTCACCAATAGAAGAGATCCTAAAAAATGAGCATCTATTCTGCTGACTGCTGGGTTGAGTTGTATGGTTTATATAGCATTCGAGCCGTACAGAGCTGCACTGAAGCAGGTCTTCACTGCCATTTGTCTCTGCCTCAACAGCATCTACTGAATGACCCGTATCCCACCCCACACCCTGCTTGACCATTCCACCCAAGTCTTCCTTTTAAGATCTGCTGCCACAGCAAGGAGTGCCTGCATTCCTTAACGGTACTGAAAGATGCCCGAATCAGCAGGGATGCCTGAGTTCAGAACACCTCTCCCCTCACAGTTCACATCTTGAGGTCCTACCTTTGACACTTGGAGGGGTTTTTTCTGCTCTGAACCCCCTTGCAGTCGGAAGCCCCAGGGGGCACCTCCAGACAGAGTAATGAGCATTTCTTCCTCAGCTCCCATGATTTCTGTGCTTTGGATATTTTGTCTTCACAACTTCAAACCAGATCCCAGTTCTTAACAAGCGGTATCTTCTACTCCCATCTTCACAATTCACACAATTCTCCAGGCCCCCAAAAGGCGCTGTGCTCACTTTCTCCTTCAACAACACACAAGAGGAGACTTGAGACTGTCAAGCCCAGCCTTCCCTGCTCTTCTGGACTCTCAGCTGCTGCTCTGCCTATGATTAGACATTTGATTCTGCTCTTGGTAAGGGGCCAGAGTTGTCCTACACACGTGTCATGTCAATCTCACCCTCTGTGCTCCCCCCCCCCGCCCCATACACCATGGATCTCTCACCGGAGCATGGCTGAAAATAGAACACCTCCTGTCTCTCCAGAGCTCTGTCTGACACTTTTAAGGCTGGAAGTATTTCAGTAAAAAAATTATTTCCACTTCCCATACCAAATGCAAATCCTAGAGTCACCCAGCAGTCAGCATTCATTAGTGTGAGTTTCAGGCAAAGACATGACACAGACACAGACTTGTACAAGATCAGGTGACAGCACCTGAGCCTGAGTAAGTGAACAAAATCAGCTTGCAAGTGGTGTGCTCTATGCCTCTGTTTCCTCTGCACAGCTAGTGTTATCACGCAGTAGCACTGTCTGCCTGTCCTGAAAAACACAGGCAGACTATAGATGCAACATGTTCTCTCTGCAGGTTGCTGCTCCCTGGCATGCCTACAGCCACTAATATTAGACACTGGGACCAGAATAGCTAGGATTAGCCACACAGATGGGATTCAAACAGTTCTCTGTGGGGCGCTGTGGACATAGGCTCCCCATGGCCAAGAGGATGGCTTTGCACCCAGGCCCTTTTCTGCCTTCTCTTTAGGACCATGGCACACAAGACCTCCCTGCGATCCCAAGCCACCTTGATCCCTGGGAATTATAGGAGAAATAACATCCATGTTCCCCTTTTTGCTACAGGGCTTAAAACATCATTTTCTGTTAAGATTGAGAGGACAAACTTATCTCTTCCATATTCTGCAGGTACTTATTGCTTGGCAACTAACACATATCTTGCCCGTCTACCAATCTCTGCAATACCCTCGTACTGTAACATTCAAAGGACGCAGTTGTGCTCTAACACCATTGCTCGGCTGACTACTCCACTACCACCAGCACTGCAACACCGCTTACCCAGTGCCACAGCACGCTGCTGGTGGGCACACCCCAACCAAACGGCACTAGTGAGCCAACAGCTCTTGCACCACCACTGCACTCTGGTGCACAGCCGGCCCTGGGCGATCGGGTGCCGCGCTCACGCGGCCAAGAGCACGCCGGTCCGCAGGGGCCGGGGCCCTGCACTGCCGGCCGCTGCGCGCAGCCGCGCCTCGCTCCCCGGCAAGGCGCCGGTTCCGGCACTGTGCAACCCACCCACGCCAGGAACGGCCCCCGCGGCTCCGCCCGCCGCAGCTCGGGCCGCACCGGGCCTAAGGCAAGCGCGGCTCGCTACCGGGAACCCCGGCGACAGCCGCTGCCAGAGGGGCGGCTGGATCCCCGCCGGCCCGG
>VZTU01027922.1:195272-216822 GCA_013400835.1 Zapornia atra
CGGGGGCCTCCGCCGCAGCCGCCGCTTCCTTCCCCGCTAAGGAGTTAAGGCCTGGCGGCGCCCAGCCGGCTGGCGTGTAGGGCCCGCCGAGCCTGCGCACCGCACCCGGCCTCTGCAGGGGCCCGGGCCTTCCCGGTAACGTATTCGCGCGGGAGCGCCCTGCGCCGCCGGCGGCCCGGCCCAGCGAGTGCCAGCCTGCGGGGCTGGGGCCGCCTGTCGGCGGGGCCTTCTTCTCCAGGGCATGGGCTGTCCCAAGGGGACCCGGCGGCGTCTCGGTGTTGCGCGGCGAGCCCGGGAGGCTGCGTGTTGTGCCGTCGGTCCGTTCTGGAAAGCTGAGTGGGTTTGTTTTCGGCCCGGGTGCTCAGCGAGGCGGATGCCCCCTCTGCAACGTCCCTAATCTTTTGTAACCCACGGATCCTTCCCACAGGGTTTGTTGTCGTGCTCTTCAAGTTTCCATTCATTTGAGGCTTGTGTAGGGCTGTCGTCCCGTGTGCAGACCTGCTGGCAGAGTCTGGCTGGGTTTGGTAGTAAAACTTAGACGTTGTCTGCATATGACTTTGAAGAAGGCAGGAGGGAGGGAATGGAGATGGCATGACCAAAATACAAGTGTAGTCTTGGAAAAGTGGTGATGCGAGATGAACTCTTGCTTTCCACATAGATGGTGTTTTGTCTCATTGGAATTAGGTTTCACTCTTTCTGAGCAGTGCTCTTTGGCAGAATAATGAAGCTTAACTTAGTTTCTTTTTTGTTCGTGGGGTGTACTTGGGCATTTTTTAGTATGTGGTGTATTAGCTCTGAAATCTTTGACAGACTTAGCAAATCCATCCTGACTGGGCCTCCTTGGGTAACTGTCATACTGAAGTTGAAGTTCTGTTTAAACTTACAGGCTGATGGAAGTGGCTGCTGAATTGCTTACACTCACAGCAGAAGCTATCCACCAGAGTTAACATTTGTACAGCTGTGTTAAAATAGATTTTTCTGTTTGCTGCTCAACGTTCCTTTTTAGCCATTAATGTGATATTTTGATGAAACTATTTCTAGATCCTTTTCTGCCACAGGGTTCCTTAGTCAACTTTACCAAATGTTGAGAGGGGAGAAATTATCATCTTGGAGATAATGCATGATGTCTTTTTGTTGCTTACAAGCAGTGTGAAGTCACACTACTAGAACGGGAGATGACTTATTGCTGATTTTGTCCAAAAGTCTTTGCTTTTTATTAATATGAAGCTGTCCTGAGTTGCTTCAGGGAACTACCTCCTTGTAGAGTAAATGTTCTGGTTATGGAGTGGATGGAAATATATGTGCCCTAAAACTCCAGAGCCTCTATCTGTAGAGGAGGCTTACCTTCAATCATCTTTACAGGTGGTCTGTGGAAGCATAAGCATTTCTATCCATTTTTGTGTGGAAAAGTTTCTTGCTTCTGGAACTACCTTTTCCTGCTTGAAGCTGCACCACTTGTGGGTTCTTCATTGCTATAGACATTGATACAAGGGGGTCTCTTTTTTTATACGCTGGGACATTTGCTGTAGGTTCTGATTTCATTATTGAAAGCTAGGTTATAGCAGATGCCTAAAGGATTGTTTCTTTGATGGATCATTTGATGCTTGTACCTCTTTGAACGTTTTCCCCTACAACTGTAGGGCTGTATTTTCTTCCTGTAACACTTATCAGAAGGAGGGTCAAAAATCCAAGAAAGAATTGATGGTTGGCTAAGGAAGGGCAAGGTACAAAGAGTAACGAAAAATGATCAACAGCAAGGTCTCCACAGAAGAAAGGAGGTGTATGTTTCTTGTCCTTTAGGTTTGCAAAGCTTTATTAGTAATGAATTGTGAAGATAGAGCTTGTTCTTCTATGTTCAGCAAGATTTGTTGTTAACATAGAGAGCACTAAAAAACAGTGAACTAGGCAGCATGCCTTAGGAAAAGCTAATTCTGAGGTTTTTTTTGTTTCTTGTGAGTGACGGGGCTTGCATAATAGGTATTAGCCTAGAGGAAGTCAGTACAGCAGTGTAGAGTGAAAGATGGTCAGTATTATGATGGATGGGAATAAATCTTGTTTAGCATAATAACATGTATTTTAGTCTTGTGAATCAATAGGAATATACAGAATTCTTCCTTCTGGCATCTTCTCTCAACTTTAAACTGCTCTTGTAACTTTTCCTAATCAGTTACACTTGTGCAAAGTTCATAGAAATGAGTCAGATGACTTCACACATTGTAACATGTATGTGGAGGTAGTTAAGAGAGGAGTCTTTCACTGTCACTTTGTCAGTGTCATATTTTTCAGTGACTTGTGCCTCCACAGAGCTGCCCTTCGGAAGCAAGGCCTGTAACTGAGCTTTTTTAAAATCTTAAAGCTTTATTACAGTGATAGACATGTAATCAGTCTCACCAGGAGACTTCAAGCACATTTTGTACTCTGTGTTGACTTAAGTAAAAACCTGGTGATGGTCACAAAGGTTGGAAATAGTGGTAAGTTTAATGTTAGGTCAAGACTGAACTTTTTTGTACTTGGTTTTTAAGCATAACTTGTATGTTGCATTGAACCTTGCCCAAGCTGATGAATCAGCCTAACAAACAAGGTTTAATATGGTCCTTCTTTAGAAGAACATAAAAGTGATCACACTTTAGATGTGAACTGTGATTTTTCTGTCCTGAAGCCTGAAAGACCTCTTTGAAACTGCACAGGAAAAACTGGGCTGCCAAATCTGCTCTGGTACCTACTGTATCAAGTTCTAGGAGCTTATCTATCCTTTCTTCTCTTCAAAGTGTGTTCTGTGGAAATATTGTGGCTTCTGGACTTCCACTGGTATTAAATGGTAGAATTTAATTTTGAAAATCGTATCTTACACCTGTCATGAACTGTTTGAACAGATGTTTCTAGTGGTGGCTCAAAATGCGTGGATGAAGAAAATAGGACCTGTGGCATAACAAGTTGAGGATCTGCCCAGGTGGAAAGACAGAGCACCACAAAAGTACAGCTAAATTGGAGGGTCAGGGCCAGTAGTACCATTTGTATTGATTTGGACAAATGTATGTGAGGCATTTGGCATAGTGGCCTGAATGCTCACAGATCAGTTGCCAGTCTCTAACTTCCAGCACATGGGCTTCTCTTACAGGATTTTCTGTAGGAAAGCAAAACACGAGTTTCTTGTATGTAAAAGGAGCCAGATGTTCCATGAGCGCTTGCAGGAGACCTAGTCAAGCTGTAGCTGAAACAAAAGCAGGGACTTTCAGACAGGCATTCTGAACTCCAGAGTCTAGGTCTTCATGAGAACGGGGTAGCTTCCCCACTTCTCCAGGAAGTTGCAGAACAGAAACATTAAAAGTACTGTGGGTAGTATTCTGCATTGGTCTCTGAGGATGGTGATTGTCCCCCTCTGTCCCATCTTTTGGAAACTGTTTTGAGTTCTGTGTTCAGAAATTAAGCAGGCATATTTCTTTCAGTTCCAGTGTAATATAGGAGGCCATGCTGTTGACACATTTTTATTTTTTCTTTAAGGCCCAGTCTCCCCCAGAAGTTTAAACATCCAAGGCTGTTGTTTCTTTGGGCCAGCTAAAAAGGCACAAGTATTCTTCTGAAGTAAAATACTTCTGATCTATGTATTTCCTTTAGAAAGTGATTAAGAACTGATGAGATCAAGCCTTTTGGTTTCAAAAGGGAATTATTGGTGAATGCAGACCGTAAAAATTATGAATATGCAGTTTTCAGTGATTTGGGAGATTTGCTGATTGAAACCAGTTCATATGAATTGCTAAGGTTTGGTTGGTTGTTGAGTTTTTTTTGAAGGCCATGAAAACTGCACGGTATTCTGCTTTGGATACTAAGGAATCTACAAACTATTGTAACAATTAAAAGGTTTATCTGTTGCCCTCCAGTATTACTGTGCATTTTTTCTCTCATCAGTTTGTTGCTGATCAGCACTGTTTGCCTGTCTTGTGTAACAGTGTTTCAGTATGAATTTTGACTGTGTAACTAGCTGGACCAAAACTTCCATGGTCAGCTGCCTTTATACAGAGGAACAGAAAACAGCATAGAGTAACTGCTTTGTGCATTGCAAGAAAATTGTTATTTATAGTAATGATGACTTGGGGTCATAGTATTTTCCCAATGCCATGAATCCTGCTTATTTGAGCTTTGTGTATTTTAACTGCGGAGTTGTAGTAATACAGTGTTCAACAGCGTGTTTTAACGTTATGCTTGTCTTCAGTTTTGTTAATGTGTTACTGCATGCAAAGGAATAACCTCAGTATTTTTATCAAGTGAAATGGCCTGTTATCTCCATTTTTCCCTATGTGGTGTGTGTATATATTTCTTTTTTTTTTCTGTGACTTCTTTTTCTTCATATCATGAGACACAGAGCATAAAATTCTCCCTTTCCCCATATCTCTTGAAGTGACCAAGTTCTAATTTACATATATATTTTTTGACTGGAGGCAAAATGAGGCTCTTTGATACAAATGACTTGTACCAGAGGAGAAGAAAAATGGACTAATTCAGTGACAACTGTTTTACACCTTCTTGGAGGGAAATACTGTTGGCCCTGCCCTTTATGGTATTCCACATCAGTGATGAGCAAGCATGCCACTAGCCTTACATTTAGAGCAAGTTGAGCAGCTGAAATAATGAAGCAACCTTGTCCCCAGATTCAATACTGAGCTTGTTCTTGAGTCTTCCTTCTCCTTTCCAGCTCTCTCCTTGACCTTCTACTAGTATGGAGTAAGCATCAGCTTTTGCTGTGGTGGAGGTTAGCCTGTGCTGGCTCCCAGATGGGCTAGGTCTGAGATGTATCTTTACCTTTCAGTTGGGATGCTGAGTTGGACCCATCTCCTTTGTGTAGCTATTTTTTCTTAGGAAATATAGGAAATCATCTCCTAACTCTTCTCCTCTCTAGGGCTTGTATTACATGAGCAAAACCTCTTGGTTTCAGTTTTATTGTGGAGAGACCACAGAGCCAACAGGTATTACTTGCTTAAGAGGGCAATATGGATATTAATATGAGGGAGGGAAGGCTGAAAAGAGAATAGTCAAAGATCATCAGGTAAGATGTACTGAGCACATTTGCAACCGTAGGTCAGAAGTGGTTTGCAAGAGATGTGCGTGAGTTCTTGCTCTATCATGCTTAAAGAAGTGTGAATGATTGGTCTTCCGCCCTGTAGTAATTCCTTGTTCAAGCATTAGATCTGTACAGGGATTTCTGTAGATGTGACTTGGGAAGAATGTCTAATGATTGTAGCTCAGGAGGTATCCTGCAGGATGCTGCTACTTTGCCTGCAGCTCTTTCTGGAGGAAGGACCTGTTTGTAGGAACATTCACTGGACGCTGAGCTTCTCATGCAGTCATGCACAAACATAGTCAGGGGCAGGAAGAGAAAGCAGCTCTCCCTCCTTGACAGAAGGCCCTGCCCAGATGTTCCAAGATGTGCTGATAGAGCAGTCTTTTCAATGCATTCTCCCTTCTCTTTGCCCCCACCTTTGCAGGAGAGACTCTCCTGCTTTGCTGTTTGCACTGAACAGAGGTGGTTGGGGTTGGTCTGTGATTGCAAAGTGGTGACATTGGTTGCCCCACCTAGGGAGGAAGGAGGTGACCATCAAGGGAACTTGGACAGGGAGCAGGTCCCTAACGCCAGATTTCCTGGCCCCATGGCTGCTCAGGTTTGACTGTCATGCAGAACTAAGTCAAAGGTGGTGTGGGACACCGGAATCTTTAGCAATGACTTGCTTCCTGTCATGTTAAACATGATTACACAAGATAAAAACCAGTGCAGTCTGATCAAAGCTTGTCACACTGTTGCAAATGACGTGTTACTTTCAAGAGTGAATTACCTTTAAATATCGAAGATCTTCTAAACAAATGTCCTGTCGTTACCTTTATGCTGCTTAATAATAAAAATTTAAAACTATTTTATTTCATATAAATATTAATTCTAATTTCAGAGTAAGTATTATCATTCTTAGTATTGACATTTATCATGTACTAGCTGTATGAGGTTGTGTAATATGTTTTGTGCTAGCTTTCTTCTGTAAATAATTAGATCGTTGTTGTGACATTTATTTTCCCTTTATTTTGTATGGATCAGAAATAATTTCTGTGTGTGGATGGTTCTTACAGAGCTGTAGTTATTTTAGTACTCTTGCTGTACAACTGTTGTGTCAGTTGTTGAAATGATTCTTTTAATGTCATCGTTTTGTTAATGTGAAGAACCAACCTTAGCATTGGCTGGCATACTGTAATTAATTTATAGGCAAAACAGCTCGAGTCTTTGTTATCTGCTTGAGTTAAGCTGTAGATTCCTTGTTGGGATTTTCCTCAAATGGCTGATGCAGCTGTATCTCTCTTCTGTATTAAGATAGGCTATGTATCTTTAATACACAGTAAAATATGAGAGCATTTCCACCTTAACTTTACCTTTTTTATAAACTGCAGCCTTTTAATAAAAATCAATTGCTTTGATAGACTTAGCTGAAGAGACTAGCAGTGACATATGGAGTGTCCAGAGGAGTACAGGGGGTGCAAAATATCCTTAAGGAATAGATGGTGAGGGAATCCCCAACCTTTAAAGTCATCTCCTTGGCTTTCTACAACTCAAGGCCCCTGTGGCTTGTCTGCCTGCTTCCAGTACTGTGTTGCTGTAAGAATTGCCTGCTTGGTTTGGGGTCTGCCAATGGTGTTTCTGTATTTATAAAGTTAGTCAAGCTCTTTATACAGTTAATCAGAGGAATTGCAATCTATTTGTTAAGTAAGATTTCTTCCATAACTTTGCAAAGAAGCATCTCTTCTGTCTGATGCTCTGTTTCAGGACTTGCTCTGATTATAACTCCTTTAGTGATATCTTTGCCTGTGATGTTTTTCCATTTTGAACATCTTAGATGAACACTCTGCTTTTGGAATATGTTAGTCTTCTGCAATTTATGTACATAACGAGGACTTTAAATTGTCTGTTGTTGGGGGTGGGGGAGAAGGCTGAAACCCTGTATATTGGTCCTGTTCTGGACTCTGTCAAACACTTCAAAAGGAAATATTTATGGATGGTGAAGTGTGTGCTGCTTGTAGCAGGGAAGTGTGATCAAGTAGACATAGAGATGAAAGCTGAACTTGTTTAGTGTTATTAACATGTTATGTTAAGGAATCTCTCATTTATGTAATGAAATCTCTTTTCTGTTTGTCCCCTGTGGGGTGATATTCCTAAGGTGTCTCAGGGGGCTTGATAATCATCTGCTATGGAATGGGAAGCTATGGGTTGGTTTTTTTCTAAGATCATGATCAGAAGTGTAACTGGGATGAAGCAGTGAATAAGTTGATTAGAAAATTTATTTTCTGAAAATATTGTTTTGTAACTAGCTCTTGTAAAGCACTTCTCTTACTTGAAAAAATTGCTGTGCAAGAGTAAATTACTATTACTCTTTTACCTTCCCTAGTATCTCAGGAGCTCTTATTGCCGTGAAAACAATAGAGAAGCTGGCCAGTTTGGTTTTATGTCTGCTAAAAGCCATTTTCCCCCCCTTCTTTGCAGGTGAGATTAGTTTGGGGATGTGAATACAATGAGTGTAAACCAACAAGCTCACACAGCGCCTCCTTACGGGCAACCTCAGCCTGGATATCAGGGGTACCAGCAGCCTGCCTACGGAGGACAGCCGTTGCCAGGGGTTCCTCAGCCACAGTATGGAGCTTATAATGGTCCGATGCCAGGATATCAGCAGCCAGTTCCTCCACAAGGTACTTCTCAATCAAAACTTAATGATTGATAACCCATGTATTGTTGTGTGTGGGATTTTTTCTGTATGCTTCCTGTTATTAGCCATTATTTTATGGTAGCAATTGTATTTTCTTCAGCATGTAGCTTCCTTAATGTTAAAAATCATGTTTTTCCTGTCCATTTGGAGGTGGTTATTCTGTCATTTGTCTGTTTTAATAGGCCTTACTTATCTTTTAGTAGTTCATAAAATTAACACTTTGAGAAGCACACCCTGATTTTATTTTTTTTTCCTGTATGTCTGTGTCCCCATGGTACTGAAGCACCTGACTAGGACAGTCTCATGATGAGGCTGTGTTGAGGGGCAGCAGTTAGGGATGGTAACAGATTTGTAACAGAAACTGCCTTACATTATGCCTTACATAAAAGGGTCTGCACTCCATCCTGAAAGATTAAGATATACAACTCCAGGTAGAAAACCTATTTGGAGCTTTTTTTTTTTTAGTGTCTTTAAAATCAATAGAAAGTTTATGGATCTGTGGGCAGGCTAACATGTTCCTGAATTCCCTCATTCTGCAGGATCGTATCAATTAGTTCTATCTGTTTTTAAAAAAGCAACACAAACCCAAAGTAGTTAAACTTTTTCTCTTCCTGCATTCAAAAAATAGGCTAACTTAAAACTATTAAAGAACTTTGTGAGTCTCTGTTTCTGAGTACCTCAGTCACTTTAGGAGACTAATCGTGACTTTAACATCTAAAATGTGGAAGAGAAAATAGTATTGCTTTGAGTAGAAATATTTCTGCCTTTCAAAATCAGTTCTGCCAAGATAAGCACAACACAAACTTTCACTCAGAAACATTTATTTAGATTTCAGATTAGCATATTCCTAATTACCTTAGAATACCAATCATGCTAATGGTCTGTGTTTTATTCTCCCATCCAAGTACATACTGAATTTTTTGTAACTTCTTCAATTTTAAACTAAACTCAGTGAGGATAGAACAGTCAAAGTGCGTGCAGTGGTCTTGAATCTCATAGAAGTGGGAGATTGAAATCTGGGAGCTACATGATTACCCTGTTGGGGTTTTTGTATGGAGATAGCAGGGTAGTGGAATAGAAGAAGAATTAATGTGGTGTACTGAAGAATGGGTTATTCAGTTGCTCCATCTTCCTTTTTTTTTTCTTTTTTTTTTTTTTCCCCTTAATCTTTTTCCTTCCTTCCTTCCTCGCAACAAATCTCTTCCAAACAGCACTCTTAATCTGTGAGTTTTGAACTAATTTCACAGAGGGCTTAAAATCCTGTAGAAGTAATGAAAATCAGCACTGCACGGAGGAAAACCCCCACTCCCCTGGGAGGCAGAGGTAGAGCTCAGCCATTGAGTGTTCTTTGGCCGCTCGATGTAGCCATTGACTGACCAGTGTTTCCTGTCCTATGGGAACAAATTGGGACAAATTGGACTTTCTTGGTGATGGAGAGGAGGAGGTTGAAGGAGGTTGAAGGAGGACAGAGGTTACTACCAATTTGTGAGACAAGTTTCATCAGTGCAGCTATTTATAGAGAAGAGGTTGTAGCTGTTAGTGTAAAGAATGTTTTGGGGTGTTTGTGAAAAGTCCTGGGCATCTTCCATCGGTTACTGCAAGAACTTTCAGACATGTGAAGTTTGAAAAGCATTTCTTTGTAAGGGATTTTTTTTTCTCTGGTTTGCTTTTTTAGTTTTAGAAAAACAGAAGTGTGGTTCATGACAGCTCAGTAAGGACATACCTAGAAAGCTTGATAACATGCATATAAGCTTGTGTAAATTAAAAATGCAGATTTTGCTTCTGCCTGTAGTGATTGAAAAAGTAGTGTGACACTGAGAGCAACAAGGTTGTCTCATCTGGACAACAGAAGTGTGTTGCACTACTCTTTAAGTAGCAGGCAAAGGCCGTGTGTGGTTTGTGAAGATTTCTCTTCCATCTCTTTTCAGACTATTCTTCCTAGACTTAGCAGACTATTTTAAGGAAATCTAGTTGTCAAGTTCTAAATTTTGGATCTGTTACTGTATATCCAAGATTCAGGGTGCTAGCACAACAACCAGAAGTTGACCTGTTCTTACCTGCTGAATATGACATCTAGGTATAAAGGAGTGGCAAATAAACAATGCAATGACAAAGAGAACAGACAGGTAATAGTGAAGGCAGTAATGCTTATCCTTCCTACCCTCATTTCCAACACATTATGCTTATCTTGAGTGTTTGCAGCAAGACCTGTTGTAGCTGCACAGCATAGGGGAGAGAATTCCAGAGGCACCAGAGTGATAGGAATTCAGTGAACGCTGAGAGGTAAAAGGAAAACTGCTGATGATATTTTGTGATTTCAAAGTAGTTGTCTCAGGGATTTATTTTTAAAATAACAATAAGATTTCTTAGAATGAAATAGTTTTGGGACCAGATGCCATCCTCAGTCATGGAGTCTTTAGCATCTGATTTATGCGGCCAGCTCTATCTCTGGGTACTGGAAAGATGGGAATGCTGTGCCAGTGATGCTAGTCTTGCTTGGGACTGGAAATGGAGTACTGTGAAATAGCTGGAAATAGCTGCTTCTTGCCATGAGAATATTGAAAGAACTGAAACAATCTTTCTTTAGTCTTTCAGTCAGTCTGTTTCCTTCTGATGAGATCATGCAGTTGAAGGTGCAAACACCAGTAACAGTTAGGATGCTGTTGGATTGTTTTACATAGACTGAGTTTATGATACTGTTAACATTTGTATTAATAGATGAACTATGTTGGCAATGTATGTTATGGGTGGTAGAACAGTGAGAGGGAGTGAGCTTAAGGAATAATGTGGTGAATGTGACATGGATTTTATGTGTGTGATATTTTCTGCACTACAGACTGTCCTCAGCAATTTAAACACTGCCTCTGCTTTCTTTCAGGCTTGATTTACTGGCATATTCTGTCTTTCCAGGTTACTTTCCTTCCTTGGGGTTCCCTTCGAAGGGCTCTCCTGTATCTCTCAACTCTGATACTTCTTCTCTTGCACCTAATTTCATAGGTAAATGGTGTCCTTTCTGTGGGAGTGTTTGTGCTGTTTCTTCTGTGCCAAGTTCCCATTTAATATGGATACTTATCTCACAGGTGTGGGTACCTGATATTTGAGGAAGAGGTGGGTGGGACACTTCCCAATCTATTTGTAGGCAGCAGTTCAGGAACATAAATAGGATATGATGAAATAATCCTAGTAGAAATCCCTTATGCCTGCAGATTCCTAGATAAAACCTGACTTGTGACTAATGTTTCAAAAGACTGATTTCAAAACCTGAATTGGTCCATTCAGGTTCTGTCTGGGAGAAACCTTAATTTAAAAGAACGCTGTCTGCCATTGACAGAAAACTAAAATGTGAGGTTTGAAATGATAGCACTGAAATGAAGAATCTCTCCAAGAACCAGGAAGTTCTTGGAAATCATGAGATTTTTGCAACTTGTGCTTTCATTTGAGGGGCAAAAAGGAGTTTTTCCTTAGCTATAGCATAGTACCCAAATACATTTTTGCAATCAAGATGCAAAATCTAGAAACATGGCAAGAGATCATATTATATTTTTCCTTCTTTATAACTAGTGATATTTTGGAAGAGCTATTTCCAGTGTTGTTAATTTGTTTAGATGAGTAGGGATTCAGAACTATGCTAAGACCATAAAGTCTCAGATTTAAGTGAAAATCACAGACACTTCCCATTTTGCTGTAATCTATCTCCATTTTGAGGTCTGTGGTAAGAACAGTATCTCAGAGGTGTTGAAGAGGAACTTAAGATTCATTATAGTTGAGGAATCCTGAAGATAAATCACTAGATACTCATATCTCTTCAAGTGATTTTTTTTTTTCAGCAGGTATTTGAGCAGTCTATGATAATGGTCACAGAAGTATATTTGTGACAAGAACTAGAAAAAGAATACTTCAGAAGCTTTTTCTGAAGTAAGCATGTTTTTCTCAAATTGCAGCATTATGTGGTGTGTAGAAAGTGTCAAGACTTGTTTATGAGGCAAATACATTTGGGCTGTGACTGAAGAACAGTCTGTGGTGGCCCACAGTATGTTATATGTCAGAGGAGTTAGTTGCATGTAATTTTTGAAAAGAATCTACTTACCTTTTCAAGGTAATCTGCTTACCTTTTCAGGTAGGGAAAACTGACCTGTAATGAACATTAGGTTCCATGTGAATACTCTGCTTGGTCTGGATAAAAATAATTGGGCTTGGAGGGGGAAGAACTGAATCCTTTACTGACAAGATCATTTTTTTTTTCCTTCATTAAAAGTTGAAGCTGTCTTCTGAAGATCCTCCACAGAATGTATTTTCTACTTGGTCTGTGTGGAGATGGAAGCTAGTGATACTGGCTAAAAATATTTGTGCTTTCAGTTTTGCTACTTGTATAGTTGCATAAGTTTATTTGTTGCTCATGGAGTATTAGTACATCAATTTGGCCATGGCTAAACACTTTCTGCATTTTTTTCTTTGCTGGATTTTTCATGGTAGATGGTTAAAGCTTGTGTTTCTGTAAGTAATTTCTGATTTATTTATTTTTAAAATTTTTTTCTCCCCCTTATGTCTGTAGGTTCATTAAGAGCCCCTCCAACATCTGGAGCTCCCCCTCCAGCCTCTGGAGCATCTCATCCATCTGGCCAGCTGGCATACAGTCAGTTTGGACATGGAGATGTGCAGAATGGGATTCCAACCTCAGGAGCCCCAGTGCAGAGGTACACATAAAAGCAGCATATCAAAGAGTCCACAAAGGCCTGCCTCAGTATACCTATGCTAGCTCTAGGCCTTTTAGGATCTAAACCAAACTAAATGCTTTGCTTTTCCTGTGGTGTACATTGACTTTCTTTTTTGTTTCCTTGGTGTTTTGGAACATCGTGCACTGGCATATGTGTTAGACAATAAGAATCTCTGGAGACTAAAAACTTCTGGAAGGACATGAGCAGATGTCAGTGATTGATCAAAACCACTTCTTCTCCAAATATTTTATTTGTGGTAGTCATTTTCACCATAAGGAAGTTTATAATTTCCATAATTTGTCTCATATTAAAAGAATCCACACAGCCATAGCATTTAATTCCTTGGCAATGTGAATTGATCTGTCTGAAGCGTGTTGCTGTCATCACTAATTCCTTAGTATTGGTTCTGGGTCCTTTTCTGTCCATTGTGGATCCCTGAGTCATCTTCATCTAAAGCTCTTGGGAATCTTCTCCAGAAAGATAACAGCCCTTACCTCTGTGGTGAAAGTAGCAGCAGTCCTCACTGCTCTGCTCTGATGCTTAGTTATGTGGGAAGGTGGTTTGTCTTTTGGGGTTTTTTTATTACTTGCTTCTGGTTAGGCTCAGCACTGTAAGCTGGAGAGACCAAATCCTTTGAGCAACAGAGCATTCTTCCATAGCTATGCAGGCCTTACTGTTGCTCACTCTGCAGACTCTGTTCTGGTATTTCTGATTTGTTATGATAATTAAAACAGGGTTAACCAAAAAATGCTATAAATGTAGATTTTTTTATTTTAAGAACTTTTTTAATGAAAGGGGTTTAGATCCATGCAGGATATGTAATTATTTTTCCAAAACTGAGCTACAGTGCTTCATGTAAATGATTGAGACCCAGCTGGTGTTTGTGGTAGAAAAAATTTCAAAGGCACAGAATTGTGACTGCTTGGATAGTGGGGAATCCAGGGAAGTTTCTCATCTTCCTTCTCAGGCCACCTGCTTCTCAGCCGTTTCTGCCAGGCTCAGCACCCACGCCTGTCAGCCAGACATCTACGTTCCAGCAATACGGTCCCCCTCCAGCCAGTGTACAGCAGCTCAGCAATCACATGGCAGGGATGACGATTGGCAGTACTACAGCCTCTGCTCCTCCTCCCCCAGCTGGACTGGGCTATGGTGAGATTTCCTGGCTACAGAAATGTGCTATTTCTTTTCACTTATGCTAGTAAATTCATAAAAGATTTGCTCTTGTTGATGATTCATTACCAAATGGTGATAGGAATTCCCTGGATGTTGACATCTGCAGTTGTAAATGATAGTTTTCCTTGACTCAGAAGGTCATCGTTGGGGAGAACAGCACTGCGACTAGTGTACGAGATAGTGCAGGCAGTACTGCAGGACATGAGGAACGAAAAAGAGAAACAGGATTTCTCCTGAATTAGGTGAATCTTGGTGGCCAGTTTATCCCTCAGTAAGCTGCTGGAGAGCTCATGTGCCTTGCCATAGTTGTCCAGCTGCCCAGTTTAAAAAAAAAGGAAGAAAAAAGAAATCACAAAGGGATGAAGTTACTCTAGAATGATTCTGTGAAGAGCTTTTCTGGAAGTTGAGAAGAAACATTTAAACAGTAGAAACTGAATTTTGGGGTTTTTTTTTCTGTTGTATTAGATCTACAGTCCCACTAGAGTCTGACTAGATTTGTTTTTTTAATTGTTTTGGTAAAGTACTTTTTGGGAAACATCTCACACTAACACAGACTATAGGAAAATCAGGAGTAGGCGATGTATATTTTCTTCAGCCTTTCAACAATCTGTTTTTCTAAAATTAGCCTCAGAAATAGTAAAGGTATAAATACAGAAGGTGATAGTTCCACACTATTAAAACCATAGCTCAAAAATGTTCTTGAAATACAACCTCCAACTTAGTGTGCAGTTTAAGATACAAACTTATTTGAGGTCAAGAAATCAGTGGGCAGACTTCTGGTGATTTGTTTTGCATACTTCAGGCTTTGCCCCTTTTTTCTGGTCCTGAATCCTGAAATATGTTCTCATTATGTAAAATAAGAAGCTCAGAATTTGAGAGGCAATATAGTGGAAGAAGTGTAAAGTTTCAGATCTCTTGGACGAGTTTCAACTCTGATCACTTTAAGAGGGTGTTCGCTTAAGGCTTGTCTATTAGTACTGGCAAGACCATCTGAAGATGAAAGTGGTAGACCTGTTTAAATTATCTGGAGCAGATGGGTTTTGCTTGCATCTTAATTTCCTTGAGGATAGAAGAAAATACTGTCTCTTTTCTTCTTATCAGGTCCCCCAACATCGGTTCCCCCAGTCTCAGGAAGCTTTAGTGCAACAGGATCTGGTCTCTACACACCTTACACTGCGAGCCAAGGGCCCCCTCCTACCAGTGTGTCTCAGGGTCTTCCTTTGGCACAGCCTCCATTTCCTGGTCAACCAATGTCAACTCAGCGCCTACCTACTCAAGTCCCTGGTTTTGCCCCACCTCCCTCTACTGGGATTGGACCTTCCTCTTACCCTCCTACCACAGGTGCCCCAAGGCCACCTACCATGCCAGGCCCACCGCTGCCTGGGCAGACAGCTGCTGGACCTCCAGCCTCCCAGCCTAATCACGTGTCCTCACCACCACCTCCATCCACTATGGCAGGGCCACACCCTGGGCCTCCCCTGAGTGGTTTTCATGGACCACCACCTCCTACTCATCCTCCTCAGCCAGGATACCAAATGCAACAGAACGGTGAGTGTTCAGGCATAGGAATTGTAAATTGTGTGTGTGTTCTCTGTGCGCTGCAAATGAAGAACTGGGTTTCAGGTTTGTAACTTGCCAGCTCCTAGCTGCATTTCAAAGTTTTCCTCTTGTTTCCCTGTACTCATGTCTGAAGGACAAATCCAAGATGAACTATAGAATGTGTCATTCTAAGATAATTTTTCATACAGGTTTTAATCAGATTAAGGTAACTAAGAGAATCGTAGTTTACTTAGCCAAAAATTGGTTCATAATTAGTGCCATAACACTACAGGAATTTGTGATCAGAATTTTATTGTGAACTTTAATTTGATTTTTGCAACCTTTCCTGCTCGAAAGTAGAGATTTCAAATCCCGAAAAGCCTTAACATGCTGTTATTCCATAACTGACTGAAGTTGTCTAAAGTAATATGAAATAACTTCAGATAGTTACAAAACATAAGACATATTCACACATTAACTTACTACTGTAATTTCAGACAGGCCAAAACTGCCCAAGAGAACTCCTTGCATACTTTTATTATTATTATTGAGGAATTATGTCATCCACTCGCTATTTTGTGTGCACTTTGTATTAGGCAGTTCTGCCATTTAATGTAAATGTTTATAGTGCATGATCTTAATGTATATTTTAATCATATCATTCTAAAAATAATCTAGAAAATGTGTTCCTTAAGTGTGATTTTAATGACAAGTGTATCTATCACTTTATTGGATCATGGATAAAGGTGTACAGGTCAAAGTTGAAGTGTTAAATGTGTTTAATCCTAATTAACTGAAAAGCAGATGACTTTCTTGTTTTTTGACAATGACAGGAAAAGTGAGAAGTACCTAATGAGGAAACACCTGGTACTAGCCATTATTTAATTTTGCTGTCCCTTTTTTGTAAGGTTCCTTTGGGCAGGTGAGGGGTCCCCAGCCAAACTATGGAGGAGCCTATCCAGGAACACCAAATTATGGAAGTCAGCCCGGACCACCACTAAAACGCTTGGATCCAGATTCCATTCCTAGCCCTGTAAGCTCACTTTGTTCTTAGTGTGAACTCTTCCGTAGTGTCTTTACATAAACCAGAACTGGGAAAGACCAAAGCTGAAATGGGTTTCTAGTTCCAAAGAACACAGGTCTGTTTTCCTGCTTCCTTTTCTCTGATACCAGTCTTGTTGTAAGCCCAGAAACAGTATTTTTGTTGGTGATGAAGGAATGGCGCTTTATATGCCAATTGCTGCTCTAATTCCTCAGGTCTTTTTCTCTACTGTGTTACATTTTGAGAATCCTTGAGGGCTTTGATTAAGCTTGTTTCTCCATTTCTGGATTCTTGCTTAATGATTTGCCAAGGTAAACTAATTTCAGGTGACAATCTATGAGCTGTACGATCAAAGTTTGAAGTATGGTCACTAGGAGATGATTGTGGTGCTTTTCCTTTCCCTTTTCCTATCACTTGTCAAAAAGCTGGTTATGGCTTTTTTGGTCATTAGGTTATGACACTACTTCAAGTCACATATGGACAACTCAAATTGGGATTATCTTTCAGAATGGAGGTTTTGAGAGAGGATGAGCCGTGATGTATAATGTTTAGTGATGCTGAGTATTATTAAGCTTGGCAGTGTTATTGCCATGAGTCTGCTGATGATGCTCTGTTATTGTCTCAGAAGGCCACAGTCATTTGATAGTGGGAAACCTTTTCAAGACAGTGTTTAGAATCACTGTACTTCAAAACTATAAAAATTTAGTCTTTGAGTTACATGTTAGATCTGGACTGGTGCTATTCAGAAGTTACTGCTATTCAAAAAAGATTCTGTTTAGACTCCAGGTTTATGAAAATTTATGACTGTATTTTTTTTCATAGAATATAGGAAGCCTTTAATTGCTTGCCTGCTTCTCTTCTCTTCCACTAAATGAGATCTCAAATGGCTTGTGTCAGTTGCCTTCATTTTAGCATGTTCTGAAAGTGTAAATCCCCAGTTTCTAACCAAAACGAGCACGTGAGCTGCTACCTCTGTTAGCAATGTGTTCAGAGCCCAGGCCCGATAGCCTGGCAGACTGGTTTTGGGATTGTGTATGCTGCAGAAACTGATGTTTCCTGTTGCATGAACCAGTGTCCAAATGTATCTAATTCCAGTGCTACAGGTTTTAGTAGAGAAAAGTAACTCTGTTACTGTTTTATTATTCTTTCTTTCCTTTTTTTTTCTTTTTTCTTTCTTTTGTGGCACTCTTTTTTTTTTTTTTTTAAAAAAGCAACTTAATGAGCTGCCACCCCAGCAGAAACCCAGGCACAGAATAGACCCAGATGCAATTCCTAGTCCAGTAAGTGCTGTATATGTCAATTGTAGTCTGTGTGTTGGTGACCCATCCGTGCATGCCTGAAAAGTGAACTTCACCTCACTAACCCTCCATCATTAATCCTTTACACTTTCCTTGCTGTCTTCTGCTTGCCTTATCAAAATAAGTAACATTACACCACAAGAGGTTGTTAAAATCTTCTTTTCTGTGATGAATGGTGAGGCAATAGAAAACAGACTGTTTCAGAAACAGATCATGAAGAATGTCTCCCCTTCGCTTTGATCTTGAAAACACCTCCTTCATCAGATTCCAACTGTTTTCAGTGTTAGCCATCAGTATCATTGTCCATACAATGTGTGTCTCGTGTTAACATACACACAGCATGAGCCTTTGTAGCCATGTTTCCTACTAGTTCTGAGCAGAACTTGATTACTCTATATGTTGATTACTAGTACTGGATTCATGCTTTGAAGTTCTAAAATTGCAGATGAACTGTTTTTTTGTTATGTTAATATCTGATGTGAATCTTCTAGTAGATTAATGAGAGGCACGGGGAGCTATAAACATTCTCTCATTATCTGTGCTTATACATAACCATTAAATTCTGAATTTAAAAATGTAGTGTTTATGTGTAGAGAATCTTACCTAAATAAATTTAAAAGCAGCTACCTTTTGGATTGGAAGAAACAAACCACATTTGACTTTGTTACCCTTGTATCACTACTTCTTCCCTTAGTCAAAGTTGGTTATGTAACAGTGAGATCACCGGTATTGGTCAGTCTGTAGAGTTTTTAATGGGACTAGGTTTATCCTAGAGTACTCACAGTCTGGAGGCTTTCTGCTGACAGCTTGGAATCCTTAGTGGGAGGATAGCAAGTTCTTCCATGCATACCTCTGCATTTCAGAGTTTAAGCAAAGGCATGTGTTTTTGGTGGCAAAATAAGATCAGAGGTATGATTGCTAGCTTTAATGCTTTTGTTCAGGTACCGTTATGGAAACTTAGTTAAAACTGTGCATAACTACAATTTCCCATTCTTATGCAAAGTTCAGTGGATATTTTAGTCAAGTAAATCTTGAGATTTTTACTGGTTTTGTCAAGTTTAAGGCTGATTCATTAGTAAGGCTACTGAAACGTCACTCTTTGCATCCCAGAATTCAAATCAAAACCTGTTGAGTACCACAGAGTAATGAAGACTTTTGCCTGAGCTTGCAAGCATCTGCCTTTAGGTCAGAGTTACAGTGGTTAGAAATAAGTGCTTACTATGAAAAGAGTGAGAACATAGCGGAAAGGAACAGAGAGGTTATTCTTAGACCTTCATCCTGAGGCTTATTGAAGTTTCCAACTATATACAGGGAATACTACCAAAGATTCATTTCTTGATATGTGTTTGGCTTTTATGACTTCAGGTCAGGCCTTAAATCACAAAATATGCTACTAAAAATACTTGGGGGGGGGAAATGCAATTTGTAACTTGTTACTTAGTGTTAACTATTAAGTACTATGTAAAAATCGAACTGAGAGGTGACTGCTTGACAAAAGTTGTTTGCTTTCAGCTATGTATTTTTAGAGATAGTTATGTTTGCCTTAGTTCCCTTTTCACTGCCTTGCAGATACAAATCTGGTATTTCACAGTATTTTGAAACCAAGCATTCAGACATTATTGTGGTGTTTTCCATCATAGATTCAAGTGATTGAAGATGACAGAAGTAACCGTGGGTCAGAACCATTTGTCACTGGAGTGAGAGGGCAGGTCCCGCCGCTTGTTACTACAAATTTCTTGGTTAAGGATCAAGGTAAAATATATTTCTTCTCCTAAACAAAGCACAACCCCCAAGAGTCAGTGACAGAACTGTCCATGTCTTAAAAGGAAAAGTTTGAAGAATTATTCTGGTGGCTGAGATTGTGTTTTGTCAACAGGAGCTTATTTTCAAGCCCTGTGTTGATTTGATCTCAGTTTATGTTCTTCTGATTGCTTGGTCGCTAATAATCAATTTGCAAGTGAAAAGTGTTTTCCAAGGCAGGTACCTGGGACCAGCAAGCAGGGATATCAGACAGCAGCAAATGAAGCCTCCTCTGTAGGGCTATATTAATGATGGTTAAGAACTGAAATTTACTAGCAATATCATTTGAATTGGACTGGGAGATGTATTTTTTAAATCATGAGTGGAATGTCAGTTGTTCCATATGCTTCCTAGAGAAAGAATACTTATCTTTTCATTTCCAATGCTTTATTGGTGATTTTAAGCTCCCTTAAAACGTAAGAATCCAGTTCTACAATCAAGTGCTTTATTCTTTGGCCCAAATCACAAAATCAAGTAATAGAAACGTTTGAGTTGAGTCTTCTGCCTGTAGTGTGTTTTAGTCTGCAAAGAGTGAAACAAGAATACCTTTTTAAAGGTTTAAGTTGGATGTGGGGTCAAGTTTGTTCTTAAGGGCTTTTATTATATGTAGTTAATTGTAACAAGGCATTTTGTTTGGAATTCAATTTTTTTAGAGATTGAAATTTATTGTTTAAATAAGCTCTTAGTATCTGTGTGTTAACGACACACCTGAAGGTATATTTGTTTCTGTTCTTGAATATAAACTTGAACTGAAATTTATGTGGATTTTTGTTTTGTTCCCCAGGTAATGCAAGCCCTCGCTACATAAGGTGCACATCTTACAACATTCCCTGCACCTCAGATATGGCCAAACAGTCCCAAGTCCCTCTAGCTGCTGTGATTAAACCGCTGGCTACTCTGCCCCCAGAGGAGGTGAGAACCATGTGCAAGATTGCATGTGTACTGTATGCACTCCAAACTCATCAGGAGAATGCTATTAGATGTCAGCGTTTAACAGATACTTTGAGAGGGAATGTTTAGGTCATAAAGACTAGGTAAACACTGATTCTCCCACAAGTTTGTGGTAGTGATCTGTAAGGCAGAAGAATGTTGTGTTCCAAACACTTAATATTTTGGTTGCTGTGATAATTTCAGCATTTTTGCAGTAATTGTCAACCACCATGACCAAAATACAAGGATGGTCACAAATGCATATGCTTCCAGTTGATCTCAATTTCTTTTTTGGCCTAAACTATGTAAATGTTTACTAGTCACTGATTAGTAACCTAGGATGTCAAGTTCTGGGATTGAATGAGAATGTATCAAGCAGCACTGGTTCAGGTGTCTAATGTGCATGTGCTGTGTGGGATGACAGCACAAGACTGACTACTGAGCTCTCTGCTAAGCTGCACTTGTATTTCTGCCCTTGCTCCATGCAGTGCTTATTTCCTTCCAGGTGTAACATATGGCTAGCTAGTCTTTTACCTGCTCTGTCTGCTAACATGAAAGTGAAAGCTTCAAGGATATTAGAGCTAGAAATTTTATGAAATATTCTAAATACCCTGGCTATTGTGTAGCATTAACCTTCTTGGAGCAGTGAGGTAAAGACAAATATGCCTGTTAAATTTGTTTGATATGTATATATGCAGTATTCTGTACTGTGTTAAACATAACTTTAGCATCTGCTGAGGAAAGGATTATTCTCTAGGCTTTAAGGGTGGTGTGTTTTCTTGTTGGATTTCATTTGTATCCCTAAACTATAATTTGGGTTTTGAAAATTGGTTTGTGATGAAACTGAGTTGTGAAGCTAATTCCTGTGTTGCTGTATTGTGCCTGGAGCTTAAAAGGAGCACAGTGTGGTCTTACTTGGGAAACCTGGAGGCTTGTGGAGCTGGACATTTTCAGAGAAGCTTTACAAATGTCTAGTTCTAAGGTCTCCTGGTGTGCTTGTGCTTTGAGCTGGTGATGCCCAGGAAAAACATGCCTAGGATTGGAAAATTGTCCTGGAGACTGGTCAGCTTCTAGCATAAGAAAGTTCTTCGTGGCAAGGGCAAGCTCCCTGCGGAGGGGCTGTTCTAACAGATGAAGACTTGGCTGTTCAGGGCAGTAAGACTGTAAATAGAGCTAAAGCTTAACATACCAGTAATGAGAGGATAAAGGTCTCATGTCTGTCTTGGGACCGGTGCTCTTTATCATCTTTATCAATGACATCGATGATGGAATTGAGTGCACCCTCAGCAAGTTTGCAGATGACACCAAGCTGAGTGGTGT
>VZTU01027925.1:1097-50676 GCA_013400835.1 Zapornia atra
CGCTGCGGCGGGGCCCGCGGCGGAGAGGAAGAAGCAGCTCCGGCGGAGCTGCCGGGTGGGGCCCGCGGTGCCCCTCTGGCTGGCGGCAGCTCACGGGGCGCCGAGCCAGGCGTGCCGCAGGCACTGGGCGGCGGTGGCGCGGCGCTCGGGCGCGTACTGCAGCGCGGCCAGGAGGAAGCCGGCGAAGGGGGCGGCCTCCTGCTTGGTCCAGTTGTGTCCGTCTTGCAGGGTGGCGTGGAGGCTGCGGGGGCGAAGCCTGGAGAGCCGCAGGAGAGCGCCTGGCAAGGAAGCACACTACCGTCACCGCCCGGCAGGACCGAGATCGCCCGCGTCTCGCGGGCGGCTCATCCGAGGCAGCCCGAAGCATCCCTTCGAGTCGCTTAAGCATCACCTGTGTTGCCCCTTGCAGGTTCAGCCCTGGGGTGTTTCCCAGAAATCCTCTTTCCAAGCCCGTGCTTGGAGTCTCCCCGTTGCCAAGCACGACGTAGGGAACATGCCCTGAGTGAGTGAAGTGTTCCTAGACCAGCCCTACTGAAGCCAGGGCTGCTCATACCCTGGGCCTAGCCAAGCACGACCCCACATGCACTGGCCTGTTTCAGTGCCAGAACTCACAAGCCGCTAACATTTAATTTGGTTTTGGCCCAGAAGAATGCCACTGCTGACCGAGACGCTATCCCTGGGACCAGGAGCAGATAGTGTAAATGCAGTGATTCAGGTTGGGCCAGTTTGGTTCATATAGAACAAGAGCGAGTTTTGACTCATTCCTTTTGAGCACTGTAGAGGGACTAAATGCAAGCACAGGGTACGGGTGTGCTTGTTGAACTACAGTGTGAGACTAGCACTTGATGGTGAATGGAGTGGGGGGGGGGAGCTGAGGCTGGGTGGCTCATGAGCGTGAAAACGGAGTGAGGATGACAAGGCTAAATTGCAGAAGGATGGAGTCATGTGATGCCTTGAAGTCAAAGAATGGGATTTCAAGCCTAATGAGTCAAAAGGGAAGGGAACTGGGGAGAATAAAGCAGAAGAGACGTTACAGTTGGGTCAGAAGCCTAAATATAGCGGCTGTGGTGGAAGGATGGAGGGATGTGAGTGTCCTGTTCGTGGTCATCATTGTTCTCTGCCAGTGAATGGGTGAAATCCAACCAGTTACATGCTCTTCAGCCTTCCTGACACGTAGCTGTTTCCTGTCCCTATTTCCATTCTATCCTAATGCAAAGGAGAAAGAATGGCAATGTTTTCCCTAACAGGAGTTAGCCAGGGTTGGGTTTTTTTGCATTCATCCCTGGAATGCTCCTGGATTGCAAAGGTAGGCAGGGGAGGAGGGGTCACTGCTCTCTCAAATCTCCACTCATCTCTCCCTGCTCGTAGCCTTCACTGTACAACTTTCAGGGTGAAAACTGTGAGCTGGGTAGGTATGTTGGACATCCACTGAGATTTTTAGAGCAAACTTCCTTACTCCAATTCTTACCTGGCCTGCTGAAAAATTTAGTTAACTTGTTCCAGGACAAAGCAATGTGGGGAGGAATTCTTCCCAGGAGTTCAATAATACGAGCAACATGATCTAGACAGAGGGAGAGACAATGCATCAAGACACACAGATTGTGTTGCTTCTGCTGGCGAAATGAATAATAAGATGGAGTCCTACCATCGTCTCTGGAGAAGTATTTCCCAGGTTGAGGGTCAAACAGACGCTGCCCAGTTGCCATTTCAAATGCCTAGAACCAGAGTAGTGTTAATTCATTAACTGACCCAGAGGTTTTCCCCCAGGTAACTCTGAGAGCACCGGTTTCCCTTGCTATCACACAAACCGATCCTACGGCATGGAAGTACGCTCCTCAGATCCATACCACAGTGAAACAGAACTGCTGGAACCCCTGTGTGTGCCCCGTTTGGTCACATCTATGCGTAACACACAGAGCGTGAGTTGCCTTCTAGTGTAAACTAGTCGGTACATTTTATCAGGAGCATACTTTCAACCCCAAGGGAATGCGTGCAGAGGCAAGGAAGCCTTGCTCCCCATGCAGCAGGTGCAGCAATGTCCCCTGTCCTACCAGGCAGCCCGTGCTCCAGATATCTGCAGGAGTGCCGTAGTCCAATCCAAGCAGCACTTCCAGGGCACGGTACGGCTGGGTCTGTATCTCCTTGGAAAAAGGCTTGTACTGAAACAGAAACAAACTGGTTAGCATCCGAAACAGCAACGGTTGTGGTCATGAGCGCCCCGCAGAGCAGGAGCGGAACTGAGCGCACACACTAAACTCCATGCAGGACAGGGCAGGCCCCTTCTCAGCCCCCCTCACACCAGGGTGAATTAAACTTCCAACATGGAGTTGAATCTCAAATTGTAGGGACTAACTGCAAACTGAAGAAATATCCCAAGTCAACTGTGTCTCCAGGAGCATGGTGCCCAGCTCCGAGTGGGGAGTACCAAATCTAATTCCTTTCCCACCTGAATATAACACACACCCCCCCCCCAAAATTAGCATCTTGACAGCACACTAAAATAACCCCTCAGCTGCAAGAGGTCAGACATGCAGGGTGGAAAAGCAGCACCCAGCATCCTGCAGCAGCATGGGACTGAGACTCGGAGCAGACTCACTGTCCAGCACGCGCTGCCCAGATCTGCAATTTTCACTTCTATGCTCATCAAATCGGATTCTTCCAATTGATGGCCAGGATCATCTCCTAGAGGGAGAAGCAGGGAGAAATTGTGCCTTTCTGAAGCAACAGCCGTGTATCACCACAGGAGAGGGACTGTGGGCCTGCCTTTAAAGTTTTTCAAATTACAAGGTCCCAAACCACCTCTTGTCACCATCTCTGTTTTTTGAGAAAACACAAAGGAAGAGCTGGTGTCCAGTCAAAGAGGACATTTGGGAGGAAAATACTTGGAGTGGAGCAGTGTGACCACATGCTCCTGTCCTGCTGCGAGGTTCCTCTAGCACCCAGGTTACAGTGTGCTCAGAGGAAAGCACTGGTCAGACACAAAACATCATGCCTCCATAGGCTTCATCAGTCCTGGCTGTCACGGAGCTTGGACGCAGTCTGCTTGGCAAGCACTGCAAAGGTTACATTTTCATCTGACTCCAGAAAGGGGTACATACAAATCTCCTCCAAACCTCAGAAATACGGGAAATGAAGAGCAGAAGTGCCATGTCGTGCAGCTTTTCAGTCAACCCATCACGTATGTAAACCTTTTGATGGCTGCGAACGACAGACATAAGGGAACTATACTGCACCAAAAGCAGGAGGGGGTCCCGAGGTCATGGTGGGGCTGTTAGCAGATGCCCATGATCTGTGACTGTCCTCCACACGAACCTACCTCCCAGTCCACATTTCTGGAGGTGCCTTGAGTAGCTTCTAGCTGCTCGGCCTGATGTATGTCTTAAGCAGAGAGAGTAGAGGCCTCGCAGCAGCATAAGCTGGCTGTGCCATTTTGTACTGGCTGTCGCAGGAGATGGGAGCTTACTCCTGAGCTCTCTCTATCTGCTACCTCACCTTTCCCCTCCTGGCAATAACACCTTTTCTTGTGAAAAACAACACATACACACATCCCGGAGTGCTCACCTGGTCCCTTTAACCTCAAATCCATTCTCTGCCCACAGTCGAGCGTATCTTGCAGAAGCCCTGGGAGGCTTTTGTCGCGTCCGTACAGCAAGATGTTCTCTGGTTTGATGTCCGTGTGGATGATGCGGCAGCGCTTGTGCAGGAAGTGCAGCCCCGCCAGCACCTGGGCGAGCGGGTAGTGATCACATCAGCAACACAAAGGTCCCCACCTCATCCCCTGTCCCAGCAGCCAGCACAGCAGCTGGGCACAGCAACGTTGCGGACGTTTTGGTGTTACAGAAAGGGGCCACTGATGATAATTAACCAGTAAGTTGGTTTTGGACAGCGATTTCACTGAGCTATGCTGGAGGGCAGCCAGCAGAGCGGTGACTTGGGGTGGCTTTGTGGGAGCAGGGACAAGGGGATTCATCGCAGAAACAGGTGCTGGAGCCCCATGTGCCCAGCACACCGAGTAAGAAGGACCTGGGGAGCCAAGCAGAGAAGGGGCTCTTTGGGGCTGGGAGGTGACACGCAGCAGAAGGTTGCCTGAAAAATACACAGGTACCAGTGTGGATGGGCAAGCCCGGAGAAACAGAAAGAGCAGAGGGCTAGGAGGAGGCACTGCGATTGCAAAGCTGAACTTTCTCCCAAAAAAAAGCCCCCCTTTGCATGCCTGTTCATCCCCCATGCCTTCCTGCTGATTGTCATTCCAATGGAAGTTGGGAGCCAGCTATAGAGTGCCATGGCATGGGGGGAGGGTGTTCCGTCTTACAAGGAAAGACGAGGGGGTGCAGCGTAACTGGGGCAGGAGGAGGGAGAGGCAATGAGCCAGCGTGTGGTGTAGAGGCCCTAAGGGTAGTGCAGGAGAGCCATGTAGGGAAAGAACGGCTTGCAATGGAGCAGGAGAGTGGCCTGTCACAGGGGAGAGAGAAACAACAGCTGCTGGAGAGCAAGAGTCACTATCAGGAATCAATAACGGTGAAAACGCTGCTGGGAGATTTATATATATTTTTTAAACACTCCGGTCAGTCATAAAGGGCTGGCAAGTATTGTCTGCGTTATCCAGTTCTATTCTGGGATGAACATCAGCCCTGGGGAAATACCAACCTTAAATGGTAACTGTGAAACACGGGGAAAGATTTAAATAGCTGAACTGGAATGAATCAGAAGTAAATACTGCCTGAGCGCTGATCCCAAGGGGAAGAGAGATTCTGAGATTATACAATTAAAACAGATAAGGGAATGGATCAAGCAAAACCCTTGGGTGTGAAAGGGGGACCAGAGTGTAGTGCCACTACCTTTTGGTGTGACTTATTCAGGTGTTAGTGGAGCTTCTTTAGAGGAAGAAGAGGCAACTACAGAAAACGGGATCAAGGAGAAAGCAGTTTTCTTTCTTAGTGTGCCCAGAAAGGCACAGGAATCAGGGCAGCCAGTCTTCATCTTGGCAGGGGTGCAGACTTCTGATAAGTGTCAGCACGAGAGGCAAAATGCCATTTCAACCAGTCCGAGGCCTCACTCCAGTGTCCCATTCCTTAGCTATTCCTGGCCAATGCATAAACCCCTCGGTTTTCACGCCCAGTTTGATCAGCACACCACATCCTCACAGGGGATGAAGGAAGAGCTGGCTCTGAGCAGGAAAACCTCACCCCCACCCCGGGGGGAGGGGAGCAGGTCTGGCCAACCGAACCAGCCAGCAATTTAGAAAGAAAGCCTTGGAAAGACATCGGTGTTGAGGGAGACCTCGAGCAGCCTTTGGTGGGACCTGGCAGAAGGCTGTGAGCTCTGCAAGTGCTACCCACGGCTGGATGCCGAGGGGAATGCTGGTGCTGGCATTGCTGCCAGAGGGGACTTCTCAGGGCAGCAGGAGGGCAGAGAGGTACATGACTTGCCAACAAGGAGCATAACTCTGGCAGGCTGTTTGTCCCTGCGAGCAGCAGGACTGCTGGGGAACTCAGTGATTCCTGAGATGGGAACACAAGTGCCACCGCAGCCCCAGTGCAGGTCTGCAGTGTCTCCTTCCCAAACCCAACGAGGCTGAAGGCTCAGCCAGTAATGCACGGTGCCCCTGTGTTAATGGGAACGTGATGACTTTCTGCACGGCATCTTATTGAATATTTTCTCTCCTTACACCTGAAATAGGTACTGTTTTTCTCAAAAAAACACACCTCCGTCTGTATTGTCCCTCTCTTTGCAGATACGATCCCACAGGAGATGGTGGCAGCTGGCCCCAGGATGAAGACTATGGCATGTTTCCCAGCCAATGGTCCCTCCGTGCCCTTACCCTGTTCCAGCCAAGTTCTCACCTGCTGTAAAGACTTCTTCACAAAAGGCAGAGGCAGTCCCTGGGCTGTGTAGTTACCCATCAGACATCGCAGGGAAGGACCCAGTGCCTCAAACACCAAGCACACATGTGGAAAGAGTCAGGGATTCACTAACAGAGAGGAGATGCTATCACCAGCCTTTTGCCCTTCACCAGAGCCCCCAAAATATCTCACGATCCAACCTCTCCCCTCCATCCACCTCCACGTGCCCCAGCCCAGCTGCTGCTCTGCTCATCCTCATGGGAGCACAGCATCCTGTCACTCTGGGCTTTGTTGCCCTGGAACAGCAGCGTTAGCAGAAGGATATGGAAGCCATTGTCTCCAATCATTCTGAAGTCATCTAACAGACAGACGATGTTTTCTCCTGCCTGGTCCTTCTTCTTCATATTGCTTACCTGAGGAGATTCCAAGAAAGCTGCAGAGACATATATATGTACACGGACATCTTGTGCCTGTTTTATTCTGCTCTGCAGACTCTCTCTTCCAGGAGCTGCCACTTCATGGCCCTTGGCCTAAGAGATCTCCAACTGGAAGCTGCTGTAGGCCAGGGGAGCATTCAGTGGGAGCAGCACTTTGCTTAGCTTGTCCTCACACCCATCTGCTGCGGGCCCAGGGTGCTGGGTTGGGTGCTATGCTGCGCCAGCACTGCACACTCACACGGTGTGAACCAAACCTCTCAAACCTGCCAGTGAAAGGCCTCACAGTTCAATGGCTTTTGCTTATCTGGAGCTGATGTGACTTTGCATTTCAGAGAATTACGACCAGGAGCTTTCTAAAACTAGTAGGTCAAGGGGTCTTCAGAGGCAACTAGCTGAGACCCAGATACAGGCACCTAATCACCACAGCCATTAGCAGAGGCAGGAGGAAGCTGTCTGACTTCAGGTGTTTATGGTGTTTTTGCTGCATCCTGCTTTTTTGGGTGGGTTTTTTCCCCAGGTATTTCCCTTTACTTCCGGATCAGTGTTGTGATAGAGCCCTCTGAGCAGGGAACAACACAGATACATTGGAAACACTCCCATCTCCTGCATGAGGACAACAGTGCCACTTTTTTTCTGTTGCTTTTCCATCTACTCTTCCTGCAGGTTCCTCCTGTTTCCTGAATTTCAGTCTCAGCTGAAAGAAGTGGGCTGACAGGGCAGGTAGGACACAGCGTGACAGAAGGAAAGAGAAGGAGCCCATTTCAGAGGCCAGCACCAAGCCAAGGCAATTTCCATGAATTAGTTAACTTCTGGGGGTTCCACTCCCCAATCCCCACCTAGCTGCTCATCCTGAGACCTGGAGGGACAAGGGCTGATGAGGCTAATACCAAGACCAGAACATGGTAACCAACCCTGCAGAGCAAAGCAGAGAGCTCCAGAATATACATACACAGCGGAGGAAAGCAACCTCGTCCTGGGCAGCCTCAGCAAAGCTCTCCCTGCTTTTCAGGACCTTCACAGCCACATGTTTCTTCCTCCTGGG
This sequence comes from Zapornia atra, assembly GCA_013400835.1. Lineage (NCBI taxonomy): Eukaryota > Metazoa > Chordata > Aves > Gruiformes > Rallidae > Zapornia > Zapornia atra. Next base: position 8,420 of record VZTU01027925.1, read on the forward strand.
AAACAGATCACAGCTGCCAGCCAACACATGCCAGTGTGGCCCTAACTGGCAGTACCTCCCCTTCTCCTGGCCCTGGGCTCCCCAGGGAGAGTGCTGCCCTCTTGGAAGCAGCCTTCTTGCATGCCAGACCCATGGGCATCCCTCCTGGTGACACTGCCCCAGGGACTGGGGAGAGACTGGAAAGGAAGAGGCAGAGCAGGGATACTGCAGCATCTAACAAGAGGAGCAAACGTGGAGCAAGGGCTGATCCCACCTCATTTACGCTCCTTGATTTTTCAGGGTCCTCGTTGTACCCCACCAATCCTGCTGCCAGGTTTCCCTGGTGCTTGGGGATGCCGATGTGCTCCCAGGCGGGCAGCTGTGCTCTGCGACTTCTGGGAGAGGGGCAGGTCCTGCCCAGGAGATCGGCCACCCCTTCCCACCTCCTGAAAGCTGGTCAGCCCCTCACCTCATGTCCTGGCACAGCCAGACAGTGGCAAAGGCACCGCAGCCCAGCTCGCACAGAGCCTGGTATCGTGTGTTGAACACCTCTCCTTCCCGGGCAGGGTGGTGACCACCTGTGGGGACCATGGCCAAGAGACGTTACTGATGTCTCTCACCACTTGTAGGCTGGAAGAGCTGCTGAGGACAGCTGTCCTCCCAGAGGAATGGCCAGACAGGTCCTGGTGGCTTCCTCTGGCCTGGGACGAGCCTGGCACGATCTCAGCTCTGGAGCCGTGTATCCGAGGACTGACCTGTGCTCTGGGCTGCCGACACCTCCTCCTGCTCCTGCTCCTCCATGGCACAGCGTTGCAGTGGCTCCTGACACAGGGGGATAGAGGCAGTGGTGAACCACGCACGGGCAGTGTGATGTCCTCAGTGTATTACTCCTTCAAAGAGAATTGGGAGCACTGGAAGGCAGCCGTACTGCTGCTAGACACAAGGGCTCCCTCTTCTACCCCGCTGTCCCCTCGCCCCCTTCCTTCCCATTCCCTTCATCAGCCCAGGAGCCAGGCTGGTACACGTGGAGGCAGGGATTATTTTAAGAGCTCAGAAGAAAGCTGTCAGGCTGGAGCTGGGCAGGGATCCCGGCGGTGCATGGCCAGGACGGGGCCAGGTGGGAGTCTCAGGTTTCCCTGTGCCCAGGGTAGATTTTCAGGGCCTCAGCGGGGACCGTGGGATCCCCTCCCATGGCCACAGCTGGGGAACACACCCACTCCCCATCCCATCCCAGCTGAGGAGGGGACACGTCTGGGTTTCCGCTGGCCAGAGGAGCCTCATGCTCTGGCTGTGTGCAAAACAGAGCCCATGTTTTAAACACTGCAGCGCTGCACATCTGTCTGCAGCCCCGCGCCAGGGCAGGGTTTGCCATGACCGTCCTGTGACACCCTCACAAGAGGCTGTGACTGAGGGGAGGCCGTTCCTGGGGTTTGTTACTATGGCAGCCCAAGGTACAAACACAGACAGCGCAGACAGACTGATGCAACTGCTGCCTCCCCACCCCACAGCCCTGGTGTAGATTTGGCTTCAGCACTCACCACCTGAAATAGCAGCCCAGAGCCTACACTGCTAATGGAAATATAGAGGTGAGCTGTGCGGCTGGGGTACTGCAACCCAGCCTTCTGAGAGCTGGGAATGGCAATTGGTATATGGCTGAAGCTTCAGGGTAGCACATGCTGCCAGAGCTCGGAACAGGAGATAATAGTCCCAACTAGATCATTGGTGGGGGTAGAAATATTGATCTTTAAATCCTTCATGGCGGGTCACTACAGCTGAGAGCTCGTCTGCACCGGAGGATTTTCAGAGAGAGCGTTTGTGGGCTGGCAGTGGCAGCAGGAGCTGTGATGGGGAGTTGCTCTGGCACAGGAGGCCCGACTTCCTCAATGCACTGAAGTTTCCTTCCTCACACTGATGAGCCCAAGACGCAGCCTGCCTTCAGGCTCCCAGCACAGGTCTAATTATGGGTCAGAGCAGGTTTGAGACTCTGATCCTGCCTAGGACAACCCAAACTGCCAGAGCTGACATTTCTCCGTTCACCCAAGCCTATGCAGCAGTCTCAGAGGAGCTCAAAAATCTCTCCTTCTCCTCTGCCTCTAACTACGGGGGTCCCACTGTTCAGAATCAGCCTTTTAGGTACAAACCCCTGGGATGCTGCGTGTCCGTGCGGCCGCTCTTCAGCAGACACTCACTAATGTCTTAGCCATGAAAGAGAGATGGAAGCAAGAATTGTCCTTATTTGTGCATAGACTGAGCACAGCAGATACATCCCAGGCGCACGGGCCGCGGTGTCCTCCTTGCCGCAGAGGCGAGCCAAGTCCACCTCTACGGGTGCAAGACTTTACCTCCAACCACCCTGGTTACACGGATGCACTGGCCAAGGATGAGGAGCGTTGCTATGCAACTTGGTGTAGGAGAGCGAAACGTACTTTTCTAAGCTTTGTGATAAAGGACAATCCTTTATCACAGTAGAGTCCTTCATCACTCAATGTCTTTACATTAAAACCTGCTGTTGTTCCCCTTTTGTCGTTCAGAGCCAAGTTGTGCAGATCCTACCGGCTTGCTGCTGGCCTGCACCAGGTCAGAGAACTTTGTCCCAAAACCCTTCCAGTCCTGCCTGCTCCATGAGAACCATGGGCAGGGAGCAGTGCTTCACCTCTGGCCACGACAACTCCACCTGATCTGCATGGGTACAGAGCTGCCCACCCGCAGTCATACCTTACACTGCCTGGACCCCTGGAGTCACAGAGCTCGTCAGAGCAACACACACCTTCGTCTGCACAAATGCAGCCCTGGCAAGCCCCTACTGAGTGCAGCATCCCTGCAAGCCACAACATGCAGTGGAAACTCAGCCCCGTCGGTACACGGGGCTCCAAGCCCCAGGGACCCTGCACAGACTTACCGTGCAGCAGCTTGCAGGCAGGGAACGCTGCTCCCTTTGTCATCTGGCTTGATCTGGAGCTCCCTAAAGTGAGATACCAGCTGGTCCTGCTCTCCTTTTAGTCTGCGCTGCCAGGGAGGGGTGTCCTTGAGCAGACCAAAGTCTTCTGCATCGCTGGATGGACGTGGTGAGGAGCAGGGCAGGGTATCAGATCACAGCACCACTTCTGGGAACAACCTTGGCTTTGGGATAGCAGGAGACCTAGGACAGCTGCAGTGGATTCACTTTACTGCTGGCTTCTCTCTGCCTCCCCCAGCTTCCCTGGCAGCAGGTCTGTCAGCCCGCTGCGGCTCCGCAGTCTCCACAGCAACTATTTATAGAGGGAAATTCACAGCTCTACTGAGATGGAAACAGAGAAATCCTTCCTCTCTGCTCCACTGTCCCCAGACCCAGAAACTGTGGGGCTGCCTGGCACTTCCCACTGCTCCCAGCAGCATGGCAGCAGTGCTTATGGCCCAGCCTTTCTGCTGTGGCACTGTCTCCCGCTCGACACAGTTGTCCTCAGCCTGGGGGAAACAGTCCCCCTGGCTGGTGGGGGACAAGCTCCCCAAACCCACCCATGTGCCTGAGGCTCCTCAGCCCCCCAGCAGTGCCTGCAGGCACCTCAACACAATCACAGCGTGGTACTGGTGACCTCAGAGCTCACGCCTTCCCAGATCCCTTTTCACAGAGAATCATGACCGCAGCAGCATCTTCCTGGCAGCCTTGCTTGCCTGGCAGCCCTGTCATGCCTAGGTGGGCCCAGCCTCCAGCCCCCACACAACACTGAGGAGCCACGCATGGTAACAACAAAAAAAAATTATAAAAACTACCCCAAACCACTCTTAATTTTTCCTTTCCCCACGAGCAGAGCTGGGCATGCCGCAGCCTCCCCCGCGCTGGGGCCCGTGGCTGTTCCAGCTCAGGTTTCCATGCACAGAGAACAAGGCTCAGCCCCGAAGCAAAGGGTTAAGGCTGGTTTGGGCTGCCTCACAGGAGCTCTGCTGCTGATCCTGGCTGCCAACCCCAGGTCGGGGCCTCCTGGAGCACTTCTCCCCTTGCCTGTGCCCCTCTCACCTGCCTTCCCCACACCAAAAATAATGGGAGGGGGCAGAGGCTGCACCAGGCTGAACAGTTCGTCACCCCTGAAAGGATGGTGGGAACACGCACCGTACGGAAAGGAGCAGTGACATTACACAGATATGAGGGGGAGCAGCAGATATGAGGGAGAGCAGCCAAAACTCCGCTTGTAAAGGGGAAAAGTGAGGTGGGGTAGAGGGAAAGGCGGGGAGAGGGGCCAGGAGCCAGCTCGATGTCGGCAAGGAACCGTGCAACTAGTTGAAAAGCTGTTTTGCTGGTTTTGAAACAGTGGTGGACAACAGCCATCAGCATAAACTGTACCTCCAGCAACCCCCTCACCGCTAACCCACTGTGAAAACCACACACAGCTGGGCTGTGCCCCAGAACAGCTCTGCCCCCCACCCCCTTCCCCTCGCACCTACAGCAGGAGACAAACTTATCAGGAAAGGGCAGAAGCACTGGGATGTAGGAGCCATCAGCAGAAGGTGGCACAGGGTTATCTCCAAGAGTGGCAGCCGGTGGCTCAGAGCCTGTGGTGGGACAGGAGGGAAAAGCCCCACGCTGCTGGACCTGCACTCAGGAGTACAGAGGGGCAATGAGATTCTGGGCAACAGCAGCATTGTGCAACGCAGGCATGACACGCAGGTTGTATATTAAAATTTATTGAATTATTGTGTAAGAATTCTCTTTATTAAAATCATTTGGACTCTAAACTGATTATTTACAGACAAAACCTCTTGTATCACCAATAGATTCCTACATCTCAGAACAGTATCTACAAATAGTTATTACACTATGTAACAAAATTCAGAAATTTTTTTTTTCAAGCTTTTTATATTAATTATTAATTCCAATTTGAGAAAGACAGTACCTCGGGTGCTCTGAGCAGAGCTCAAGGTATGGCAGGGCAAAAATGCAGGTCAGACCATACCACAACAGACGGAGAGACACCAAGTCACAAGGCTGGGAGGGGGCAAGAGTCACCAGGACAGGGGACCGGGAGAAAGATTATTAGAGCAAACGCACTGGCTGTTCTGGAAACCAAACAAATCATCCTGACAAGAAAGGCACCAAAAAAGCAGCATCTTGCTGCAACCAGGGCACACCCTGAAAAAGAAATGGCGTTCCACCAAGACAGCAGCATCCAAGAACCCTCTACTTTCATTAAAAAAACCAAAACAGCAACAATCCATCATTTCTACCAAAAAAAAAAAAAAAAGAAAGAAGAAAAAAGAAGCTTCCAGGTGCAGCCTAAATTTGCCACCAGACAGATGAAAGCAAGCGCTCTCACATCTACATCGCACAGGCGCCAGCTACTCTTAGTCACACCGACAGGAGAGACATTCAAACACACTAACGGGGATGTACCTTAATACTGATCAGTTCTCAGCCTTTCATCCAGACCACCGTGGAAGCAAGTTTCCTTCTCTGACCGCAGCACTACCTCACACCTACTGCCTGCCGTTCGAGAACGCCGCCTTCCTGAGACCGCGGTTAAACCGTGATGTCCCCTTGCCGCACTCGTGGCTCGGGGAAAGGGAGCGGTCACCGTGCCGGGGCTCACGCTGCCCACAGAACTCGCTACCTGCTTGAAACAAACGGGACCATCCAGAGAGGACTCTCCATCTGTCCCTCTCCAGAGTGTCTGACAATCTGGTCGTGGAATCAGGCAGAGACTGGAAGAAACTTGGAAGGATCGTGAGAAATAAATAAATAAGTCTTCCCTGCAATAGGGAATTTCATAATAAAACCTGTTTTGTGCAAATTTAAATGCAACAGAACCCTGTTGTAGTAACGGCTTTTGCCACAGGAAAGGGGCACGGACGGAGAGAAGAGGGGCCATGCCTCACCACCCAGCAAGGGGCCTTCGGTGCACGTCCGCAGGCAAAGGAGAATGCCAGTATCCACAGCCCCGAGGGCAGACGGATGAGAAGAGACAGGTGCTACGGGCTTTCCACCCTCACTGCAGTGGCAGTGCCTCTTGTCCAGTGATTCACTGACAAGCTCAAGACGTTAAATAAGTCAATCACCTCTATTTAGCTCTATTTTGAAGTCTTGATTATTGCTCTAATAACAGACAACTCACAGACATGCTTGGAGAAAGCAGATCCTTCCCAACAGGCAGGAGCACTACTGAGAGGCAGGGAGGCCTCAGGCTGTGCTCCCAGAGACACCTGGACTCCTGTCACCACCACCCAGGAGAGCCACCAAGTCCTCCTCCCTTTGACAGCGTGAGGTGGATTCAGAATTACATCACCATGCTCTGGGAAAGCACAGAGATAATTCCACAGAAATAGGGGCAGACACGGACAGTCTGCAGAGCCACAAATCCAGCTCCTGGCACACAGCGGGTTGGAGCAGCCACAAGCTACACCTCGCTGCCTGCGGCAGGAAATACACCAGTCAACACCCAAAGGGACAACGTTAACTCCATCGCTATTTCTGTGTCTTCCTCAAACCAAGGAATCGCCTCCTGCCAGTCCTTTCCTCCACCCCATCTTTTCTGGGCTGGTGTAATTGAATTTGCTGGAGGCAGAGGTGCTGGAGGTGCTAAGCTTCCCTAAATTTCATGGAAACAGGTGGTCAGGGCAGGAGCAAGATCCAGACTGGTGTTCACCTGGGGAAAGAGGGACAAAACTCTGCCCACCTCCTCCCCTTTCTGCCTGGCAGCAGCCAGCTCACCACTGCTTTGTACAGCAGGACAGGAGCAGGAGGTGCCATACAGATACCGGCCATTCTCTGGGCACACAGAGCACCCGGGAATACTGCTGAGAGAGGGCAACAGGGAAGAGCTGGCTCTGTAGGGAGAGCTCCCAGCATCAGCTGGTTGTTACACCGCTCAGAGAAGAGTTTTCCAACTGTGCAGCACTTCAGACAAAGCCACAGGGCTGATGGGATGGGCCTGGAATTACTGCTGTATGCAGCATAAAGAGAGGTAGGGCCATGATCCTGCCCTGTCTTAGCTCTGGTCCCTCACAGCCAACGCATCACCCTGGCTGAGGGAAGCGACAGAGGACTCAGACCTGTCTGCCTGCCCTGGGGACATAGGACACGAGCATGGAATTAGCAGCGGGGGGGGTTTATGAGGGCACCCTCATAAATAGGAATTTGCTCCCAAGGCGCAGGGACCAAGGAGGGAGTGGAGGGGAGCTGCCCAGTGACAGCTGGCAACGAACTGTGCTTGTGCTTGCTCCAGCCTCCCCTTTCGTAGGATACCCGATGCTCCCCAGGGAGAGCACAAGCTGTGCTTCACGGCTTCCTCAAGTTCAGAGCTCTCCAACAACCCTTTGACATGCTGCAGTGGGAGTTTGGGAAGTGAAGCTGAGCAGGGTGTAAGGCGAGCCTAACGGAACAGCACACAGCTAAGACTTGAACTGAGCAGTGGGGAAAAGCAAGCTGCTGTGATGACAACAGAGACATCCACGAGTTACCCCTGCAGACAAACCAGCGGAGAAAACTTTGCTCCAGTGCTGACAGACGTTTGTCAGTAGAAGTGCACAGAGATACTTCTCCAAGAAAGCTTTGTCTCAAAGCCACAAAATTAAACATTCTCCTTTAGCATTTAAATACATTAACTTTCTGAGGGTATTTACAAGTCCAGTTCAGAGCAGCAGAACAGCTAGACACCGGAGGAAAGGGATGTGGCACAAGGCATTTGTTGTGCTTTTCCAAAGAGCTGGGCAACCCCTGACCCACAAGGAACCAGGAAGATGGATCCTGAGCTGGCTGAGCTGTGTCAGTGGCGACAAAGGAGAGCCAGGCAGAGACTCTCACTGGCAGCTGAATTTGTCCGGAGGCAAAGGGTGCATGGTGCTGTCCATTTACAGTAGGCCTCTGGGCAAGCGCGCACATGGTGAGCACGTTGCATCCAAGCAGGTGTTGCACACGAGCTGTCAGAGACCAGAACACGGGGGAGTGAGAGACCTTCGCCATCGGACACTCTTCTCCCCACATCCGACATCCAGAACCAGTGGGGACTTTGTGGCAAGGAAGTTTCTCAGGTTGGATACTGCAGAAGCGCCTGCTAGCCAGGACCAGAGGTATGCCCAGCTGTCAGCCTGGGGAAAGCATCCTGTGTCCTTCCTGTGCTGAAGCCGCTGAAGTGGCTGGCTGCAGCAAGGGAACCCTCCAGCACTGGCAAGGGCACACGTGCAAGGCTGAGGGCTCCACAGACATGGTGCTTGGTGTTGTCACCTAGCTCTTCAACAACGTTGGTTGGAAACTTGGCACGTTCACATCTGTAGGAAGGAGCTGTGCAGTCCCCTGACGGTCTGTCAGAGGAAAACCAAAGTCTGGGTTTGGGGTTTGGTTTTGTGTGTGTGTGTGTGTGTGTTTCATTTTTAAAAAGAAAAACCTGTAAAAAAATATTCTCTGAGATGCAAAGATGCTTGTACTTTGTACTGCCTTGGCCATCCCCACTCACGTCACCCGTGGGTTCCTTGGAGAGTCTGGTTCCAATGGCAGCACGACACCCTGCGTACGGCTGGGATGAGCACTGTCCCGTTCAGCCGGGGGAGCAGTCTGTCTGCGCCTGTCACAAGTCTGTGACTTTATTCTCCACAGCTGCTGCGATCTGTTGCAGCCTGTATCCGAGCTGCATCTTCTGTGCCGTTGGGTCTTCTTCCAAAGCAGTAATGATCTGCAACGAGACAGAGCTCACGGGCAGCCTTTCTCCGGCACGCAGCGCCGCCAGCCAGCCCAGCAGCCCCAAGGTAGAATCCAGCATGCTCAAGACTAGAGTGGGTATGTAGTAATTAATCTCAAATTAACCACAAAATAAATATTCTGGATTCATCCTAACAACTCACAGACTTCTCAGGGCAAGAAGAATGCTAAACTTCTCATCTGGATTGATTTAGTGAATGAATCCAAACTAATTGCATTTCATTTTTAAGTAGAGTATTTGGATATCAGAGTCAAAACAAGAAGCACAGGTGAAAGCCCAACAGCCTCCAATAGAGAGACAAGTCTTTTTTTATGTGATTTCCTCCCTTTCCCTTGGATAACAATAAAGCAAAATTATGACACGGAAGTTACGCACACCAACAAAACAATACAGAGTGCTGCACCAGCCTGGCTGCTCTTCAGTCATTAATTTTTGGAGGTTTTTTGGTTGGATGGTAAAAGGAGAAAGGCATTTTCATACCTGCTGAAAACACACACTCACCTGGTCATAGTACTTATTGATGTATTTGTACAATTCATGCAGAGCCACCAGGGAATTGAGGTCACCTGAGTAATTCTGAATAAGAGAGGAAATTAGAGAACACCGTGAGACACCAAACAATTGTTCTTCTAAGTTCTGCATCCTCACAACTCATTAGGAAATGCGCCTGTTGCACAAAGCAACAGGAAAGGGAATTCACCAGTAGTTCCTAGGGAAGGAAAAACCACTTGTAACTCCTTGCTCTGAATCCCTGACTACACTTTTCAGCACTAGCAGGACAGACCCTCGGTCTCCTGCTGGTGCCACAAAGCAGAGCAGCCACTGGGAAGGGTCAGTAGGTCTGAGCAGCACTGTGTGCTCACCTGCAGCAGCTCATCATTGCATTACTACATAGATGCACAGGGGAGGAGTGAGGATGATGTGTGAAAGTTATTTACCCGTGATAGCTCAGCCAGGGCAGAGTTCATCTCCTGGTCACTGGCAGAGATGGTCTGACGAATGTCTGCGTAATACCTACACAGTGGTACAGAGACAATTAGCATATCACCCTCCTAGCCTCCTCCTTACTGCTTGAGCAACGACTCCTGAGGTTCAATGCTTACCTTTCCACCATCTGCTTGTAGCGAGGAATGTCCCGGGCGTAGAGCAGCTTATTGATTGGAGAGTCCTTGAACATTCAAAAGCACAACTGATTACCAAAGGCTCCTTCATCGTGCTGTGGACTAACTTTAGTGGGTAACACTATCACCACTGTTCTCTGTCCTTTATTCATTCAGGATCGGGAATTATTGTCCTCTGCATAGAGAGGTACTTCAAATACCAGGCTCCCTTCTAGTAATGCATCTGAGGAACCATGGGATGTGTTGGGTGAAGGGATCCCTAGTCCAGCCTTCACTTGGAGCTGGGTGATCACCAGCATGAGATCACATTGGCTATGGTTTTGCATATCTGATTCTGAACTCTAGAGAGCCACCCACCCCATCTCTGGTGACCCATGCAGGACTGTTCCACTCTCTGCATGGGGTGAGCAGTGGTGGCAAAAAGTTTTTCTGATGGCCAGCCTGAACCTCCCAAAGCAAATCCTGCGACTTACACTGTCTGCCACAGTCAGCTAGAGTTTAGCTCTGTCTCCCAAGTAGCTGCAAGCCATAAAGACTTCTTCTGTATGCTTAACACAATCAACTCCTCCCTCCTCTCTTCCCAGGAGTCCACATCACACTCTGGAGCTCCAGTGGCACGCAGGAGTGAGGATGAGCCTGGCCCACTGCTACGTAAACCTTATCTCCTCCCTGGGGCAGCACCGCTCAACTACCTGTGCCAGCCAGGCTCCTTCTCCAGCTGTACTTACCCGCCCTAGCTTATGGTCAGCTATTGTACAGGAGTCCATGAAGGTCTGGGCAATGACCAGGAGCACAGCATCTACGTTATCCGACGTCTGCACATCAAAAACAAATTGGGGATTCTTGATGATGTTGATCCAGAACCGCAGGGGCAGGCTACAGAGAAGACAGAAGCACACCAGGGTATGAGCAAAGGTAGCAGCTATGGTGCTGAAAGATAATCTGCACATGATGGCATCTCCCAGCTTTACCATCCCAGCAAAACCAGCCTTTCACACCATGGTCTGCTGCCTCACTCCATTCCTTTCCTCCTCATTAGGCAAAGGTGGCTGTTGCTTGGCAAGGGGTCAGCTCTGGACAGCCCAGCAGTGCCTGCTCTGGGGCCCACAGGAACACCGTACCTGTTTGTCTTCCAGATATGGATGGTCTCAGGGTCTGCGATCCCATAGTGCATCGCCTGTTCATCCAACAGGTCAAAGAAGTATTTGACTGCCAACGGGACAGGGCGGTTGGTACTGAGGATCACCTGGAACAGGTCATCCACAAACTTCTGCAGCGTGCCCTGTGAAGAGCCGAGCAGGACAGAGTCATCACAGGCAGAGGAGAGCCCAGGCTTTACACAGGTATGAGGTTACCCTCTTCTGCTCAGCAACCTCCCCTCACTGGTCCAAAGCTGCTCCCCTCTGCTGCAGGGAGCAGCAAAGGAGAAAGGAGGCTACGGCAGTTTCTGAGGCCAGGCAGAAGCTCAAGAACAGAGCTCCCAACCTGGTGGAACATCACCGAGCCGTAGAGACTTCCCAGTGAGGGGCTGCTGGCTGCCAGCAGCTGCATTCAGCCAGACAGGAACAAGAAGAACCACCTTCCTCAGCACCAAGAGGAAGTTCCATAAATGTGGGAAGAACACAGGCACTGCCTGGCAAAGTGCCTGCATGGTCCCTTGAGGAATGGTGCTACTGCAAGCAGGGCACTGCTGGGGAACCACAGTGCCAAAAGTTGATCCTCTTGAGAACAGAGCAAAAGAACAAGTTCTCCTGCATCAATTTTTTAACAATGACACTGGAATAAAACAAAGAGGAGGTGTGAGCAGGCCCTATGCCCAATTTATGAGAGCAGCTGAATCTGTACATGACAGGCATGCATTATGAGCATCAGCTTGCTTCAGGAGGTAACAGGTCTGTTGTATCTTCATGGCCCTGCATGGGGTGGAAGGTGGAAAGACACAGCAGCCCAGCAGATACTGTTGCCAAAGAAACTGCTGTGAAACCCAACATACCTGCTTTTTACTGTGGGACACTCAAAGACAAACATGGGGTGGACATGGGGGATAAAATCACTTCTTGCTCTCCTAGAGGCTCTACAAAACTTCACCCAATGCCTGGCACAGCAGTGGTGGGATTGTGTGGGAAACAACCAGTGCATGCATCAATCCAGGCAAAGGGGCTCACACACATCCCTACAATCTGATGGGGATATGAGGGCAGGCGAGATCCCAAGCACAACACCATCTGTGTTTCTTCTCACCTTCATTGAGAGCAGACGTGTCAGGTAGATCTCCGGGATTGCCTTGGCTCGCTCCCGATCTCTCAGGCTCCCACGCCGATGCTTGGGAAGCTCTGGCTCTTCTGTCGGTTTTACCAGGTGCCAAAGTTTGATGCCACCTTCATCTGCATCCTCCAGCATTGGTGTTTCTGAAACACACAATTGTTCACAGATGAGTGTCCGTTCTCTCACAGTAGAGCTTGACCAGCTGTGCTGCAGGGAAGCATGACTTTACAGTATGATAGAAACACAAATAGGAGGGAACCTCTGGAGGCCTCGATCCATCCTTCTGCACAGACTACAACTGCTGTTAGTACTATGGCAGGTTGTCTTTGTCCACCCAAAACCTTCAAGGAGTAACAGGAGTATCCAAAGAGCTGTTTGCTCAGCCGGCAGTAGGGTAACCACCAGGTGTCCCAACACCACCTTTGGGCAGTGCTCAGTGACTGAGGGTATTAACAGCCCTGCAAGGTGCAGACTGCGCTCAGCTCTAGAGAGTCACCACTACAGGCTCATCCTGCCTTTCCATGCCCACCCCGGCCTTCCCCTGCTCTCACACTCCTGTTTCTCTCCCATCTCACCTGCCCAAGCTTTCAGTTTTCTGACAATCCTGTGAGGGTCCAAATCATGTATCAACCAAGAGACTTGTCCCACTAATGAGCAAGTGCTATAAAATAATTTTAAGAGAATAAAGACTCATAAAACTCACTCTCTCCTGGGATGTAATCCTGATTCTCCCTATGGATGTGTTTGGTCAGACGTGGGACCAGTGCTACTGTTGCTCCATCAGGCACCTGCAGACAAGACAAATCAACATTCAAACAAATGGCATGTTTCTCCTCAGCACAACAGGGAAGCAGACTGTACCACTAGTGGAAATAAGGGCAGAAACAGGGATTTTGAGGCACCATTACTGTCTTTCCTGGTGGTGTGAGAATCTTGTTTGTGCCAGTTAAAAAAACTGACTTGCAAAGTACGGTGAAGATGATAATACTCAGGGACTGAGGTAATTCACAACTAGAACTTGTTGCAGCAAGGTATGACACAATGGTGCAAGGTAGTTAAACCCTCTTTCCATTCCTAGAAGCTACTTCTCATCACCTACTGATTTGGACTGGAACATTAACAGATCCAGCAGCATTGCCTTCATTGCAATGGCCACAAAGCACGAACTTGTGCATCTCCTTCCAAGCTCAGCACCTGCCCCTGTCTCAGGTATGGGCTAAGGAAGGGGCTTGTTGAGGTCAGAGCACAAGCCTCAGCACTGACTCAAACTGAATATACCGCTTAAGAAAGCTCCAACCTTTTGATAGTGATCCACTGGGAGACCAGAGCCTCACAGCATAGCAGTGTGCAGAAGACAAGGAGAGGCAAGACAGTGGTAGACTGAGTTCTGACCTTGTAATGCTGCAGAGTGTTCAGGCGTTTCCAGGTTCCTTGAACAACAGATGTCACATCCTCATCGGACAGTATCAGGTGACCTGCCAGCCCTGACCTCCACTCTGCAACCATTAAAGCAAAGAAAATGGAAAGATAAACTGTTAATTGGAGGCATCCCTGAAGTCTGCTGTGCTTCATCTTTGTTGACCTCATTTACACACCCACTGATCCTCGTCAACCTTTACTCAGGTTGCTTCACAGCCCTGAGCAAGTGCCTGCAACAATGTCTGGCAGCCGCAGGACAGCGTCTCTGGAACAGGGACAGGCGGACTCACAGCCCCCCAGGTTCTGTATGCTCAGACAATGACAGACACACATGGCAGGGCACTGCACAGAGTAGACAACCACTCTCTCACTTCCTCACTGAGTTCTGGTACCAAGAAGTTCAGCTCACCAAGGTCCAGGGTGTCTGGGTCCGGTCGGTGACAGTATGGTGTCCCTTTATAGATCTGATCGAGGATTTTCTCCTTCACCTGTGTTATGGTGTCACAGTCTAGCACTTTTGCAGAAATCCCTTGGGAGTCCTCTGCCCCTCCTGCAGCAACTCCTGCTTGTGTCAAAGCATTTAAGGTCTGGGGAAGAAAAGAAAAGGTCACAGAGACTCAGCTGATAAGATTACATCACACATTTATGCCTTTGATGGTTGGCACCAAAGGCAAGTTAACAGCTAGCCCTTTCACAGGAAGAATTTCAGAAAAGGAAACAGATGTTAAACACCCTGTTCTCAGACTGGTGTCAGGAGCTGGAAGCCAGTTCAGCAGCACAGGGGAGGGGCTTCTACATGCCATCAGCAATATCATCCCCTTATTTCTAGGGCAGAGCACGGCACATACACCAGGTGACTCTGGTGACGGCTCCTAGCAGCCTAGGGCAAAAGCACCTGATTTACCAGAGCTCTTGTTCATCTGTGGAGTCATGCTGCTGGGGTAAACCTGGCTCCCAGGAGACAGTGGCAGGATGCTGCCCTTCTGCCTCAATAATAGGAGCAGAGACATCCAGCCCTGCAAACCAGAAAGCCCAGGGGGAACAAAAGCTTTGGCGCTTACCAGAGTGCGGTACTCCAGGTCCTCTCTCAAGAGGCGGTTGTCATTCAGGGTATATTTGGCTTTCCCTGTCACCCAGTCAACTGGCCCTTTGTCCACCTGGTGCTTGATTCCCCGAAACAGCATGTAAAGGGGCTCCCCAACGGAATCCTGGCACAGAAAGGAAGGAGTTTCACCTGAGACAAATTCAGCTTGTTCCTCCCAGCAGCGCCCAACAACAGACCCCCAAGCAGAGGAGGATACAGCAGCTTAAGTCGCAGCAGGCAAGGACAGAGCCTCTGCTGACAGCTCTGCCCCGTGCACAGGGACACTGGGACACTGCGCGGGCCAACTACCACGGGGACGCACATGACCAAGAGATTGCTCTGCCTCAGTGTTACTAATCTGAGAGACTCTCCTTGCCACCCCCTTTCCAAGAAAGGAATTAGATCAGAATCCACCCTCCCCAGACACAGATCAGCGAGTTAAAGGTGAAGGAGCTACCCTGAGCCCTCCATGATTTAGTGAGCCATCCTGGAAGCAATGAACAGCATCAAGGCTGGTTAAGCATCCCTGTCCCCAGCTCTCTCACTCCCATCCTGAAATGCAGGATGATTCCAGCACTGTTTCACCATGAGCAAGGCACAAAGCAAAGCCATGGCTGTCACCCCTCTACACCCCAAAGAGACAAAGAGCTCACCCTCACAAACGCATACAGGCAGATGGACATCCAGTTGGTTAACAGCTTCTCTACCACTGTTTCTGTCCTGAAAGAGAGCATGAGGTTGGTCACAGGAATAAGGTGCAGAGCAGGGAGGGATTTGGACATAAAGATCACTCCCCTTGAGAAAAGATTAAGTGGTCAAGGGGGGAAAAAACCCAAATGATAACTTCAAAGCATTTCAGAGACCAGTAAGGTTAATGCTTTTGGTACAACTTACTGAGGCACTTGTTAGCCTGAAGGAGGCACCAAATTACAGAAATGGGGAGACAAGCAAGCAGGGGACAGAGGAAAGACTGGCAGGCCTCAAACAGGGAAATTTATACAGATCAGAAGGGCAGACGGGACAGGAGGCTAATGGGGATCCAAATACACAGTTCAGGTGAGCTCCCAAACATGGCCTGACTGAGCCCAGGGACTTCTACACAGCAAAGTAAGGGTAGCACATCTGGCAGAACCCTGGTACCTGAACACAAGGACAGAGTTCCAAAGAGAGATTTGGAGTGGGCAATTCCAGCTTCCTACATTTTTTACACCTTTCCAGCTATACTCCCTGCAAATTGCTGACCAGAGAGGACTACCCCTGTTACTGCTTCCTCCTGATGCACATTGTCTGGACACACGCTTGTTTTACAGCTGCAGCCTGTGCCATGATGTTACCCCACTCACTGGAGCTTCAGAGCTTGCCAGGTGGGCAGAAAGGCTCTGTCCCCTCAGGTAGCTTGCAATGGGACCGTGGCTGGCGCACTCACCTCCGCAGCATCAGCTTGGGGTTCTTGGCCACATACTGCTCCACAAGGTCATTCAGGAGAGTTTTGAGGATGTCAGTGAAGTACTCCAGCTTCCCATGCAGTGACACGGTGAGCAGTGATGCCACGTAGGCCCGGTCTCTTGGAGAGAAAGTGCGCTGGATTTCCAGAGTGTGGATGAACTGGTGGGGAGAGAGATAAGCCAGTGTGTGAATCTGCTGAAGGCAGACACAGCTACTGGCTCTTGGGAGAAGTCGTGCTGCAGGGAGCAATTCAGGAATGAACCTTAATGGCACTGCCTGCTTCCTGCCACCAGCTACAGTATCGTGGCCCTGACCCCACAGCAGGCTGCAAGCAGGGAGAGGGACATTACCTTGGTGAGGAAAAGTTTGCTGTTGAGCAGGTTGGAGAGCTGGACCAAGCCCTGCTCCACAGTTTGCCGTCGGCACTCAGGGATGTCCAGGTCCCTTTGCAGTGGTGACTCACGGTGGCCCGGGAAGAAAATACGCTCTGCATAGGACTTGTAGTCCAAGAAGGGGATTCCTGTGCCCACAAGGTCACTTGTGAGGTCCATCATTTCAGTCATCAGGTCTGAGGGAAAGGAAATGCCCATGAGGATGACCATACAATCTCATGCAGAGCATGAGATGAGTGCAGGAGCTAGGGCCAGCAGGGACTGAGGAAGAGGAAGGCTGTTTCCTGTTAAGAAGAGGCACATTGGGTTCCCACTGCTAGAACATTTAAAACTAGACCAGGCCCTGGGAGAACGTGCACAAATAAACTGCCAGCCTTGGGGGAGAAACAAAAGGTGAATCTGGTGATGTTCTTATTTACAGTCAGGGGCTGGCAGCTGGCTTCCAGTTTTGTAACGAGGAAGCCACTGTTCAGCCCAGATCTGTGGTTACAGGCACCACCTACAAGAGGATTAGAGATCTCCTGCTCTTCACTACTTCCCACATGAGTTGGGCATCACAGCCTGAGTCACTCGCACAGTTTCAGAACCCCAGGTCTCCCACACAAGGGCTCACTGCTCTAAGTATGAGGTTTGTGGGCCCAGAAGACAGGGGGTCATTCACCTTGTCCTACACAGAGGCTGGGCTAGCTGTCCTTAAGATCTCTCCAAGATCTCTCTGACCTTTAGCTCTTCATCTGAGCCTGGAGAATGAACAGGAGAACCAGAGGGATCTCTGGATAGATGACTGTGCTCTGAATTAAAGGAAGAATTAAAAATGAAAGAATTTGGCTCTATGTTTCAATGGACTGGCAGAAGATAAAGTTATTGCCTGCTCTGAGCTGCGCAAACAAGTATACAGGAAGGGAGAGAGGAAGGGCTGAGTGGTTCTTCAAGCTTCCCTGAAGCTGCAAGAATTTAAGAGCTCTGTGACTGACCTGTGAATTCCTTTTTGCATCTGTCCCGAACACTTGTTTCCAGATTTTCCAGCTGGATTTGAACTTTCTTGTAATCTCTGAGAGCCTGCTTGCTCTTCCTCCTGCAATAAGAAGTAGAATTGTTCCTAGTGGCCCTAGCCCAGGGATTGTCCTTGCCAACTATTGTGTTGCTGCCAAATGCAATTGATGTTGAAATGACTTCTACTGAATACTATCTTGCCAGGATACCAGTGTCCTGTAAACTAGATGTATCTCTTAGAGCACCCATTAGGTGTGGGCTCTGAAGGAACCACAATGCAGGCTGTGACCATCAGGTACAACATGCCTCACACACCCCACAACAATAGGGGCTCAGAATTTGGCTCCAAATAAAGATGACCAGGACCTTGCTTAGGCCCAAGATGTTTACACTTGGCCATATCCACTGAGAAACGTGGTAGTGGAACCTAAAGACCTCATACAAGTCCAGAGTTTCTTACCTATATATGAAGACAATGACCAGAACAATCAATGCCACAAAGGATGCACCAACACCCAAGCCAATCTGTGCCTCCAGCGGGAAGGTGAGCTGGCTTTCTGTGTCGTACTGCACTCGGCCCAGGAGGAAGTTCAGGTTTCCCATCTGTACCTGTGTAAGAAAGCATGTGCCATGATGTGAGCTCAGCACAGCAACAGGATGCCAAGCCACAGGGTTTTTCCAGAATGGGTACAGGTGGCACACAGCTGTAGCAAAGCTGTCCCACAACAAACTCCTAAATCCAGCTATACCATTTGCTTTCAGGCAATGTTTGGCATGTAATAGCAGAGTTGAGAACAAAAGCAGCTCCTTAACCCCCTGATACCTTTCCTGTCCCCCATCAGGGCTCCTCTCCTGCCTTTCTTCCTCTTCCCATCTCACTCCCTGCCTCCACCACTACTTCTTGCTTATGCTTTAGCAAACAACAGGATTCCTTATGGCACTGCTGATCCCTACCGTGAACTCTGGGAGCAAGTCTGTGCCCTCACGCTTCGTGCGGTGCCGTGGAGCTGGCTGCTCAGAGGGAGGCTCACAGTAGAGATGATTCCTTGTTAGTGTCTTCACCACACAGATGCCTTCTCCAATCATAGCCATAACTTCATCCTTGGAAATAGCCAGATCTAGATTTTCCCCCTGGAACAGATGTGTAACGGGACACTGAATTGGGGAAAACACAACTTTCTGTTTCCATGGCTCCAGAGAAGATGGAGTAGACCAATACCATAGGATGAAAGCAGCCTTTTTTCTTCTCTGACTGGGCTTGCATCTGAATTGGCCACAGAAGCTCATTTTGTAAGTGAAAAGCTTCCCTTGCATGCAATTTAAATGATTGGTTTAGGCCCCACACATGCTGCAATAATAGCCAGTCATCGGTCATCTTAAGGCCTTCAGCCACAGCCTGACTAAGCTCACCTCTTCCTTCTGCTTGTATGTACATATACACATAAATATATACATACATACAATGTGTACATGTAAAAAGGTCATGGCACTTAACCTAAGCACTCAGAAGTGGGTCAGTCAATGGCTTTCAAAGGCTTAACACATTTATGCTCTTAACACAAACCTGCTTTAAGTTTTGGGGATTAAGACTTTGGTTTTTATTTGGTTTGGTTGGTTTTTTTTAATAGAACCATGCTGACTGATGTTAATTACATATTTTATATTTAAATACTTTCCAAGGTGAATCCTGCAGCAGCTCTTTCAAGCTTTAGCCCAGAGCTGTGTCAGGGTATTCTGACAGGTTGGCAGACCAAACCTCCCTGCACTTTGAAAACTTATGTCTTGTTAGTTCTCTTTCAGTCTTCTCAAACAGCCCTATTCCTCCAAGATGCATTCAGTACCCATATGGCAGCAGTCTAGATGTTTCTAGCTTAGTACATCCTCAGAGTTTTTACTCATATGTGAAAAAAAAGAGCAAGTGGTGAAAGTGCATTTTCAGCTGCAGGCATTGCCTTTCAGAATGAGAACTGGACTAGAAACTTCCTTTTCAGACAAAAGAAATACCTCTGGGGTTTTTTTTCTTGCACATACAGGGAAAAACATCAGCCACTCTGCCCTTCTGTATCAACTTTAAAGAATGATTTTCCTACCTCTACCTAGTAACAGGCCTTTCCTGCTGCCAGCATTCTTTTACTCCTAAGTTACTTCTAGAGGGAACTTAAGAAGTTATGACAAAGCTGGCAGCTGAAAGCAGGATGTGGTGTTTGTTTAGTACCAGTATCTCATATACAAATTGTTTATTAGAATAAAAAATAAAAAAGCACAGCAGCTTCCATGAGGCTCTTAATAATGATTTATGGGATCAAGAGGCTTTTTTCATAAACTCTTTTCCTTCCTCTTCAGTACCATTTCTCATAGGCCAGAGCAGATGTGCTGTGACAGCTTCCAAGCCTGTCAGGTGTTTTAAAACATCAGATGCTGCATGACACCAATTTAAAACACTGGGATTAGAGAGAACTTTGTGCAAGAAGCATTATTTACAACTAGTTTTTTGTGTTACCTCCACAGAGATGACGCTTCCTGGCTTGTGGCGATACGGTTTGGCAGGATCTTCAGCGTTCAATGGTTTTAGGATGGGGTTGACTTCATAAGAGAAGGGCATGGGATGCAATGAGTTGAAATCAAAGCTCAGATTATCCAGAATAAATTCCAGTTTGATATGGACACTCCGCAACAGCAGGTTAATGGCTGGAGTTTTGCAGAGGATCAGGTAGGAGGAGTTGACAAGACAGGGTTCTTCAAACTAAACACGAAAGGCAAAAAAAGTGTCGGTAGTGAAACACTAATGCTGGTCCTGCAGCTCTGTAATACCTCCCAACTCTCAGCAATCTGGGGTCAGTCTGCATTCCTCTCAGCAGAGCAGTGCCAGAGGAACTCTGCTTAACTGTAGAGGGAAGAATCCAAGATCTGTGGAAATCCCCGTGTTCCTCTAAAGGAAGTGTTCAGAGCACTGGATTTGCTGCATGTACTTAGGTCTCAGCAGTGGGAATCAGCTCTGATAGCAAATTCTGGCACTGAATTCCCCTGGCACCAAATTCTGGAGAGGTATCAGCTTCCTGCTCTAGACCCTGAACACAATGCTGATTTCCTGGCCTGAATGTTTCTGTGAAAGAAGTGTTCATATGATTGGATGTTTTATACACTCAGTGAAAGTATTCTTTTTTCCTCCCCCCCCAGCCACAAACACCTCTAAACGTAGGTAACCCAGCTATTAGTGCTGCACGTGCATCTGGAGCACGTTCTCCCAGTTTATGTACTGGAAGCTTTCCATCATTTGCACTAATAAAGCAAATCCTTCTTGCCCTTTGGCTGTCAGACACCCTGTACCTCTGCAAATTCTGCTGCTTGCTCTGTGACCACATCAATACCTCTGTAGCAACCCATCTCAGGACAACTAGCAGCAGGAGAGCAGAAAACGTTGGTGGAACTGGTAATTTCATTGAGCTCTGCCTGGTTTTGAACTCAGAGTGAAATAGGGCCCAGGGCTAGAGAGATGGACTGCACTGTGCAAAAGGAAGAGTCTGGAGCGAGGACCTGCTGAGCCACACAAGGTCTCTGGCTCAGCTGCAGATTTCTTTATCTCCACACTGCTGCCCTGCTGTTCCTGCCCCACATCACAAGCCCTGCACACCTCTACACAGAGGCAGACCCAACTCAGGGAATGTCTGGGAAAGCACTGAACCTCTCAGCCTGACAGGAGCACTTCCACCTGGCCAAGACAGTTGGCACGACCTGAGCAGGTAACAGCAAGTGGGGGACAAAGCCCTAGGGACAGAAAGTCCACTTCTTCAGAGCAACACATCAACCCTCAGCTCCACTGAGCACTCTGCCATGGTACCTGGTGGACGCCGCACAGAGCATCCTCAGGGCACTCGGTGTCTGGGATGATTCTGCGCCACCGCCCCAGCCCTCGCCGCCGGCGCTCGGATGGAGAAACCGTAACTCGGATCTTCGGCTTCTGTACAACATCCAAGTTGTACCCATGAACTCTGAGCACTCTCCCTCCACTGAAAGAGAAAAGTAGCTGAACTTACCCACCTATTGTTCATTAGCTGTGTCCTGCCCATGCTCCCACCCTTCTGCTTATGCCCATCCTGACAAGCCCAGCTTTACTCCAAAGCGCAACTCAAAGAGATGCCATTGGTGCCGTAGTACCTGCCTCAGCACACAGCCCTGGGGAAGCTGCACTCAGCCTTTCTACCTGAGGAAGCTTTTAGGTGGTTCTGCAAAAGTGATGTTGGGATCCAGAGTATATCTGAAGAGGGATCCTTCCAATCTCCTCTCTTGGTCCCCGTATTTGATAGTGACTGGGAGTTCTGCAGACACGTTGCTGGGGCTTGTCTGGCACGCCAACTGATCCTCTGTCATCTCGGAGAGGCTTGGAGAGACAGAAAAGAGAGAACAAGGGGTTAACATCCACTGCAGAGACAGATTCTATAGTACTGTGCCTTGCTCATTGCAGACCGTCTGCAAACCTCTTCTGATATTTCCCTAAATTTAATGCTGAAACGTGCTTATGTAAGCAAGCAGGAATTGCTGGGCAGTTGTCAGTGAGCAGCGCATGGACAAAAAGCAGTACAGCCACTGTCCAGGCCAAAGACACTGGAAGCATGCTACCAAGGCATGTGCACCTTCTCACCAGCAGTGCTGTCAGGTGTATGCACCCCAGGATGCGAGAGAACAAGTAGCTCTTAGTGTTATTCTGTAGGAGCCAACTGCAGTTCCCCAACAGCAAAAGCAGAGCTGTCAGGGTGGGGTACAGTCCTGTCAAGAGACGTGCAGAACAGAGACCGTGTTTGTGTCCAATGGAACGTGAGCAGGAGTGTAAGATGGCCATGGATGCTGCCATGACCCTCAAGAGGAGGATGTCCTGAACGCAGAGGAGAGCGAAGCTCCAGCAGCCTGTGCTAAGGGCTGAGCCAGCCAGCATCATGCCCTGTGGGGCTCTGGGGAGGACTCAGGGCAGTGCACTGCCCGCACATGGGCAGGCTCTGGTCTTACATGTGGCAAGGCAGGTCTCCAAGCAGGACACTGATCTCATTAGGATGCCCAGTCAGCAGCTTGGAGCCCAGAAGGGTGAGGCAGGTTCCTCCCGCTTTGGGGCCCTGAGTCGGAACGATGGATTTCAGCTCTGGGTTCTAGAAAAGGGGAAAGAAGAAAATCAAAAAGGTGAGTGACAAGGACCTCCAAAGATAAGGCGAGGAAAGAAAACAGCAGAACATGTTTGGTGGCCTCCAGTGCTCTGAAAATAGACGCTCTAGATCCCAGTTACAGGCAAGTCTCGGCTGGGCTCCAGCAGTTACCCTATGGAGCAGGGGCAGCAGAGTCTTGTCAATCACACTGACAAGAACCACAAGTCAGGGACCAGTCTTTCCACAGACTGCAAAAGGCAGATGGATGCTGCACACAGCAGAGCTGTGAGCCTCACACACAATCCCAAGGATTAGCACTTCAAAAGGATTGTTCAGATCAGTAACTGGATTAATAACTCAGGTTAGGAAAAACAAGGTAGCAAATAAGTTGTCTGCCTGTCTAGTACATGAGGAGATTATCAGCAGGGAGCCCTAAGAATCTGTGTTGAGACCCACAGGTAAAACATACCTGTGCGTGGCCTGGGAAGGGGAAATTAAATGTGATAAAGTATTTGGAGTAACAAACCCTCAGTACTGCTGAGGAGCCACAGCAAAATTTAGAGCCAGGCAGAGTGACACAAGTAAGTCACTGCTGATAAATGAAGAGCAAGATACATCAAAAGTGAGAAGGAGCAGGGAGACTACAGCAAAAAAAAGCAACCCAACCATATGTACGCAGCTGTGAGCTTCAAAATAGCTCCTGCCCATACAAGAGAGCTTTGGTACCTATGAGGACTCTGCCAGCTCTAAGCACAGATCGCAGCAAAACCACACCAAGCATAGGACTTACTGCAAAGGCAAATTAAGGAGAGATTTTTACACCACAGTAAAAATACCTTTTTCCCCCACATCTGGGCTGGAAGGGACCCCAAGGATCATACAGTTCCAATCCCCCCACCACAGGCAGGGCCACCACCCTCCAGGCCTGGAGCTACACAAGGGTGCCCAGGGCCCCATCCAACCTGGCCTTGAACACCCCCAGGGATGGGGCATCCACCACTTCTCTGGGCAGCCTGTTCCAGCCCCTCACCACTCTCTTTGTAAAGAACTTCCCCCTAATATCTAATCTAACCCTTCCCTCTTTTAGCTTTAATCCATCCCCCTTGTCCTGCTATTGTCTACCCTTTGAACAAGCTGATTCCCCTCCTGTTTCTCTGCTCCCTTCAGGGACTGGCAGGCTGCAATGAGGTCCCCCCGCAGCCTTCTCTTCTCCGGGCTGAACAAGCTCCGCTCCCTCAACCTCTCTTCATAGGGGAGGAGCTCCAGCCTGATAACAGAACCAAAACCAAGGGAAGAGCACCAAATACAATCCAGTATGTAAAATGGTTCTATACAGCCCAAAACAAAGCAGCCAATGGGAAGGGGAGGCATGCAGCTAGGTATATAACTTGCAAGGTGCACAGCAAGGATGAAATGTGAGTAACTGTATCTAAAAGCAACTTCAATATTTTATTTCATAGTTGCTGGGTTCAAATTATCAAGAAGTTATGAGAAACACCTTAAAAAAATAATACTAAACATTTCTCCACACAATGCACAGTTATTTTGGACTTGCTGCCAGTAGCTGCTGAAGGTCAGAAGCTAAAAGGGTGTTCAAGCAGCAATTTGCAAATTAATAAAAGGAAAGTCAAAAGTCTCAGTAAGGTATTAAGTCATGAATGAAAAAAAAAAGCCAGAAAGGTACCCTCAGGCTACAGGAACTTTGGCATTACCTAATATAGCTGTTCCTATAATCTAAAGAGGGAACAAACAGCCCACCCCAACCCACCACACAACACAAACCCCAGAAAAATCACACAAAAACACCAGCAGCAAGCGCCTGTCAGAGTCCCACGAGTCCATGCAACACCCAGCCATTTAGCAGAGACCCTGGAAGAGCAGGGAGAGGTATTAGAGAAGCAATATAATGTTACCTGATAGGTGAAACTATGGGCAGAAACTCCACGTCCTCCTCCAGGCACTTCCACCTCAATGGGCCCAGATCTCTCTGTCCAGCTCCCGCCAGTGACACACACGATGCTGCAGGGCAATCCAAGAACATTGTCACACAGGGGAAGAGCAGATGATGCAGTGGATACAGCTCATGTCCTAAAACCATCTAGCAACCACAGGTCCCTTCTTACAGCCTTATCCCACGCTCAGGACATACAACTGAGCATTGAGAAATACCTTTAAAAGCTGCACTAGGTGCAGCAGAAAAAAAGCAGGGGGTGGTTCCAAACAGGCCCATCCAAGCCAATATTACTTTTGGGACAGACAGGATGAAGCCCACTGTATCACAAGTACAGAGTCCAGGAACTCTGCTGTTGTCCAGGGCTGATCAAATCAGTCACATCTGCAGTGACCCCCAGTTATTGGTGGTCAATCCACACATTAGCACTGAGTCAGAGGCAGAAGAAAACTCAAGACTGTAGGTTTTGTTGGCACTGGTCTTTAGTCAGTGGCCTCTGGGACCAGCCAGTCCCCCTGATCTGCACAACCCATTCTTCCCAGCTCTTTTTCCAACTGTAATTTGGTATGGGAGATGCTGGCAAGGTGACGTCAGACTGTCCTTCGAAACAGGGCAGTAAGGAATCCCATGTTACAGCTCTGATTTGCTAACAGGAAAGCTACTGTGCAGGAAAATTCCCAGCCTTCCTCCAAAGCAGGAGATTAATTTTGTCTGGGCCTTGCTCAGGAGCAGGTTCTAGGTTCACAGCTATACCCCCCCCACCAACCACAGAGGCTGAGGAATTTGCACTTTGGCAGTGTGATGCCAGGCCCCCGTGATGCCAGGTGATTTACAGACACAGAACAAAGACAGCACTAACCCCAGAGAGATTACATTCTAATTCTAGGATGAAAACAGAAAGCAGATGGATCCAGACAAACAAGATGCACAGACAGGACAACACTGCTCAACACAGCAGGCCATTTCCCAGCAGGATCTTACCTGGCTCCCGGAGGGAAGGGTGCTACAACTACTGCTACCATGGAATGGAAAATGGGTTTGTGACAGCTCCGATGACAGGTTACTCACAATTGCTCTCCTCTTCTCCTGCTGGTGGCTTGGCTCCTCTCCCTCCCTCCCTCATCCAAGGCTCCCACCTACCTGCCCTGCCACAGCCCAACCACACAAGCATTCCTTTCTTCCTGGTTCCTAGCTACACCCCCATCACAGCATACCTGACAGCGTACCTGACTACGCTGCCATGTTATATGGTCCTGCCCTGGCCAGGCACACAGTACCCAGTCCTCTGTCACAGACCTTAGCTGGATTCAGCAGGACAGGCGTCTGCTTCTCATCCTCCTCCCAGTCCTCCCAGCATTGTGTGACCTGTGAGGTACTCGTAGCCACCAGAAGGCTGGCAAAGGGCCTACCAGGACTCCCTGGTCTGTCCCTGGTAGAGAGGGTCCTTTCACTGGGTTTGTTCCTGGGAGGTGGAAGTCTGGCTGGCAAGTGAAGAATGAGTCTAGGGGTGTGCTGACTCAAGCAGAGGCTGCACCTCCAACCATGTGTTTCCATCCTGGCCTCTGTTAGCATGGTCAGGATATTTTCCTAGCAGTGACACTTGCACAAGCCATGTCCTTCCCTTAACTGAAGTCACCCCATGGCTGGGAGAGACACCCACAAAGGCACATGATTCTGTGCCTGTGACTCCCTGATTGGGCTGGCAGCATGGTCAGCATACAGCAGCACTGTTTGCTCATTGCCTTGTACACGACCTTCTCTCAGGGAGTTACTGCAGAGTAACTAATTGGAGAGCAACCTTACTTAGGGGAGTACCCCAGGTGCCCTGGGGAAAAGGCAAGGCTCAATACCTGCTACAGCAAAGGCAACGACACCTCAGGCTGGTGTCAGCAGCCAAGGGAAAGCCAGGGCCTGCCTCTGGGAGGAGGTTTCACAGATACTCTACCTGCTAGAGATCTCATACTCTTGAGCATCTACGGCACAGGGAATTCCTGCAACAGTGACAGTTTCTGCAATGTCTTGATGTTTCTGCCCGAGGTTTGAGCCAGTGATGGTGATTCTAGTGCCACCTTCCACTGGTCCAGACAGGGGGTACACCTGCAAAGACATCCGCGCATGTATAAATGTCACAGTAACTCAGACCTCTCCAGTCTGGCAACTGAACTACAGCACAGGGACCTTCAGCTGCCCTGTTACAAACTCCACCTGGTCAGGTCACTGCTATAGATTCTTTTACCAGCTTGGACTAGTACCAGGTTGCACCCTCATGAGAAGAAAGAACACCAGTCGGAGCCTTCTTTCCCATACCTCAACTGTTGTGAGAGCAGTCCCCCCCAGAGGTGGTAATTCACTATTGACTTCCAAGGCAAGGAGGGCCCCTCTTTGCCTTCTCATCAACATGCTGACCATTCCACAGGGCATTTCTGCTGAAGAGTGGGAATGCTCAAGCCAATCCATGTTATTTGTGTGAAGCAGCAAGCACCATTCTCTCCTCAGCATCAGTACGACAATGAATTGCATGCTGCACAAACATCAAAGCTTTGTCCCTGAGCAGCATCCAGGATAAACTAGGACAAGATGCAGCACATGGATGTTGTGTGCCACCGGAGGGAGGACAAGCTGACAGCAAAAGGGACACATGGCTACAGACACTTGTCATGTGGCAGTTAGCAAGAAACATTTAAAATAAACAGACAAAAATAATTAATTCCAGTAACCTGCAATGCTTTTCCCATCCTTGCTGTGCTGTTATCACTAGGTTCTGCTCTCCTTTGCCCCAGGCTCAGTTTGGCCAACATGTTTCAGGGTCTGGCTCGGGACAGTTGGAGGATCCAATCTGCAGACCCTTTCCCAGCTCCTGAACGGTTCTGCTCCTTCTGGTGTGCCAGTTTCAGCTCACATGAGATACAAATGCTGTACCTTTCCCCTCTGTTCTCTATCAGCAAACTGAAAGCCCAACACAAAAATCTAGCATCCTCACAACACTGAGGGATCACAGCAGAACAGGACTAACTTGCTCTTCAGATGGCCAACGTACTATTGAGCCGCACTGTTTGCACTCTGAGGTCACAGCCCTTAGATTTCAACTGTAGAATGGAGCCCTCCTTGCTCTGGGTGCAGTACACTAGCGAGCAAGTTACTCACAGAGTGAATGAGAGGTGCTGGACACAGGTCTTCTATCTCTTCCTTGCAGGAACCCCTGAAGATGCAGCTGGGGTTGTCACCTCCACACCACACACAGTTGTACTTTGAGTCAGCCGTTTGGCAGCGGCTACAATCAGTGTGTCCCACAGAGCAGTTGTAAAAAGTCACTGCAGAGGAGAAAAAAAAATTCAGAGGCATCTGCAAACATCCCCCAAAGCACAGAATAATCCAGCAACTCAGCACCTTACACAGAACCCTCTCCTCCTCCTTCCCTGTGACAGAAATGAGGCTGCATGATTGCCTGCGATAGGACTACTACAGATGCAAAAATCCTCTTTCAAGGATTCCTCAGTTCCCTTCCACCTCATCTGCTGTCTTTTTGCTGGGGAGGTGTCGTGCTCCTACCGTGAAGGTCTGCAGCACTGTCCACTCGAAGGTGTCGTCGCCTCTGCACAAACACCACAGCGTTGAATTCGAGTTGCGGCGCTGTGTAACTGTACTGCAAAGACAGAGACCATCAAGACAAAGGACTTAGGAGCACAAACAAGCCAACTGAATAGGCAAAAAAGCATCAGCATCCCTCTGGCATAGCGCACTGGTGCATAGAGCCTACGTGGAGCTTCCCATGAACGCAGACGGGGCACCGTTAGCTGAGGCACTGGCAGCATGGGCCTGTCCTCAGTGGTTCACAGCTCTGCTCCAGAAAGAGGAGCGGGCATTTGGTTCACTAGGGTGAACACTGAAAACGTGCACTCACAATGGTACTTGTCTAACTTCCTAATTGCACTTTGAGGTGGCCAACTCCTGCCTACTAGCCGCCTGTGAGGAAGAGCGCTCAAGCCGGCATTGCTGCAATTTCACTAGGGCTGAAGATACAGGACTGCAACTGGCCTGGAGAGCTCGTGTACACAAGAGCCTATGCTGTTCCTCTCCCTTAATTATAGTAGTTTGTGAACTAAAAATACCACCTCTGCTTGCAAACCTGGGCCTAAGTAAAATCCATGTATCATCCAGAAAGGCACACAGCTGTTTTGATTTTGCCTGTGAGTGTTACACACAGGCTGTAGCTTCTGCCACCAGGAACAAACCCAGTAGAAATATAATTTTTCTTTTCACAAAAGAACTGCTGTCACAGAAGAAGTCAGGATCCCAAGAGCCATGAACAACAGTGCCTCAGGCTAAAGCCGAAGTGGCAGTGTCCTGGCAGGCTGCAATAAGCAGTGATTCAGAGCCGGCATCATCCTGTACTACAGCACGTACAGCAAGGGGTTGTGTGGCTCAGACTGCACAGTCTTCCTGCAAGTTGAAGGTACTGGTACCACCAGGCAGCAGCATCACACTGAAGGACCCAGAGAGCTAAATATTCAATAAATATTATCACAAATTATGCTCTCCCCACCCAAAAAGAGCTTGCCTTTCTTGCCTGCTGTTTTGCTGAGCAAAACCAGCACCAGCACGAGCTCTGAAACAGTATCACGTTCCAAGGACTCACCTGGTTCATCTGGCAGGTGATATAACAGAGGGATTGGTTGGTTTCTTCTCCCTCCACAGAAGCATCCATCACCACTGTCCTCCCCTCCAAATTCAGGACACACTCATAGTCACACTGCTGGTCCTACAGAGAAGATACACATAGCACCATTTCTCAACTACACGGAGCTTTGTGCTACGTGACAGTGTACTCCTGCCTCTCCAATTCAGTACCTTTTACCAAGCCTCTTACTGTGTGAGCAGCATGCTCCTCATTCCCTCCGTCACACCAACTATACGCTATATTCAAGGGCCCTCTGTGGTGTCACTGCCTCCATTTATTAAAGGCAAATCAACACAAAACAAAACACCTAGAAGGGAGCACTTGATGTCAGTGCAGGGAGAACTCAACACAGGAGGAGGAATTAAAGAAAAACCAGTGTGACTGAAGTTCTGACTCCTTATGTCCCTGAAATACCAGCTTGGAAACAAAGAGTGGAGCACACAGATTAGGGCAGTGCAGATCAAAAAACAGTAAGTGCATTTTTCTTCTCTCTCTCTTCTGAAAATCTTCCACTCAATTACTTCAACACTTCCTTTAAAAAAGACAGGGTATGTGCCTGTACCCAGCTCTGCTCCTAGGAGTAGTGCAGTATATCAGGTTTAACATATAAAGTAACAATTAGTCTGTGGGCTGCATGTTCCGAGGCGGTGGTTTGGAAAAGGTTACTAAATCAGTCTCCTGCCTTGAGAAGTGAAGAGAATTTTTATCAGAGGCACACCCAAGAAACATAGCTTTCAAGGGTGGTTTTCCCCACTACAGAAGTTTCAGGTAGGACAGGTACAGGCTCATTAACACAAGCATGCCAGGAAGGAAAGGGAAGGGAACAGATGTCTTATCTTTAGCTTACGGAGACACGATTGGAGGAGATTCAGCAGGAAGTTATTCCAAGAACTACTGTCTACACTGCAGCACAGATGCAGCTTAATCCAAACGCATGCAGATCTTTTCCAGCAGGCTGGGGTACACCTGTACTCCCCCTTTCTCTGGGTGACCTCCTACCCACCCATAAATCCAGCTCTGCAATTCTTTATTCGCAGAAGTAGGTCATTCCTGTAGGTGTTTCTGCACACAGCAGCAACTTAAGGCAGAGCCACGACTGTGTCTTACACGTATCTTTATCACCCCAGAGGACTCGTTGCCCAAACAGCACCCTGAATTAAAACAGTTTCTTAGTGCTGACAGGGTTGAGCTACCTGGTAGAGATGGAAGTTCCTTCCCAGCAGGGTTATCTTCCTCGCCACGTTGACTGGAAACAGTGAAGATCCCTGGATTCGCTGCACACAGGGACATGCATCTGGACCCCAACTAAGCTCTTCATTCTGGGAACAGACACAGGTCTTCAGAGAAAGAGACCTCCATGGCTCTGATACAGGGAATCAAAGCCTAACACGTCAACAGAGAAACAAACCCTGCCTGAATGAAGACACAGCTGAACTTTTTTACCAGGAAGTCACAAGAAAGCAATGCAAGAGCCCAGAGAGGTGAGCAGCAGAAAGCTGTGAAAATGCTGCCCATCACGGTGGCTGCCACCTTCAGGCCAGGAGCATTTCTATGAGGCCTGGGAATCTCACACATTTTTCTTCCTCAGGCTGCTACTTCTCACTCTGCACATTACAGCAGTTAGCTTTTACGCTCTCAGAGGGCACAACCTCATCCTCTCCTGGGTGCTGAAATACCAGATCAGCCACCTGTCTGAAAATTTCCAAGTAATAAAGCCTTAAACTGCAAATTCCAAACCCCAGAAACTTACATCTTCCCAAAACTCAGGGGCATCGTACTGATAGTCGAGGTCAGGGTGGAGGATCCTGGGAAAGTCAGGGACATCCCTCTCTGAAGAATCACCATCACCCGACAGAAGAGTAGAAGCAGAGAAGGGAGATGTGTCATTCTCAGCCTGCAGCAAATCCATCCAGTCCTCTGTGTCCTGGAGCTCCGTGCCCTCCTCCAGCAGCCAGTCTGGGGGAGCTGATGGTGGGAGCTCTGAAGGAGGTAGTTCAGTTCCCAACAATCCGTGAGAGTCATCAGAGGCAGCAGTGTCCCCTGGCACCTGGCTGGGGGTTTGGGGAGATGGGGTGGCAGAGGTCAGTGCCTCGGTGGTAGGAAAAGAACTCAGAGGCCACTTGAAACTGGTGACACGAGGGGAAGGTGTTACAGCTGCTGCAGAGGTGTGCAGAGGGCTACCCACGAGGGTGGTGGGTGGGTCGGAGTGCCGTGGCTCCTGGAGAGTGGTGGGCTCTTCAGTGGGCACGGCTGCCTGATCCATGGCTCTGGATGGGCTGGTGAGGACAGGCACAGCAGGAGAAGTCATCTCTGGCATGGTGACAGCAGGTTTGTCTGCTGGTGGTGGCAGAGGGGATTCTGTGACAGACTGCAAAGAGGCTGCTTCAGTGGAGAGAGTCAGGTACGTATAGCTGAGGGCGTCTGTAGGCTCAGTCATCGTATCCGAGGCTGCAGAAAGCGTGGCGTGGTTGGGCTCTGTCGGGGGGACAGTGCTTGGTACCACACGCACCGGGGGAGCGACGGGCTTTGTGGCCGTGGTTGGGGCTGTAGTAGAGGACTTGGTGAGGGGAGCTGCTGAAGAAGGAAACACACTTGAGGTTGGGATCTGGGCCTAGAGAAAAACGACACAGCGGGGTGAGAAGAGAGAAAGAAATGAAACAACCAAATGCAGACAGAAACCCTCTCCATATCACTTCCCACAGCAGTGTTCACAAGAGGCTGCTTCACCCCCTGGATTCCAGTGAGAGCTTCACCTCATGGCACCTTGTCTTGGGATGGGACTGGAGAGTGCTTACAGTGTGGAAGATCAGTGACATTCTGCTTCCCACAGATGCCTGCACTTACCTCCACCCAGAGGGAAGTCTGCCTGCCTTCATCCCCCACAAAACTGCAAGGCCACCCATGGCAGCCACAAACCAGGTACCTGTTCCACCTCCCCACTCACAGCTTCCCTGACAGCTTGCTCCTGTCCCTCATTTTGAACACACAGGCTGGATAACCCCAGGAGACCCTGCTTCACCTGATGGCACTTCTCCAGAAACCTAGCTGGACCTTTTAACGCCAGGGCTGCAGAGCCTCACATCACTCCAATGAGGGGGCTTCACCTCAACAGCTCGCCTCCTCGTCTGATGTGACTGACAGCTGCTGTTTTACCTGAGATCTGACTCACTGCAACTCGCTGAGGCTGTTACAGGACTAGGACCGAGCAGGAGACGCACCCTTTCGTTGTAGATAATGACTCCTTCCTCGCAGGCTGCTTTGTGGGTGCAGAGGTGCTGCTGGATGCACCAGTTACATCCCCAGAGGCTGCTCACGCACTTCTGGCACCTGGAACAACGATAGAAAAGCAGCTGCTCAGACAACCCAGGAAGGGACAGCCACCTTCCCTATAACTACAGAGGCAAGAAAAAGCAGGTGCTCACGGTGCCGATTTCCACAGCAGGGCCACTGCAGCACAGTCATAGAAAGAGAAGTCCACAGAAGCAATGAAGATGTCATGGAAACGCACTACGAGCTTTATGGTGACATAATCTGAAAATGAAAATAAAAATTTCTTAGAAATGGAGGCACTCTAAGTCTGCCATACTGTTAAGAGACACAGCATGCTTTGGGAAAGACACTCTCAAACATGGAGACAGGTTCCCTTCCAGGCTTCTAGCATCTCAATCACTGGATTATCCTATGGACACTAAAAACGAGTTGGACAAGTTTGTCAGAAGTGGTTTATGACAACTCTTGCCAACCCATGGGAAGGAAGACTAGTCTGGAGATCCCTCCATCTTTATCTGCTGTAATTCCACCATCATCTCTGTATTAGAGGAGGATGCAACATTCCTGGCTCAAAGCTGATTGTCTCCCTTTGTCATCCAAAGGAAAACCAAACCCTTGGAACTGACATGCCCTTCACATACTGCTTTCGCCACCAGAGCTTTGTTCTACATCCAGACTAAGAACTGAGTCAGTGAAGAGGTTTGTAAGGCTTGTAATCTCACTTGCAATAACTGAAGGCTTATCAGCTTTAAATTCAGGTCTCATGTCAACTACAAGCCTCAGGATAGCCCAGTTCTCTTTGGGAACAGACTAATACTGTCTTCTGATAGACCAAATACCTGCAGAGATGGTCAAAACTTATTGCAGCTGATAGCATGAGCCTGAAGGAGGTATTTTGCATATGACTGTACTAACAGCTAATTAATCTTGTTCCAGACAAATGTCTCCAACCCTAGAGTTGGGTATTGGTTCTCCAAATAATGGGGACATACTGCATGCTCTGCTCAACTCCAGGAGCTGTCATTTCTCCAAGAGAGTTTGCTATGGGGAAAAAAAAAGGTAACAAGAAGCTTATCCATTGCTCCTCACAGAATTCAGATCTCCTCTTGCAAGCAATCTCTATTCACAACAAAGCAATGAACTCATTTGGTGAAGGATCAATCAAGCCTAAACTGGGTTTCTGATTAGGATGACAAGAGAAGCAGTATGCTGGTAAAGCAGCTGATGATGAGGTGTATGTGGAAACCCATGGTTAGGAGCAAATAAGGGTAGCACGCAGCTGGAGGCAGGAGTCACTGAAGTGCTGTCAGCTCCCATCACTGTCAGAGGTGATTGCATTTGGCAGTAGTGGAAGGACTAACACCTCACAGGATTTCAGGGTTATGACACCATATTTATAAATATTCCTTTCTCCAAAAAGGCCATTATTTCTCATGACTGCCAATAAACCTGTTCAACAGCACAGAAAATGAGGTTGAGTGCTTGCAAATCAAGAGCAAGACTTTGTGCTATCACCTTGGAGCTCAGCAGCTACAAGTGACAGATGAGCTGGGATGTAATATTTAAAGCAAAGCTGAAAAAAGGCAAATATTTGGGCAAGTATTATAAGCAGGAATAGGAAAGTGCCAGTATTTAGGGCCCTCATGAGACTACGTTTAGAAAACGGCATATGACCCTGGTTACTTGCTTCTAATTCATTCCAGCAGAGCACAGACACCACACAGAGAAGGGCTAGCAATACAGTGAAGGAGAGAGGAAGTCTGAGTAACAATATGGAGTTGGCATAGTCAACAGGGCAAAACTAAGAATGGCTGGCCATAGGTCACTGAGTGGGAGAAGAGCCGTGGAAGCAAAAGGACACTGCAAGTAGATCAAATGGACACAAACCATTCATGAGCAAGTTCAGGCTGGAAAACAGAAATGATTTGTTAAGCCTCAGAGATGCAGTATGAAAGTAACATGGTGTGGTGGTTTAGCCCTGGCTGGAGGCCAGATGCCCACCAAAGTCAGTCTATTACTCCCCTTTGTAGTTGGACAGGGGAGAATATATATATCGAGAGGCTTGGGATTCAGTGTAAGGACAGGGAGAGATAATCCTGTCATCAACGACATGGGCAAAACAGACTCAACACAGAGTGAAGGAAAGAAAACTATCTATCTAATTTATTACACTACACACACAGAGTGAACACAGAGTCGGATAATGAGAAGCAGAACCAGATCTTAAAACACCATGACCAGATCTTAAGAACACTTTCCCCCTCACCCTCCCTTCTTAGCAGACTTTAGTCAGGGTTTTTGCTCCCTTCTTCCCTCCCATTGTGGCACAGGGGGGACAGGGACTGGGGAAATAGGGTTCTCGGTAGCACCTTCCCCCCACCCCTCCATTCTCAGCAGACTTCCCTTTAGTCATGATTTCACTCCCTTCTTCCCCCGCATTGTGGCACAGGGAGGGGCAGAGACAGGGAGATGGGGGCTTCGGTCAGTTCCTTGCAAGTTCCTTCTTGGCCGGGGGAGGGGGGGGGGCATTCATTCCACACCCTCCCCCTGCTGCACTGTGGGGTCCCACCCACAGGAGACAGTCCTCCATGAACTTGTCCAATGTGAGTTCTTTCCCACAGGGCTTTATCTCTTTACCAGCTGCCCCGCCGTGGGTCACTGCTATGGCAGGCAGTCATAAATCACAATGTCTCTCAGTCCCAGTCCTCCGTGGGGTCACCAGCCTCCCCCCCAGCAAACTTGTTCTGGTGCAAATCTCTTTCTCTCTCATCTCTGTGTCTCTGCTTCTCTTCATGGGCTGCAAGTGCTGGCAGGGGCTTGCTCCAACGTGGGTCACAGCATCTCCTGTATGCCTCCACCTGCTCCATCCAGCATGGGGCCTCTCCATGGGCTCAGGTGGGGTCTCGGCCTTTCCCATGGACTGCAGGGGCGGGGGGACACCCGCTCCACCATGGGTTTCTCCATGGGCTGCAGGGGCATCTTTCTCTCCAGCACCTGGGGCACCTGCTCCCTGGCCTTGGTGACTGCACAGCTCCTCACATCTTCTCATCCCTTCTCTGGTGGCAAAATGCAGCTGCTTGCCGTTTTTATTCTCCTATATGTGATCCCCAGAGGCGCTGTGACCATCACGGATTGGCTCTGCCCTGGTCAGCAGCAACTTTGGCCTTGAATTGGCCAATGTTTACAGCTGCAGAGAATCCCAGCAGCTCCTTACAGCACCCATTTTCTGCAGCCCCTGTTCTCTCCCAGCACCCAGCTACGCAAAACCGCGAACATGGGTAAAGCATCTATGGAGTCTTGAAATAAAAGCAAGGTAGACTTCCAAAGGAGTCAATAAGAACATCTGAAGCCTGAAATAATGAGAACTGGACTGTGGCTTTATCTACACTAATTCTTCACATTTGGGCTTAAATTCAGACCCACATTTGCAGAACTAACCAGGGAAGCCAATCCTGCCCACTATGCCTGGAGTGGCAGCAAACGACGCCCTTTCCCTCTGTGCCCAATCACCCTAAATGGAGATCTGGTTGGTTTATTCCAGACTAAATCACTGTGAAGAACATCAGATACAGAAATACCGTAAATAATACTGAAAATGGAGGTGTTTGAGGCTGAATAAGGGTGTCAGGTGGGTTCTGCTGTCATGTGGTGTCTACAGAGATTGCTTCAGACCTATTAGCCAGCTGCATACTTGCATGGAAAATCCGTTCAGCCATTTAGGTGACTCGTGTGGAATGCTTCCCAACCAGCACCTGCCTTTGACCACAGATGAACCACCTCTTAGAAGAGATCATCAGCTCAGAGCTCACACTGTCAGGCTGGGTAAAACCCAAAGCAAAGACTACAAACTGAGAAGTTTCCAGGTTCTTTAGAGTGGCCAATTAGCAATACTCAGCCAGTTATTGTTCCCACTAATAGAAGTCTGACTATGTATTTTCTGAGGTTATGCTGCATTGCAGATTATTTCTAACTTGAAGGATCATGGGTCTCTTCTTGCCTTTCTTACATGCATTCATTCTCCCACTGCTACGTGGATTCTGAGAAGGTTTACATTTTGGTTTGATTTAAATAATAAAGCAGTATTTCAGACAATTCTCTCTCCAGATTTATGACAAAGTTGCCAAACCAGTCACCACCCTAGACTGCATTTGGTATCACATTCAGATTTGCATACAACCCTTCAAGCAGGATCTCCTTTCCAAGTACGAGAATTTGGCTTTGGAATTTGGCAACAGCCCAAAATAGCACAGGATGTGTGTGACACACAAGTAGAAAGCAAACAGATATTATGACAAAATGAAATGAACACCTGCTGACAGACCACATACATTCAGGGCTGTTAATCCTGGCAATCTGTCGGACCCACGATGCGCTCTCTCCCAACAATGTTATCAGAGCTCTCATGCTCCATTTAAAGCATTTCACTGACCTGCTCCTGTTGGCAAAGCTGGTGCTCGGCTGGGATCTGGAGAAGGACACATGATTCCCGACTCTGTCAGGACCGCTGGGCTTTCATAGTCTTCAAAGTAACATGAGTAAAATTCTTCCTCACGCAGAGAGGGTAAGTCCGAGATAGCCAGGAATATCTACCAATTCAATAACATCC
This sequence comes from Zapornia atra, assembly GCA_013400835.1. NCBI lineage: Eukaryota > Metazoa > Chordata > Aves > Gruiformes > Rallidae > Zapornia > Zapornia atra. Next base: position 45,419 of record VZTU01027925.1, read on the forward strand.
AGTAGATAACTTGCCCTCTAACACATTCTTCTTTATTTCATCTAATTTTCTGGTTCTGTTTTTTCAAGGTTAGAACCCCACAAAGTAGCTGTATACATACACACCTGTTTTCCTACAATGCCTCCTAGGACTATTTCATCTCCTGCCATTCCCAAACTGAGCTTGACACCCAGTAAGCAATTGGCAACTTCCCCCTTTGCCCAAATCTCCATCAAAAGATGGGTTCTTGCTGACACAATGACAGACTTCAAAACACTGTGGCACCTTCTTAGCTTTTTTGCCAGCTCTTGGAAGCCAGACCGAAGCCATAATTTTGAGTAGTTCTTTTCAGATCTTCCTGACAGTAAGCATCAGGACCACTATGAAACCACAGACATGGGCACCTTTTAGGTAGTAAGCACAGGAGGGATCTCCCCCAAACAGCCATCAAATGCAGAACACCCAGTAACTCTTAGCAGTCAAGAGCATTTAGTTTTATAAAGCCAAATTATCTCCTGGCACAGCCAAGCTATTAAGTCCCTTACGTGACACAGACAACCCACACTTGAAGGCTCAGTGATTCAGTACCCCACTGCAAGCAACAGGAAGACTTGGGACTCCCCAGAGTTTGCAGGGGACTTTCTACATACTTGAGCATCATCAGAGGATCATCACCACTCACATTTCTCTTTTCCTCTCTGCTGATATTGGCTGGAGTTAGTGACTGGACAGACAGACACTGCTGTGTGGAGTTAAAGCTCCAGAGCCACTGCTCACTTAACCTGGACCGCAAGCACTCGGAGCGACGACTGCACCTGCAAGGAAATAGCAAGAAGCCTTATATGAGAGATCTGTGCAGCCCCAGCAGGACACATTCAGCATCCAAGCTGACACTGGCTGTCTGAAGCCTTGCTAGAGTCTTGGGGTAGGTGCTACACAAGCCACAAAAGGTTCCAGCCTCCTACCACCTTCATTAAAAGGATGAACTGCTGCCAAAATATAGATGCGTAGACACTTTTTGGGCTTCAAGGGTCCTAAACTAGTTCCTATGGCATTCTACAGGGAGACAGAGCCAGCAAGCAGACAGACAAGCTGGAATAAATCATGTCTCATTATGCAACATCAGTAGGGGAAAATGAAGTGAAAGAGTGCTAAATAAGAGTGACACTAGAAGAAGAGATGAGATGGTTTCTCCATATTTGAAATTAGACAGTTTGAGCTGCAATCAGACTACAACCAGGCTGAAATCCACTTAACAGGAGCATCGTGAGAGGTGCCCCAAAAACCAATGGAAAGATACCCTTGTGTGCAACTGCCTGCTGGCTGCATTTATGGAGGCAGACAGAGGAATGGTAAGTTAGTGAGGAATCTCAGGAAGGAACTGAAAGCAAACTAAATCCAGACATGTAGACATAAGGAAAAGACTAGGTGGAGCCAATCTCGAAGCAATATCCCTCCAAAAATCCTTGTAGGGGAACAGGGATCTCTCTTACCGTCCCTGAAGGACACACCAGCCACAGTAGGGATCTTTCAGTGCCAGACAGGATTCACAGTCTAAGTACAGGGAACATTCCAGTATGGGAACCTTTACCACCTGTCAGAGAAAGAAATTGGTGACAACACAGCACACACAGCACAGGCCCAGGTCTGTGGCTTCTTCTGCCCGAGTCCCATCACCTGCATGCTTGTGGAAACAACTTCTTAATCCGCAATATTACATAAAATTAAAGAAAACAATTACAAGTTTACAGAGCCCATGTGAACGGCCACTAAACACGTTGGAGAAAGCCATCTAAACATCAGGCTGTACAGAGGCACCAAGGCAAGCAAAGCACACTGCTATTAATGGGTTATCTGCGACACTTCTTGTAAGGAGACTTTATTTAGTGATAAAACTGTGTTTTAACAGAATGGATCAAAGAATAGCAGACTGAAAACAGTTCACTCCTGCTTTTCTGGACTCATGGGAGAATATCTCTCCTGACGTGTAGGTGACTGAAGCTGGAGACAGCAGCTCCAGCTGAAGCCTCTGAATCCGTCTGCACTGTTGCCCAGCTCTACCTGGCAGAACTATCATTTTGACTGAAAGAGGCCCAAGAAGCTTTGATCAATGTGGAACAAAACCCTTCTGTCACCTGAGGCTAAGTTTCACTTGCAAAACACTTCTGCTTTAACTTACTCTCCTTGCTGCTTTCAGCCTTTTGCCCTCTCTTTAATCCACTACTACACTGCAGCTACTACTACCACACTGTCTTAAAATACCATCTTCTAATCCCCAGCCTATTACTTTTGCTAAGTATATGTAATTTGCATTTTGTAATTGACAGAACAATTACTGTTAAGGATATATTTCAGATGATTTCCCTAATCATCTTCTACTCATGGATTTCAACTCCTGCTTTGAAGCATTAGAGAATTTCTGAGTATCTCAAAGCATGCTGAGGGGGGTTAAGGGAAGCAGAGGTTTTCCAGCATGCTCTCATTTTTTGTCAGTTATTTCCTTCAGAGTAACTTAAGGGCTGGTTTTTTTCTATGCTAGGAAGATCCTTTTCTTTCCAGCTCAAGGAGGTGACACGAGTGGTGGTATACAGCTCCTCTCAAAGTATCCATAGCTGGGTTTCCCACTCAGGGCCACAAATATTCCAAGAGCCTGGGGCATTGCAATGCTGCTTCTCCTCCAAATGCCACTGGGCACAGAGTTACAGAAAGCCAGAGAAGAGGGAAAGGTGCCTCGAATGGGTCCTTACACAGCTTGACTTTATCTGCTGGATGGTTACAGTATGCCCGTCAGAGCGCACTGCTGCTATCTGAAGACATTTCCCACACATTTCTGCTTTTTTAGGTTAAATGCCTACAGGAGAACAGCTTAATCTTTTAACTGATTAAAACCAGGAAAAACACCACAGTTTTAATTACACAAACCCTCCCTTTTCTCTTTTTAATCTTTTGCAAAACCAAGACAGGTCACACTACTTCTGAACCCAGAAAGCTCACATTCTTCTGCTCGGATGGAGACACAAACTGTTGTCCAACACAGAGGAACCCAGGAGTTTTGTGGTCCCTTGTCTTCATGCCAATAGTGCAGGCTTTTAGAGCCTGCAGTTCACATTCTGGACCTCAAAGATTTTCAACTCTGCTGTGGAAGGGATTTTATTGCTCTTACCATTGACTGGGTCATGACAAAGAGGTGCTCCTGCAGCTGGTCAAACAGCAGATCTCCACTCACCATGCTATTTAACTGGATAGCTAGAGAAGCATATATATGTGCATCTCCCATTGCTCCTAAGTACACCTGGAAGAGAATCACAGTTGTTTCAGGCAAAGTATCACAGCAGGAGTTGGGGCGCCCGTCCTACATCAGAAACAAACTGGAACCTGGGCTGTGTGTGAGGATTTCAACCTCCCACCAAACATCTTAACACAGGGACTCCAAGCACATGAAGCATGTACCTACAATACATGCAGAAGCAACTTTGGATGCACCGGCCCTGACACTGGTTCAGTGCAGATGTAACCAAAGGCAGCGTGCTGACTGTTCAGGGCATTCAAATTCTCAACAGTCAGCACCAGTGTAAGAAGAGACCCATCTGATAGGAATGATCTTTGGTATCAACTTGACTTCCCAAGGGATAAAACTGCCTTTTTTCCCCCTTCCACCTGAGCATCCCTAATTACTTTTATCCTCTTTGCTTCCTGCCCACATCATACCTTGTGCAGTCTCCCTTTGCTGTCTCCCAGAAAGGCAATGGTGTGACCATCTTCCACATTCACTGCTACAGCTGTCAGACGGGCATCTGTCTTCTCCAGGAGTGGGGCTGCTTCCAAGGGCACCCGGCTGGCCATAGGACTGGGAGTGTGATCAGAACCACAGGGGTATGCATACAGGGTGTCCTTTTGGGGGAGTGGAACATGAAAATCAGTACAAAAATGCACAGACACCAGGAACATCAACACTTCCCACCATCTCCTTCCACCTAGATTCCTTAAAGTGCCCCAGATGTGAATTCAGGTTTGAAGCCCTCTAAGCTTTTTTACTGAGAGAAAAAAAACCCACCCCAGCTTCTAAGAATGAGTTTCAGTATGCTGGCTGTGTGCACCCTCACAGAATCCTGCAGACATTTCAGCAAGTCCATAGAGCATCAGTAACAAAACACATTGAAACTGCTAATCTCCCAAGTGCTCCAAACCTGTTACTGGCTCTAAGCTGCCATGACACAGCTTCGGGGAAGATTCACTGTGTTTTTTCAGAATGGAACGAGATGACAAGAATTCCTGCTTCAAGTGCAAAGCAGGGGCCACAAGCATCACCTCCAACAATCAGCATGTTTTTGTTGTATCACCTGCAAATTCTAAGCCTGAAGTAGAATCCAGAAGCATCGGGATATACATAAACCCAGGGTGGAGCACAACCTGCTCCAAATTGCTTACTAACTACACACAGAAATTGTACTGTGCATGGAACTAGAGACCCACAAAATGTCAAAACAAGAGTCATCTCCACACACTGCTCCAATTCTTCTGAGGCTTGTGAGATTTCTGAAAATTAACTCCACGGCACTGTGCAAAAACAGTCATCCTTCTGTTCCAGTTAGATCCTTCTCAACGAGACTGAAAGCTGCTAACTTATGTACTATTTGTATGTGTAGGGCAAAGATATTCTATTATGATTCATCTTTTTCCTACATAAAAACTCTGACTTGTCTAGGACAGTTCCTCCATTGCTTTCTCTCTTTCCTGACACCTTGTTCTGCGTCCACTTTAATTTTAGGGTATCCTTTTGGAGAATGAAAGCAGGATTGTTCACACAACAATCACCATTAAAACCACCATCTTTTAATCAATAAGTGGCTTGTCTCCAAACAATGTGGCTTGTGTAAACTAATGATTCTCATAATGAAATCCATTATGGATAATATTTTCACCCTCCTCTCCAGCCCCTTACTAATTACTCTTACAAAGCTGCGTGTGCAGCAGAGGCATTAACTGCACAGTCCATGCTGACTCCAGCTCCCTCTTGCCTCAGGCAATGAGGTTGAATTTACACTCCTTGTGAGCAGGGTTATGTGTTCCTTCTGCCTGGTGTCCATGGCTTTGCATTTGGCAGTGCTGAGCTGCATGGTACCATCCAGCACCAGGCAACAGAGCTGCCCCCGCGGAGGTCAGAGATAACGGCACAACGTGGCATTCCTGAGGCATCTGCTTGCCGACCCCACAGAAAGCCTGATCCTTCCCCATCCCCTCTCCTGCCATTTCTCCAGGGGGTTTTGTTGTTGGGTTTG
>VZTU01027925.1:50701-93670 GCA_013400835.1 Zapornia atra
GGGTTGGGGTTTTTTTTGATACTCAGCTGCTTCCTGGAAAAACTGAAACCAATCAGGAGCTTTGGACAAAGTCTGTGGAAATCCCACAGTAAAATATATTTAGCCTGCTGACCTCCATTCACTTCTCAAATGCATTGCTGTTGGACCAGGGAAGCAAGGCTTGAATACAATGCTCCATGCTGGTTAGACTAACACTACTTTCATTCTGATGCTTTATGCTTTTTCTTTCAAATACAAGCTCAACTGATTTTCTGCACATGAGGCAGAAGAAGGCTCTGACTTCACACCTCAGAGGACAGCACAACTTCTAACCATCGTTAGTTTTTGCCATTCTCTAAGCTATCATTCAGTTTTAGTGACAGATTTTTCTTATCAGCTCTGTTGATTGATTCATAAACTTCTTCCAACCACCTTCTTGTAACCTGAGCATTTCTACTTCTCCACTTCCTGTAAGATTATTTGTGAGGATCTGAATTGAAATTTTTTTTCAGTGAATAACACTGTAGGGGAAAATACACTCGAGGGATCATCCAGCATCCTACTGGTGATGGACCAAGTTTGGATGAAGCTGCTGTCATGCATTGTGGCATCCACATCCTACATCCCACAGGTAGGAAGTGACAATAGGAAAAATCTCTGTCTGTGCATGAAGAGGACTGAAAGCTCAGTGCAAAAGGACAAGTTACATACCTTGGAAACTACACCCACAGAAGATATGCAGCCTTCCCAAGCCTTGCAGAAACATGTTTCACATGTTCAATTACCGAGTCACTAACGGCATCTACATAATCTCCTGCATCTCAGGACTAATGGGTATCCGGCAAGCCGAACGGATGAACTGGTTCTGAAATCCTCATAAAAACAAGCCTTGCTTTTCCCCAGTTGAAGAGATTGTATTGAACTGTAAAACTCAATCTCAGCTTCTCCCGATGAGTTATAAATCTGAGGCAGCGTTAACTAGGGAAAAGGGCAAACCTTGTGCACAGGCTGGTTTGGAGGCAGAAAAACGTGAAATTAATTAGCATTATCCTTACATCCAGCACAAGCTGCCACCATTGAAACCAAGTTAAAACTGTTCCTGCATAAAATACTCATTGACAGCCACGTCCAGCCAGCACTGAATGGAGCAGGCTGGACCTGGCACGGACCCTTATGTGATGTTAGATACAATCTTAACGACAACCGCTACCATGTACTGAATGGTGAAGGATAAAGTTTGTTAGGACATTTACATATCATTGGACACACTTGTTAATAAGATACCCTACTTTAGTCAGCCCGCTAGTGCCAAACTGTGCAGCTGGGACCCTGGGATGAGGCGCCAGGAATCACACAGCAGAGACTGGCCTTTTTCTCCCACCCTGTTCACCCTCTTCTCTACTGGACCAAATGGTACTGGGGGAGACTCGACGTCATTGTGAATGAAGGATTTTTTTTTTTTAAGGTGATCACATCAGTTTGATGTTAAACTCCCACAAGCTGCCCTAAGCTGTGATGATTCCTTCCATGTAGCCCTGCAAAGGACACATGGGACATGGCTAAGAAGTACTATGAAAGCAGGACATCAAGTTGGGCAGTGTCTTGCTTTCCAACTTCTAATATACTCCTCCTGACCTTTCATGTGGCCTGCTTCAAGCTCGTTCTTTACCCTTCCCTTGTCCCACAAATATACAGTCAGCTTTAGCTACTGAAAGGAAAATCATAATTTTAAAGCTGGTTTTGGACCACACATCCAAATCCAGAGACTTCCGAAGCTCTGTGGGACCACTTCACTCTTTGTAGCAGAAGGCTGGGAAGAGACAATTATCTGGACAGATTGTTCTGTGGAAGGAAGACACAAGATAACATGTGGTTCTGCTAAGGACTAGCAACGCCCTTCGTGAAAACAGACTGTTCAAAGCCAGAGCCTCATGCTGGGATCCTGCATCCAGCACCACCCCAGGAGACAGTTGCTGTGCTGGGCTTGTGTCCCCGGCCCCCATATCACAGCACCAGTCAGTGTGGCTGACAGATTTCAGGGTCACAGCTGCTTCAGTTCACATTTTTATCCTGCTACATCCTATCACGCCTCTGTTGTAGCATTCAAAGAAGGATTATCACCTCTTACAGCTCTGGAGACAGAAAGCCAGGTCAGGAAAAGGTCTTCTTTGGGCACAAAATTCCATGGGACTCATGCAGTCTATAGGAAATTAGGATTCTGTGGACACTTGGTTTTGCTTGTGTTGGCTTTTGTTCCTGGGTGGCCTTCCAGGAAGCTGTTGTGAGGTGCACCTCAACATAAGCATCAGGGACCCACCACGCCCCTTGAATTCCCTTCCCAACAGAAAGGTGTACAGGCACGTAACTCCTCCCCTTGCCTGCAGCACAGCCCAGGATGTGTAGAAACTGATAAAGAACAACCTGAACTGCTGCTTCAAGAGGCCATAGGACCATGTCACACCAGATGCCCTGGCCATTGCCACAGACAGCCCATCTCCCTCTGCAAGGAAACGTGCCCACACGGGGCACGAGCTGCAGCAGCTATGGGACAGGGGACAACCGTTCCTACATCGCATTGCTGCAGAAGCAAAGAAACAGCCTGTGCCCAAAGAAATTCCATGTCTGCCTGTGGGAACCAGGCTGACTTTGGGAACACCAAGCAACACAAGAACACACTGCAGATGACTCTTTATCCCGGTAATGGTGCAAAGCAACTTACCGCTGGCAGCTGGACACAGTTGGAGCTGACATCATATTCGATATATGCTACTTCCGTCCCTTCTTCTGACTTCCCATCTCTCATGTAGCAAACATCCCTAGTCCAGTTGGTCAGGCGATCCACCTCCTCCATTGTGTAGACACAGAGGGCAGACTCCTCACTCAGTTTGCCCGAAGAAGCCTGCCAGGCAGAGAAGGCTGCAAACAGCACTTCGCCCTTGGTGTCCAGCTGCCCCTGGGCCAGGCCTTCTCCCGGCCGGGTGACATAGGCAGCTTGCAGGAGGCTGTATGTATTGGCTTTGCTCTGGCAGAGCAGAGGTAGCTCCACATAGGAGTAATAATGGGAGTCATCCAGGCAGATCCGCGAGATGTAGGTCTTGTACTCGCGTGACTGAGACTTGAGGTCCCGCCGGTAGAATAGGAAATAGACGCTTGAGCGGTAGGTGAAGGATTTAATGAAATGGTGGTTGTACTCAGAGAGCCGGCCCACAGCCAGTTTTGCTGTTTCTTCATAGGAGAAAATGGAGTGAGAGTCTGTTGCTTGAACATCCCCTCCGTGGGCCCTGAGATTTCGGGTAGTGATGGGAGGAATCCCTCCTCCAACTCCTCGGCTAGTGTACCCTCTACCCACAAACAGCAAGGGGACCTCATCCTTTGAGTAGGCTATGAGTCCCACAGTGGTGATATTGGGATCGTTGGCAGCAACGTACTGAGTGTCACCAGGGCTCTCTGGTCGGAATAGGACGTGGTCTATGGATGTGAGGCTCCTCTTCTCACAGATGCCCTGGTGCACACTGCCACACACAATGAGCTCCTTCTGCACCGAGTTCACCAGCAGCAGCTTGTTGTGATTGTCGGTGTGGTGTGCCTGAGGGCACTCTAGCTTTGAGACTGGGGGGAGGCAATCTTTACTGTCCAGAACTGGTCCAGTCTGAACCACGTTCTTCATCAGCAGGTCAGATGTCAGCTGAAAGAGAAAGTTGGTGGCGCCCAGGTAAATGGTCCCAGATTCCAAGTCCATAGAAAGGTGGAGGAATTTCGTAGCGTTGCGTGAGAACGTGACATACTGCAGTCCCCGTGGAATTGCTGCTCCCAAGAAACAGAGAACAGGAAGGAGGAATGTTCCCAGAGGCATGGTAAACACTCTGCAGAGAAGAAAAGCTGTTACAACTCCTTGTAAACCAGGAGTGAGGTTTTAACACTCATCAGAACCCTTTAACAGCACTCTTATGGAAGAGGACATGAATAACAATATAAAGCAAAGAACTAGACACTGAGAGCCAACACAAGACATCTGCAGAACCACCAGCAGAAAGCAGTCTCCTGGAGTATCAGAGACTTCACTCAATCACCTCCACAATGAGCACAATAGGCACAGCTTCAATATCACAAGTAATGTTGCTGGGAGCTTTCCCAGAGCCTGCTGGGGAAAAGCTGCTCTCCACAAGCCCAGGACTTGTACTGCACTTGCTAAATAAACAGTCAGAAGCACCAGGGACAAAATCTAAGGAGGACGGTCATTTCTATGCTGTTCCAGAAGGTTTTTTCCCCAACACCACGTTTGATCACTATTCTTGTAAGATCAGAATAAGCAGCATTTAACATGACTCCTGCACGACTCTCTCCTATGATGCTGTACTGGAAGTTCTCCAGGACTGGACCACATTCCTATAGCAGCCAGCACATCGCATTTGTTGTTAGCAAGCAACACTGCAGTACCACAAACCACTGTCCAAGACAAACAACCTGTAGGACCATTGTTTAAATAAACTGTAGCTGGGATCCAGTTCAGAGCAAACTAATAACCCCTTTGCTCTGAGTTTCATCTAGATATCTTAATTAACCCTTCTCATTCATATCACTTGTGGCTATCAGACTCTTTTGGGTCTAAAGCTCTTCCACTAGTGCTTCAGAAAGAACCTTCCCATGCCGTCTCCAGCCCCTATCTCCTTGGGCATATGCAGCACTTCCACGTGAAGGGGAAGATCACCATATGCTGCTCATTTGTTCCTGCACTCTTTAGGGGAGAGGTCTCTTGCTGGCACTCACCTCCCCGCAGCATCTCTACCGGTACTGTAAAAAGCCATCTAAACATGCTTGCTCTGTGGACCATGATCTGCTCCTTCCCTGTCCCATGCCCCAAAGTGCAGGTAAGGCCAGATGGGGTGGGTGTTGGACAGACCCAGAGAACTATCAGACCTCTTCTTCTCCTCTCCAGAAGATCTTTAGATCAACCCCACTTGAATTCCACCATGACCCAACCCAAGCCATGTCACAGATGGGAACAACTGCCCTGAATAGGACAGGGAACAGGCATAGGGAATCCCACAGCAGGATGGAAATATGGTGATAAGTACCTGCAACCTTTAGATTAATGCTTTCCTCACAAAGGGCAGCAGCTGCAACTACTCACAATTTACTATGAGTACCACATTATTTGAATTGAGAAGTAGGTGGTGATGCAGCTGTGAATCTATTCCCTTCCCCCTCCCTCTTGCAAACAAGGTATCAAAGCTACATAGCTACACAGATGCCAAGCTGGGCCAGAGGCTCAGAGCTGATGGGCACAGTAGCTCCTCCAGAACTGGCCTGTAATCTGCTGTGCTCATTTTGGCAGCTCCTCAAGGGGGATGTTAATTTTGTAGTTAAAGCTAAGCAAACTATCACCGCTTCCCTCCTACAGCATCTTCCTTCTTGGATCTCCTTGGTAAGCTCAAAGTGCTCTTAGCCCAGCAGAGCTTAGAGCACAGAGGTGGAAAAAGATCTGCAGCACCTCAGGAGAAGACTACCCCAGCATTTACCACAGGATTTAGCCAATCTAGGTCACAAACTTCTCACCACACAAACTGTGTCTTACGCTTGTTCTGTGCAACATTCAGCACTCAGCGTGCAGCAAACACAGTAACGGTGATGAGAACAATAAGTCTAAGACTCTAGATCCAGCTTTTATTTCACTGCTATTGCAAAAAAACCCCAGCAAAACACACAACAAAACCCCCACAAACAAAACAAACCACCAAACACAAAAGTCTGCTTTCCAGCTCCTTTGTCAGTAAAACAGGCATCTTTGCTCTACCAAAAGACCAGCTGAGAGGATTAGTCTACTTGTGAAATCCAGCGGATGGAAGGTATTATAAATACAACACGTTATTAAATATAGGCTTTGTGAAGCTCTGGAAAAGCTCTGCTTCAGAGGGCTATTGTAGGTAAGTAGGTAGTACTGTCAGGATACACCCACACAGAGGAATGCTGGCTCTAGGCTGGCAGCTTTCCCCCGGAGCACACAGTTGCCAACGCACACCGTACCAGCACAGTGTTTAGGTTATGTGCACACTGGGGCTTTTGTTTGCCCTGATAATGGACATTTAGTGCTCTCAGTGCTTCTGACACACTCTGCTTCACACTGATTCACAAACAGCCCCCATCTAGGCATGGAGCCTCTTTCTGGGGTGGTGAGAGGGTGCGTTGTAGCACTTGACAGAGGTCCTCATCACGTGGGAGATGTTATCTGTGAAGCATGATGAGGGATATTTATAAAGCCAGCAAGTAGGTACATGTAGGATGGAGCTAACTTGACTACATCACCTCAGGTTTATATCAATAGAGGATATCTTGCCCCAACTCCAACACACCAGTTATTTTTTATGCCTTCTCACCATCAGTATCGGAGAAAACTATTCAGCGAACTCCTTAATCACACAACTGCTTCAGTGCTTCTGCACAGCCATCATGCAGATGTCACGATGGCTTGTTGTGCAACTCTGTCTAGAATCTCCTCAGTTTCAAAGCTTAAGATGCCTGCAAACAAAACAATAGGCTGAGGACCATCCAACAGCAGGGGCTTGACTATGTTGTGACAGAGCCACACTGACATGGAGAAGAGAGCCTTTGATCTGGAAGCAGCTGAGGATCACAAGACATCATTACACTGCACCACTTACAGGAATCTCTAATCTTCTTTCTACTAATGCAACCTTCCTATGCCAGTGCTTACACAGGCAAATCGACAATGTGTCTTTGGAATTTATGGAGTCTGAAGCACTGGCTAGAGGTCATGCCAACAAGCTGCAAGACTGCCGTGTCCAGCACGTACCATCACCAGCAACTGCTGGGACAGAGCTAACTCATACATGCTACCACACTGAACTCAAAACCCAGCACGACAGCACTCCAGAAAAACAGACCTTTTCCTGAGCTCTCTGACCCATAGCTGAATCTGTCCGAAATGTTTCACTGAAAGCATTTTACCTTTTGGAGCACCCAGACTGGAACAGAGATGGAAAAGCAACCAGCTCTTCATTCCAGCAGACCACAATCAAAAGCAGATCCCACTGTGGTCAAATCTCCAGTGTGGAGCTATTCTTTCGCTCATCCATATCACCCTAGGAGTCATTTTGTTATGAGCTGGTCCTCCTTATTACCTGGTTCCAGGTAAAAAGCTACTTTCTAGTCTATGTAACTCTGGGAACACAGAGGGCAGCTGAGAAGACAAAAATAAAAGTAGTACAGCACGTTCAAGGCAGTACAGCATGTTCTACAAGCTGGTCCTAATCGCTCTGGGCAATGGGTAAACACTGAATATAGTGCTCTTTGTTGCTCTTTGCTGAAGAGCCATTAGCAAATGAACTCCTATTTATTGCTAGGTGAGCAAACACACACTAGAAACGAGCACAAGCCTGTGCAGCTATCAGTAGTTAGAACATTCCCATTCTACAGTGTCTTTTGATTCCATTTTCCGAGTTGTTTCTCAAGCACGGGCACCGCTGCCTTTTTTATTTATTTCTTGCTCTTCAGTTAAGCCCATCACAACCTCACTGGGAGGACAGGAAGGAGGAGGATAACCTACATTTAAATCTGATGGTTTCATGACAGGCTACACTTCTGAGCTCTTTATGGATTTACTGAACCATTCTGCTTCCTGTGCTCACTGCTAGTGTATAACACAGCTGTTACAGACAGATTGCACTAAAAGTGTGTAGCCTTTAATTAATTCTGAAGGCAATTGCCAAGGCTTAAAGATTCTTTTTAAATATTCCATTTTTTTGATGAATTCCCGTTAAATAGGGAACGGCTGCAGACAATACTCTGAACATTGCCTCTAACTCATTGTAAAATATTAATATCCAAATGATACTTCGGAGTTTCATTTGTTTAATCTGGATCACAACAGAAGGGCTAGAGGATTAGTCAGTTCTGCCACAGAATATTTATATCACATCCACAAAACAACAAGGAATAACATGGAAGCAATGGCACTATTTTGTTACTTGGAATTTGAAGTAAGACCGTGTTTTCTCTAGCACTATTTTTACCTCTCTGACCTCACGTATCCCCTCTCAGAGACTTTACTCATTTATTAAAGAATCAAACCCACAGAACTCATTTGCACACATTTTAACAGTGTATCAACACGTAAAGATTATTTCAATCCTCTCAGATTATTTCCCTAATACCACATCCTATCCCCCAAACACGGAGAGGTCAGATAATGTTCCAATTTCTAGGCTACATTTCATACTCCACACCATCCTCAGCAGAATCATCCTTGGGAAAAGAAAGTAGGTCCCTGAAATCTGCACCTGTGATTTCCACTGTATCATTTGCAGAGCACTGAAAGATGTCAAAATTAAAAGCAGAATTCTCCCAGCTGCATGGAGACCCCCGTGCTCCAGCACAATCAAATCACCCTGTGGTAGGAAGACGACTGCTGCTGTATTTTTTTTGCACAAAAGCCCTGAATTACAGCCCCCCTTCTAAGTTTCTGACACTCAATAGAGCCTTGCTCGATTTCCGCTGTGAAAGATGACATTCCCACTCCATACATCTTTTTTTGAGTCTTATTTACCACTACCAGCACAGTTCCCTGCGCTTGTAGCACGCAGCTCCAGCAGAGATGAACGCAAACCTCTGTTTTCCAAATAAAAATTGACCCCAAGGAGAATCCCAAGACCAAGCGATCCTGTCAGAGCAGGGCCGGCACAGACAAGGGAGCTCTGTTACACCAGATGTGAGTAACACTAAAGCTGAGGTCAAAATAACATGAAACAACCCAACCCTTCTAAAGACAAAATATCAAATCTGAAACAGTGAGGGAAGGTGGTGGAAAACATTTACTTTCAAGCTACAGAATTAATGGCATTATTAGATGAACACTTGAGAAAATGAAGTTTCCTAAACCCTTCATAATTACTGCTGATCATTACAAAATACTTTTCCAAATGGGGGTTAAAGAAATGACACTAAAGCAACGTTGCACAAAATATTTTCTCAGCTTTGGGATGCTCTTGCCACTTTAACAAAGTTTGTTAAAGTTAAGGTTCTTCAGAGAGACTGTAAAAAGTGCTTCTACACTCCTGGGCCTACCTAAGTCCTAATTTTAGCCATTCTGGAACTAATTGATGGTAGTGTACAGGTATTTCCCCTAAACAGCATTAGCACAACCAATCTTTTATCTTGCACACATGAAAGTATGTTATAGACACTGGTTTCATCTTCCACTATGAATGGTTAATGAAGAGTTAATGATTAATAAGATGTCTTGATTTATAAGAAGTTCACTATTTAACAAACTCAACAAACATTTACAAGGAACAGAAAGCAACCATGAGCTGCTTGCTGTGAAAAGCAGCTTTCTTCATAGATATCCTGTCATTGTAAATCCAGGGATGACTTTTCACTTTACCATCCTCTTCTACAGTAACAAAACCAGAACTCAGGTACCATGATTTAAACACATTTTTAAAAGGGAAAATCAAGTCAGCCAGGAGTTTCTCAGTATCTTGACACAACCAAAAAGCTTATGTTTGAAGATTAGAGTCCTTTAGGATCCGCTCCAATGAAAGTAATCGAAGAACACCACAAAGCAATCTCTTCTTTTACTCATGAGCTCCTGACTAAAGTCTCCCAATGAAAGCAGAGACTGGGAGGGGGGAGTAGGCAGCAGGGTAATTTAAGGTTCCTAAATTACAGCAAGCTGCCCCCCAAGGGTTATTCACCTCAAGTAAAATGCCTTGTCATTTTGTCTAACTTTGCTTGTCACCAGCTGTCCTAAGTCAAAGAACCTTCTAGTCAGTTATTCCATGAACAGTTTGAAAACTAATCCTTAATCCTCTTTCAGCAAGAAGATAACGACAGCTATCCTAACTCAGACACAGGTTCACATCCACAGGCACCCTGGCTCCAGCAACAGGCCATAACAGATGCCTGAGAAGAAATACAAGGGCAGACAAGCACGAGGCAATCTTTGCCCTATGCATCCTGCCAACTCTGGGTCTTCCTGCAGACTGCAGCCATGCGTAATCCTTTGGATGGATGCATTAGGTGGTCTGAGCTGCTTCAGCCAGAAAGAATTAGTTTTTCTGGCAGCTCTTTGAGCCCTTTCCAGCTTATCAGCATCCTATATTTTAAGGCACCTGATGAGCATCCCTTTCACAGCACCTGATCCAGATCACTATCCCTTGGCTTTCTAATGCTGCACAAAGAGCAAATGATACTTTCTCCAGTTCAATCCAACACTCCCTCATTTACCTGCCCAAGAACCTCTTGCTCTTCTAGCTGCCATTTCACATGTCAATTTTGTATCCAGCCAAATATCATCAGTGACTCAAATAGTCTTCCTGGCAACTAGTTAGGAAAAAAAAATAATCCCGTTCTCTAGCCTTTAGTGTGCAGAGCACATCCAGAAGGCCTAGACAGGTTTAATCCAGCTGTAATAGAACCCTGCTGGGAAAGCAGAGCTCACTAAAGCTATCCATCCGATTCACCCTGCTGGGCAAATCCACTGTTTCTACACAAATCTACATAAATCTAAGCACATCACCTGCTGCAAAAAGAAATTTGCTTGCAGAAGTTCAAGAACCCAAATGTTGATCAAAATACAGGCTCATATTGGAGCAGAGAGAAATCCCTGCAGTACCCAGGAAATTCCAAGAGCAGATTTCCCATTTCCAGTTAACTGAGATCCAAAAGCCCGTTTTTAATCTGTTTAATATCAAACTAAACTGATTTTAAAAGAACTGTCAAGCTAAGGCTCTTTAAAAAAAGTTAAGCTATTGTGGAATTAAAGTTACAGTCCTTATCATGATTTAATCAGTAGTTAAAAGTTGGGAAGCCAAGAGTTTCCTGTCAGAGGAAGGTTATCAGTGAGATCCGCCAATAATTTTTTCTGCAACCTGAGCAGTTCAATATGTTGACATGTATCTATAAAGAGGAACATATCCAGAGGCAGCAAATTTTATATAAAAGGTTATTAATCACAGTCAGATTCAGAGAAGACTGCAAAAATAACAGGGTTCACGCGCTCCCAAGTAACTGCGCAGTATCTTAGATGTCAATAAATACAAAACCCAACACAAAATATTCTGATTCCTTAAACACAACAGGATCTAAATTAGCTGTTACCATTCAGGGAAACTTTGGAAACTTGGTGGACCAGTTCAATATTTAGTATCAAGCAAAAAGGCAAATACAACCTTCAGAGTGGTTACGAAAGGAAATACCCATCACCATTATGTTGTTGAATGCTGCAGGCAGTTCTGAAAAAGGAGACAGAATGACAAGCAGGACAATAAAGATGATCAAAAGCATGGAGCAGCTCCCATATAAGGAGAGACTGAGCTGAGTAGGACTTTGGATGGACAAAGAAACAACCAGGGGAAGATATGGAAAATTTAAGAGGTCTGAAACATGACAGCATCAAGCATGAAATAATTGCCCACCACATCTTACAATGCAGAAACAAGAGAGCACCCACAAAGTTATAGAGGACAACTTTTCTAAGCCAGTTCAAGGATATTGTCACTGGATGGAGAACATTTTAAGTAACATTTAAAATGCATAATTAAGTCGTAAAGCTCATTGCTGTTGGATGTCATGGAGACCAGAAACATAAACAAGTTAGAAGAGGAATGATATAAATTAATGGAGAAGAGATGTAGTCAAGATCAGCTGATTAGATACAAGTCCTGGCCAACGAGGACCCTAAACTAATGATGGTCATAAACTGAGAGTTAAACGGGGTGGGGGGGGGGAACCCTGCTGAATCCCACCACATTATACATGCCCTGTTTCGTACAGTCCTCATTAAGCATCTGCTTCTGGCTCTTGTCAAAGAGAGGATGCTGAGCTACACAGAGCTTTGCAATTTGCTCCAGAATGATAGCTCCATTTAAACTTCTTGTTTTATGGTACATTTATAGATTATTTTTTTTAAAATATATTTTTAAACATTAAGAATGTAACTTTAACCCTGCCTAATTGCGTATTTAGGAAGCTGGAAACCTAACCTCCCTCATTGACTGAAGGCATTATTATCTATCATATTAACATTTAGATACCATCTAGCTGAATCCTGACAGCACAGCACAAAGCAAATACACAACGCAGCAGCGAAGCCAGCAAGCATCCCCCTCAGCAGCAGACTGAGAAATCGAAGCCAAGGCCAGAGCCAAGGTGCACAGGAGCAGCAGAACTGGGTTTAACACACCAACAGCCTCTTCCAGGAACAGCTCGCCCCTGCCTGCTACACGTAGGGTGGAAATTTCTCACTCAGAAGCCTGGATAAAAGAGATAACACACAGCTAAGCCCGGGGTAGCCTTCAACAGAACTGCTGTTGCTAAAAGTAGGTCAGGAGCTCTAACCAGGGAAAAAGGAAAATTAAAGCGCACCAGGCTATTTGGCCAGGTATTACAGAAAACCTTCATCTGGGGTTTCATCACTACTTCAAACAGATGTGATTCATATTTTACCAGCCTCCACCTCAAACAAGGCACGCCTTCCCAACCACACCGCCTTCCCTATCATTAGGGGCACCTCTCCCCAGCCTCAGCCAGGATCTTCCTGCTCTGAGCTTTGGCTCCACAGGCTGCAGAAGCCAGAGTCCTGCTCAGCACCAGCTGCCTTAGCTATTCGACGTTTATTTCTGCAAAGCAGAAATGCCCAACCATTTCTTCCAGAAACAGGCAGGATAGCACAGAGTCTTCTCAATAGAATCACTTCTGCCTGAGAGCCTATTTTCCTTGGCAGGGTGCCCTTCAGAAGGGAGGGAGAAAACCTCCTGCAACCAGCACATGCTTCCCAGAGGACGGCACCGTGACCCTTAACAAAGCTCTCATGTCCCAGAGGCAAAGGCCACGCTCCCAAGGAAAGTCCTGTTCCATATAGCTTGGCTTTGGAGTAACCTAGCAAGAGAGGAAAGGATCTTCAAAAGTCCTGTGAAAGGAAACCAGTACTATGCTTGCACCCCAAGATGAAGCCATGCTCTTCTCGCCAGCAGCAGCCCTGCAGGTTTGCACAGTGGGAGGGAGAACAGAGAGACCTACCACAAAAGGAGCTCATGCTAACAGCATTACAGACCACAGGCAGGCACACAAGGACCACATCTCAAGCTCCACCAGCCAGTTGTCAAGATGCAAATTGGACCCGTTAAAAGCTGGTGCTTGCCTTGAGTAAATCCTTTCAGACACTGAGCAACTAGAACAACACAGGGTGCTCTAGCCTGTTAAAGCACAGCATTTCCTCGACACCCCCAAAGTCTTCAATTTTAGTACTGCAATAGCTCCACAGAGCATTCATATACCCTGGGTGGACAGGAAGGAATTCTTCTCCTCAGAGTTTTCCTTCATTTCAATTAAAATTCTCTTTTCTGCCCTCCCCAGTAATCTTCTGGAGAACCATCAAGCCTGACGGCAGTTCGACAATCTTCCCCCATCGCTCTGACAGTGTCAGCAGTTCTGGCTACAGCCGTGAATACAGGCAGTAACATGCAAATAAATTTAATGCAATGCAACCACATGAGTAGCATCTATCCCTTCCCACCCAGAACAGACAGCAAAATCAAGAGAATTCCACATCACTACCACAATCTGCTTGTGGTTTGCCTTCCAACCAAGTTGGGATACATTCTGTCTTGTATTACTCAACTCATTTTTAACGCATTATCAGAAATGAAGCTTTGATCAATTAATCTTCCATAAATTAGTACCTAAGCCTGGAAGGCTATCAGTAGTCAGCTACAACTATTAGGCTCAATATTCTGGTAATTAAGTTACACAAGTTTGTCAGATAACAATCCAAGTTGAGGTGGCCAGACATTTTCTCCCACCTCTGCAAGCCAACACCAAGGCTTTCATAAGGCCAAGAACAGACAGCAACACACCAGGCTGTTCAAAAAGCCTGAGGACCTTCCCAAGTTGCTCGTAACAGGTATAAAACAGGAGAGCTCACACTGCATGACTGCAGAAGACTGAACAGGCTGGGTGCAAACTTGAGTTTCAACAGCCCTGAGCAATGACCCTCCCACACAGGCTGGGATCTTTGATATCCAGTGCTTCCAAACACAGTCCGACACAAAACGGGGGCACAGGAACCATCCATGAATGGCTCTCAAAGTGCTTGTGGCTGAAGAGCAGTGATGTAGAGTACTCTTCCATCCTACAATCACAGCCCTCCACCCCAGACATTGGGAAGCTATTGTTTCAAGGATAAAATTTAGAGCACCAGACTGTATTCAGATAGGAGTGGGAGGACTACCACAGTCCATGAGCCATCAGGCAATGCTCTTCATTCATATCCTGTGGGTCCACAATCTGGAGGAGTGAAAATGAGCAATGTGAATATTAAGCAGCAAAGGAAGCAGAAGCTGGGACCCTGCAAGATTTGGTACTTGGAGAAGTAAACCATCTGGAGCAAGAAGGTACTCCAGTCACCTTGTTAACAGGCAGACATCTAGTCACACCTTATCCAGAACAAGGAATTTTACTGCAAGACAAAATTCACCATAAAAGAAATTTTGGCACCATCAAGTGGCCTTGCAACATGAGCTTCTGTCCTTATCTGTGCACTCAGATTGAAGAGTTCCTAACTTATTCTGGCAAAATATCTCCTGGTCCTGTTTGTGGTTGACAGAGATGTTTTTGGTGCTGTCCTGAAGGTACCAAGGTTCAGAACTGGCTACCTGTTCATGGCAGTCATGAATTTTAAAGGCTTTTTGGTTGAGACTGTTCTCCAGCTGGTTAGGTCCCCTCCCACCTTCACAGTCTGACAGCCTCTAGCTGGGCAGGACAGACTGGCTCTTCCCTTTGCCTTTCAGGGAAGCCCAGACCTTCGCCCTAGGGCCACAGAGATGCACTAACAGGTCTCTGCATAAACTGCAGTCTGAGATGCAAACTGCTACAAGCAGGAATCGCAGCCAGTACCACTGTCTGAGTGTCGGCATTTCAAGAGAATGCTACCTTACCAGGGTCACCCCTGGGCAAAAGCACCCCAAGGACAGGAAAGCCAGATTTATGGTACTTTGTTAGGAAGACCACAGAGTTGTACATCTGAGTGGCTGCTGTCTGCTGGAACAGCTATTCTGAGCACAGAAACTGGCCATGGCAACAAGGAAAAACTACGTATATCTGTGCTGGAAGGCCTGTGGTGAGTGTAGGCTTCCAGGCACCCTTCCTCTGCCATTTCAAACTACATACTCCACATGGCAGAGACTGTGGGAAAGAAAACTCTTCAACTCTGCCACAACATACGTAACTAATCAAAACCCTGACAAAAACATGGCCCAACAGCACTCTTCAGACATATGCCTGGACCAAACTGGACAATCAGCAACCCAGGAGGCCACAGTGGGGCTGAGACGATCAGCATCATAAAAATGTTTTAAATCAAACCTTCTCATGACTTAATGGGACATAAAGTAGTTGAAATCATGGACTCACTAGGAATGGAAAAGATCATACAGGCTAAAGATGGATTCAAACTGAATCTCATCTGGACAGATTGTCTGGAGAACGGCAGCCAGGCCCAAGTTGAGAGAGATTCATCACTGGAACAAAACTACTGATGAAAACAATAACAGAACTGGAGCAAAATAGGAAGGATGCTCTCTAGATGGTCAGCAACTGAGCCCACTGCTACCCAACAACAGTGAGACTTCTGGTTTGGGGTAGAGCCATCTTCCTGCTGACTAAATAGGGGCATCAAATCAAGATGATAGGGGAACAGTAAACAGGAAGGGAACTTCAAGACATTCCAGCTAGTCACAACATAACCCTGTCCTAATCCTGCATGTACTCCACCTGGCTTCTTGTCTCAGCCCCAGGCCTGTTTGTACTCCTCAGAGCTGTAATCTGAGCACGCAATTTCCTAGCCAGTCCATAGAGCAACTTTCGATATAGAACATGAGATGCAGACAACTCCGTTTCTGTATCCTTGCAAAGGGGGCCATAGTTTCCCAAAACACATCAGCTCGGTTCTTTTCAGCCACAAGAGCACACCTCCCAGAACATATGTCATGTTCTGCTACTGGTCAGCTTTCCACAGCTGTTCCCCAAGGGCCAGAGCAGGAAAGTTAGTCAAAAAAAAGGGTAAAGGAAGACACTACCTAACAGAGGAGAGCATGTCTCTAGGGTCAAAAGGACAGACATTGTTCTCTTATTCCTGAAAAAGAAAGCAAAAGTTCAAAGGAACAACTAGGGTTTCCATTCTCTACTGTGCCCTCTGCATTCTAAAGTGCAAGGCCAGGCATTGAAGGGTGAAGCATCTAGAAGTGAATCTTATTTTTGAGTTATTTTTAAATGTTTAGACAGGATCTAAAATAAGAGCAGTGTTTGGAGTACTTCTGAAGAGTATGAACCATGGCATTTTTAGTTTGACAATGCTTTGGAACGGGGATTGTATTGTTTATACATCTGGTTATCACCCATTTTAGTTCAAATTAAGTTACAGTCCATTACTGGGCAAGAAACACTTTTAAAGGGGAGGAATTCACACAAACAAGGTTTAGGCTATCAGCAATAAGACAGTCTCTGTAATACAGTCAGTAAAACACGTACCATCTCCTAGCACAGGAACACTGTATGCCACAGAGAAAGGGAGAAAGTCAGCTTCTCCGTTTATAATATTTGTCTTCACACCACCCTTCCTAGCTGCACAGTTTCCAGAAATACATTCTGCACCTCTCATCAGGCTCAAGTCAACAGTCTACAGACTCCAACAGCCCACAGGCAATGCTTTTAGCAAGTAAGAGGTGCATGCAGTACAAGCAGCACAGAAGCAACCTGGACCACAGGCCGTGCCAGTCTCTGTTTTTACAAGTTTTATTTGTATTCCCCCCCTTGCCTCCCACTCCATACTGACAAACCAGGTTGTAGCTGTCTGGCTCTGGCAATGGCCTGAAACATAAGCACGAAGTAAGCACATAGTAGTACTTTACCTCCCTGAATACTCTCCCTGGCTTCAACAATGCGCAGCTCCAAGACTTCTTGGGATAGAGGTGGTTTCTATGCATTCAGTAAACCTTCAATAGCTCCTTCTTCTATGGAGCTGCCCTGTGTCCTCAAGCACACACAGATGTTTCACATTCACAACATCCTGTGGCAAGAAGCTTCCCAGGTTAACTGCACACATCAAGGACTAAGTCTCTATTTGGTTTTAAGCTTACTACTTTCTGGCTCCATTCAATACCTATTCATACTTGTAGTGGAAGAGGCAAGAAAAGGTTGCTCCCCCTCTAACCTTTCCACGCCGTTCAGGATTTTGAAGACAAGTATCACTCATCTCTTTTCAGATGGAAGAGTCCCAGTTTATTTGGTTGCTCTTTGTATGGAAGTTACTCCTCACTTCTGGTGACTGTTGGGCTGTTCCATTTCTGATAACTAAAGATGTCTTTAAGATACAACGGATTTCCTAAAGCTATAGAAAACTTAACTTTTGCAAGAGCCAGAGAAACTAGTGTGATGTTTATTAATACAGCAGGGATTCCCAGCTGCTCCAGTGAATTGCTAGTCAGGTACCTCTGTGTTAAAATATTCAGCTTAACTTCTTGAGCTTGTTCAAAAGCAAGTTTGCTTTCAAGCCGCAGCATCCAGCTACACATTCTTCCTTCAGAACAGGATCTATTTTCCAAAACCTTTGTCTCCCCATTTAGTACTTTGCAAATACAAAACCCCTTATACTTGATTTAGCCTGCTCCAATGAAGGATGTATCCCTCACTACAAAGGTTGCATGTCAGAGCTTTATTCTGTCTTAGGTTCTTTATGAATGTTTCAAGCCATCAATTTTTTCCTCAAGTACAGGCACAGTATTCAGTGATTTCCCAATGCTATGTGAAACCACAATATCCTTACCAGACCTTCTCATTCTACAGTGTCAAACAAAGCAATGGAAGTTTGGAATTTCATTCTTTACTTCATTGTGGATATGTGTAGCTCTGCATTATTTTTTCCACTGAGACAAGCTCCAATACTACCAAAACAAGAATCTAGCTGTTAATTTTTTTAACAAAGGGAGCATACATACCTAGTGAAGAAGACCACAGCATACAGTGGGAGACAGAATCACAAGACATGAAGATGCAAGACCAGAGAGCAGTTTGGGTTAGTCTTCCATTAAAATGCCACCTTTGGAACTGGAGCTGGAGTTTGAGGTAGCTATGCAGAGGCTTTACATCACATTGAAGGAGGAATATGGCCCCAGATCTAGAAATATCTCCCCCCTGCCCCTCATTCTGACCACTCTGCAGACAGCACACTATACAGGACTGCTTCCCAGGTGCCAGAAGCAGTGACAACAGAAGTGTCTACAGCCAAACCGCATCATTTGGAAAAATGTGCCCACTACCCCTGCAAAGGTGAGAGTTTCTCCTGAAGAATTCTTGCCTTGCACACAGCACAGTAATTGTTTATTCTTACCTTGAAGAAGAGGTGGGTCACAGAAAATAGGGCAGAAAAAAAATCAGCCCCTACACTGCTTAAAAGGAGGGGACAGAAGGAGGAAACGAGTAGCTCTCTCCTAGGTAACACCGAATTGCTGCCCTGGCCGCACAAAAACAAAGCCGAGAACGACTGGGATGGAAACCCTAACTCACATTTCAGAAGTCAGTTTGTTCAGCCATGATCTCTTGCATTTAAAGGCAGTAAACCCCATGTCCTCTAGCACACTTCTGCTGGAGCGCTTTTTTCAACAGAATCTGGACAGACTCAGCTTGGGATCTCAAAGAACACAACACACAGACCTCTGTCCTCCTGACGGTCTTTCATTTTGTATGCACTCTGAAAGCACGGCTCCAGAATAGACTGGCCCGAATTCAAGTCATCTCAAGTACTTACTCATTCCCTATTTCAAACAGCTTTGATTTAGTGGTTTTACTTGAACCACCCAGAGCAATGCAAAGCTGAGGAAACCAGACTCACCAATCTTTGTACACGTGTTATATGTACTCAGGATTTATTCTTGGAGGCTCCAGATTGAAACAGGTTTTCCAAAAGCTTGCTCTTTACCATTCAAGGGTTCAATCCAGGTCTACAACCAAACGGAAACCACATGGGCTGCACACCCGGAGAAGTCTGGGCTAGGGGTTGCTGTCTGGCTTTGTTAATTGTTTTTACTTCTGCTGAGCCCTCCTGCTGCTACAGCTGCAAATCCAACAAACAGATACCCTTCTGATGAAGGGCTCCCAGTGCTCTAACACGATACTCATCTCTCCAGTGCAAGACTTGGTGACTCATCTGAATCAGCACCAGTACAGGTGCCAGGGTTTCACTCCCCAACCAAAGGTTCATTCAGATCTGCAGATATCCAGCAGCTCATTCAGTCTGGGATCTCTGCTGTACCACCCTATATTTGTATATTAAAATTTCCATATGCAAATTCCACACTTTCACTTACAGAGCACTTAACCGGGCAAACTGAAATAGGAATTGCAGCTGTCCTGCTTAACAGGCATCGGCCTGAAAGGAGAAAGCAGTTTCACAGAGACATTTCTTCAAGGGTCTATAGCTGTCAACACCACAGAGCTCAGCCAGCACAAAGCAGCTCATCACACTGCATGGTGATTGACAGGCAGATACCAACATCACCCCTGTTCCAGGAGAGTCTTCAGATTTGGCAACACTAGTCAGACCATTTCTGGCCATAGATGACCATCAGAAAGTAGCTTTTTTATTTTGTTTCCATCTGTAGGTTAAACTCTTTCCCTCCAACAGAACATTCAAAGTTTGCAAGTTTTACATAGTAGCAGGAATGGAAGTACAGCACCAGAGGTGCCATAAAGGTTGTTGCAGAAGGTGTCTGTGGCCTTAGGCACCACTGCAACCCAGATCCCAACCAGTCCCTTGAGAAAGAGGGATGCAGCAGGGGAGGACCACCAAGACAAAAGTGACAAGCAAACAGACAGACAACCTTTGGAGTAAATACATCTGCTTAGAGTAGAACTGTAGAGGTCAAAGCTTCTGTTGAAGAGATGCCCTCTGTCCTTCACAGGATTTCCCTATGTTAAGGGAACATTCCCTTTGCAAGGGGGACAAGCGCGTATCCTCACATAGTCACTCACTCCTTCCAGCAGACCACGTGCCTGGTGAACCCGCTTGTCCAACCAATGGCAGTTGGTACAGCTCGTCAGGCATGCTCGTTACCCAGCAGCATCAAGAGGCTGCCCAGCATTACACCGGCCACACAACCTGAGACGATGAGGAACCCGGAGGAGCCCAGCGTGCTGCAGCAGTCCCACGGGCATCCCAGCGCTGACTCCCGGCGCATTTTGCTTACCATCTGGACTCTTGGGAACGTTGAGACACCTTCATTTCCCTTATTGAAGACTGTGCCTCAAGCTGGAAAAAACAACATAATGTGAAATGCAAAGACTATTTTTCCAATAAATTAAATCTGTTGCACTTGACTCCTGTTGCAGTTCCCTTCCCCTGAGAAGGCAAGGTCTGGCCAGCTGCACAAAGTCCAGGCAGCCCTGGGAAAACAATGGGATCTTTTTCTTGCCAGAACGAGCCTTCCAGTTCACCCTTCCGACCATGGCACAGAGGACACCCCCAGTGTGTCTGCAGGGGAGAGGAGTCTGTTGGCATAGCAACAGTACACCCTAACTCTCCGCTAATGAACAGGGATAAAATGTTTTGTTCTCATTAGGAAAAATACAGACACATTCCTGATTGGTGAGTAATGTCTCTGCCTCTGGGAGATTAGCTCAGAGCTGTGCAGCCTGAAACAGCCTCAATTCAGCCCACTGTAGCGCTTCCCTTGAACAGCCACTCTCCAAGGACTGCTCGTCTCTCAAGGGCAAGCCTACAGAGCCTTCTGGAGCACTTTGCCTTCGGGCCTGAGACAGCTCAAGGCAAGAATAATGAGAAGAGGCTTGACAGGAGCAAACCCAGACAGGCACAATGGGAACACCTCCCCCCTGTCCCTGCAGAGGCGTGGCAGAAAAGCCAGCTCTCCCTGGTGCATTCGCCACACCTGGGTCCCAAGCTAAAGGCCCGGCAGGAGAGAGGTTCTCTTCATGCATCTGCCATAGGTCTGCCTCTCACAGGGCTCAGGCCCAGCTCCTGCTCCCACCCCAGCCACATTTCCCATTGCTGGGAGAGTAAGCAAAAGAGCTGCAGTACTGGAAAGCAGAGCTCAGCAATCATTACACACCCGGGTGCCAACAGCTGAATAAGGGCTGCTGCCTCCAAGTCTTCATGAGGATTTTGGTACCCAACAATCAGCAAGGGTAACCAGGAGGAATCTCCATATACTTTGGTGTTTGCAGAGTACTTGCTCAGACACTGTTGTTTCATTCTTCACGTCTGCCTGTAGGTGCTGACCCAGGCTATTCCCTTGGCCTTGCAAGAAGTAAAGTCTCTGCCCCACACAGACTATATTGCTTCCCAGACCCTTTCCTCCTCCAGATCCTTCTGCCACAGGGGCCAGCACAGCAAGTGGGAGGATCACAATATTTCAGCCTTCACAAAGAGCATCAGGGACAGGAGCAAAGGCAAATATCCCATGCAAAACCAAAAATCCAGTCTCCATCCACACATTTGCCATGTTTTTTGGCATACCCTGCTCCACACAGCACAACTGCAGCCCAGCAGAACTGCACTCCGAGCCCTGGTACACTTCTCTTTCACGCTACTTACTGATGGGTCCCATTCACTCATAGCCTTGAATTCAAACGCCATTGAGAACAGGGACTGCACATCTTGGTCCTCAAGAGAGCACTTTAGAGAATATTTCTAGGGGCTCTAAATCCCTTCTGCTGGGAAATCGTGCCAGCCAAGATTAGTACCCCACAGAGGGATACACTCAGCTCCAGAGCAAACTGGGATGTGAGCCCTCTAGCTCTCCCAGCCCCCTGCACTGCTGATGGGGAAACAGCAGGATTTGGGCTCCAAGGCAGCCGCAGGCAGTGCTCTGAGCATCTGCTAATTCCCTTCCTGAGTCTGAGTCCCTCAGACTTTCACCTGCTCTTCCCCCTCATCCCACTCCTTAGGGCTTCAAACAGCTCAACTCAGCAGCTCAAAACCGCATGGGAGAAGGTGGAGTAAAGCATCTGGCAAGAAGGGCCCTGCTGCCTTGCACCTTGAAGAAACTTGCACGTCCTGTAGAGAATGACAGTCCTTCAAATGCTGCTGCTATCGCTCAGCCACAAACCCCATATGCTAACCTGTGCTGCGATCTGCTTATGGAACTGATGGGACTTGATTTCTACTTTACATCCTTCCAGATGAGAAATAATTTATTTCAGTCCTCTAGGCAAGAACTCGACAGGCTGCAAAGCCATGCCAGTTTGCCTACAGAAGGGAAATAATCCTGCAATCTTACCCAGCGGCCAGGCAAGCAGTGACCGACCCCAGCCTTGGCTGGCTGCCCCTGTCCAGTGTGCAGTGAAGTTCAAATCCCTCCCAGCCCAATACAAGGCCAGGGGGGCCCTGGGTGCTGTTTTCCAGTCTCTGGGCATTTTACTTGTTCCAGGCGAGATCCCTCCCCCAGCCCTGGTCAGAAAGGAAAAGCCGTGGGAATGGAGCTCAACACCCTGAGGTAGGCTCACCCCCAGCCGCCGAGGAGTGCTTAACTCCCTGTGCGCCGGCGGGAAGCCCTCCGCAGAGACTGCCGCAGCAGGGATGCCTTGCTGGCAGACCCACCAGCAAGGGCTTACAGCTCCAGGACTGGCCTCCTCCTGCTCCCGGCACTGACAAGCGCTGTGCAGGGTCGGCTGGCCTGTACCAGAGCCCACAGCGCTGTGCCATGAGAGGGAGGACAGCAGAGGCCAGACCTGCCACTCAGCTGCCACAGTCCCTCATGTTTTCCCAGGACACCCGCAGCTCCTGCTGCCCTACCTTTCAGTGCTTTCATCCTTCACCAGTACACACAGAGCAAGCCACGAGAGGAAAGCGGTCTTTCCACACTCCTAGCTACTCCCAAAGGCTGCCCACTTCACAGAAAGGTATCTTCATCACTGCATCAAAGCCCACTTTCTTCCTCTGGCCTGCATGCTGCCGTACAAAGCAGCTCTCGCTCCACACAGAGCGTGCGGTCAGCCATCAGCCGGCATGTCAGGAGTTAAGTTAGCGTTTCCATTCTCCTGACCTGCACCAACGCTGGCTGAATATCGAGCTATTCTTTGCAGCTTGATAAAGCATGAGAAAGCTAAAGGCCTCACACACTCCTCTTTTCACAGCTTGGCCTGCTGCCCACAAGCTGTCACTCCCTGGCACCCAGGGCAGAGAGAGAGACAGAGGCCAAACTGCAGCCAGCTGCAATGAATCACTGCTCCCCCTGGTCCCCTCCTCCCCGGGGAGCCTGGATCCCTCCTTCCGGCAAGGGGATAATGTCTGCCTGGCTACGCTGGCTTCTTTCACAGAAAAAGCCATTTTTTATTTTTTTTTCCCCGAGGGGGGGAGGGAGGGGGGCTCCTATTGCAAAAGCTGCTGCCACAGAAAAGCGTAAAGCAGCTCCCAGCAGGTCCCAAGAACGAGGGTTTCTGCTCAGCAGCTGGATGGGAACGCACTCCTGCAAGTGTTCAACACAAACACCACTTAAAAGTCTGATGCTGGCCATTTGTCTAAATTGCAGGAAATTCTGGAGGAAGGTTCAGGCACAGAATCTGATTCAAAGGAGACTGCTTATCCCTTTGTGCCCCACTCACTTCTGGGGCCGATTCCCCTCACAGTCCCTTCCTAGCTCCCCTTCTCCCTCTCACCACAACCACCAGCCCAATTACCATGCCTCATCCAAACCCTTCCAACCACCACCACCCCTTCATGTTTATTTTTATGAGTTCAATCAGGCAAATTGCTTCCCACATTACAGTTCATTCTTCATTTTTAACGAAGCAGCAGACGTAAATGCATTCAAATCTAAGGGTCAGTGGAGTCCAAGAGAAAAAATCCCCCACAGCTGAAAAGGCACAGGAACACCAAGGTCATCGTGTGCCTTCCTTGTGCTACAGACCCAAGTTTGGAGACCAAAGCCTCTGCAAGGTAAAGATGGCAGCTGTTTGCTTCCTGAGGAAGGAGATATTCATGGATAACACATGAACAAACTGGGAGCAAACACATGGGATACTTCCATCCACTCACTTCTGATTCCCATGGGGAAATTGTTCCCTGTATAGTAGGCAATCCCTGCCTCAACAGCCACATCTCCCTCCACACCACAGTTTTCCTGGGAAAAGGGTTTAACCCCAAGCTTTGCAAAGCCTTGTTGCCTCCAAGGAGAGAGGAAAGTCTGCCTTCCCAACAGCAAACGCTGCCAGCTCCAGCACTCATCTTCTCCCACTAGCCAGGCCCTTCCCTACCCCAGCACCTCAAATGCTAACAGCTATACAACGTTGTGTGCCCCTCTTCCTTCCCTAAGGCGGCCAGGTAGGCTTCATGCTCACTATACGTGTCTGCTGGTAGTGTGCTTCAGATCCAGGCAGTGCCAGGGCAGGATTAGATACATTTATCTCATCCTGCACTTGTTGGGTGACAAAGGAAGAGCTGCACGGTTCCCACCTGGCAGCCAGTGTATAGTCACACAGTAAGAAACTCACCAACTTTGTTTGAGTGACCCAAGCCATCTACAGAGGGTTTATTATTGTTGTTTGGGTTTTCAGGGGGTTTGTTTTTATAAAATTTGGAAGAGCACAAAACAAAATGTAAATCATGAAGAGAAACTCATTCCTTTAGGGTTTTTTTGAAAGCAAAAGTGAAAAATACCTTCACTATTCCTACAGCATCACCAGCTACATGGAGTCTTAAAAATGCTCTTTCATGGACACAGGCTGTCAAGAATCCCAAGTGACCACATTCAATGTTATTTTATCAGGTTATCAAATAACATTACATACAGATTTATACCTTATGATACATTTGTAGCACTTTGTAAGGTTTCTCTCGCACCCCTATATATCGTGCCTCCTTCAACATACCTACATGTAAAAACTAGTATATTGAAAAGATAATTACACTGATCATCAGTAAGTTAGCAGAACTCAGGGTATCCCTTGTGCAAATCAAATACTCCCTTAACTGTACAGACACAGGAGTTTTTCTGGGCAGTGCTAGCTCCTTCAGCATCACCCTCCTCTGCCAGAAGAATCTCTAAATGCAAAGCTTAATAGAAACAGTTAATACCCCAAGCGCCACTCTGAGCCATCTGAGCTCTATATGTAATATAATCAGGTTCATAATGCTCAGAATAGCACTCTAGAGTCCTAGTACAGACTAAGACCTCACTGTATTAAGTGCTGTGTAGATAGTTGTAGTGGTGCCGTTTTCTCTTCTGTAAAATTACAGAGCGCCATATACAGGAACCGACCGTAACCCATATTTCACAGAAGTTAGGACACAGGAGGGCAATGTATACTTTTCAAATGTCTTTTTTGGGCAGCTAAATCAAGTTAGTATTTTCACAGACACACTAGGGGAGGGAGGGAGGGGAACACTGAGGTTACTCTCTCTCCGGAGCAGACAGGCAAAAGCCCAGTTCAGCCAAAGCTCACTGAGGCCCTTTATGTTCCTGTTCAGTGACAGAGGTCACTTGTCGAAGACTGAACCAGATCTGGTACTGGGCTGCGTGCTAAGCACGCTGGCAAAAGGATCTGAGCAATACCCTCCTCTGCAGTTGTTTGCGTTTCTTCAGGAACACCAAAGGCCTGGAGTCCATCCCAATGCTGCTCGCACTGCTTTTGCTAAAAACATGCCTTGTAGCTCCAAAGTAAAACTTGCCTTAAATTCCTTGTGCTCTTGAAGAAAGGAAGCCCCTACACAGGGTCTATGAAAAAGGCAATCGCTTGTGTTTGTCAAAACACTTCACCTACGCAAATTCTAATCCTTTTGGCACAGATTTCAGGATATTTTCCCACTATAAATACAGGTTCCATTCATGTTAGGGCTAATCATCCAGCGATCCTCTTCAGGTGGGTGCTGCAGCCTGCTCATACTTCCCAAGCATTCCCAAGCCACAGCTCTTCAATTCATTGATTTTTAAGCAGCAGCAGGTCATGCTGCCTGGCCTTCAGCTGATCACAGTTCATGAGCTTTCCACACATATCTGGCCTAAGAACTGTAGGTGTTTGAAGTGAATAGAGACTAGATGCCTTCTGGCAAGATGCCTGAGGCAAAGGCCTCAGGAGATAAATCCACCATTTCCCAGGCTGATACAAATGGACAGGCATCGCCTCTACTTCAACCGTTAGTCTCTGTTGTGAAAAGGTTGAGGGAACTGGCTGTAACTGGGAGGGAAAGAAGAGTTGTAGGGTCCAACACAGTTGCAAGTAGTATACTTGAAGACATATCTTACAAAAGGCAACAGAAGTAGACAGCTGAGGACATAAAGACAGGAGGCCTCTTCAGAAGCAAGGCAAACCCCACTGCAGAATAATCTCTTTGAAATATAGGTGGCTCCTTGAGATCTGCACTAGCCTGAATGTTCTGACACAGTGAGAGAAAACGTTGTATGATGGGGAACAGGAAGGGACTACGTACAGGCATGAGCAGGAGGAGGCTACGTATGAAGAAGGACATTCTCCTCTCAGCTAAAAAAAGCTGTGGTTTTCAGTGCTGTTTTGCCTTTCCTCTGCTGTGTTGTTTCCCAGCTGAGAGGAATCCGGTCAGTCCGTTGCACAGCGTCTGATGAGAGCCCGTCTTGCCTGCTGTGCTTGGCATGGGGCTCCCCAGGGGTGGCTCAAAGGGTATGGGACAGAAGCAAAAGAGGAATCTAAAAATCTAAAA
The DNA here is from genome assembly GCA_013400835.1 of Zapornia atra. Taxonomy (NCBI): domain Eukaryota; kingdom Metazoa; phylum Chordata; class Aves; order Gruiformes; family Rallidae; genus Zapornia; species Zapornia atra. The sequence continues at coordinate 77,382 of VZTU01027925.1, forward strand.
TTGTGTCTGCCAAGACTTGGGTGCCAGCGTGTTCTCCTGAGCTCAACAGGACAAGCAGGCAGGAAGAGAAGCTTTCACAAAGCTGTTTCTTAAACCAGATTTACAGGGATACAGTGAAACAGGGTAGGGTCATGGGTGAGGGGGGATTAAACAAGTTAATAGATAACCAGCAAGACTGCTGGGACAGATCGTAACCCACAACAGATTTTTACAAGCAAACACTAAATCCAAACCCATCACCTGCAAACCAGCTGGGAACTGCCACTGCCTCTGCTCTTGCTGTACCACTGCAATGCAAGGCAATCGCAACCACAGTACTATCCTTCCCCCCAAAGACCCTGTGAGGTCATGTTCAAAACTATCTTTTCTCTTTTCTGTGTGCCATGACTGACAAGGATCTGAAAATCGGCCTTTGGCAACCAAAGTAACTGCTGTGAAAATGTTACTATGGATTTTTGCCAGAACAGGTGAGAAAAGGCTCCCAGCTTCTTGAAAAGGTATTGTGTGCTGGTACAGAGCTGTAGGGACAGCAAAAAGTGAAGTCCTGCTGCTGTGGTAAATATTCCTGAGGCTGTCAGTGCAGCAAAGAGGACAAAGCTGATGGCTGCTGCTTTATCTGCAATCACTGTGGAGACAAACCGTTGAGACCCAGACAAATTCTGGTGGTCTCATGAAGAGCTGTTTCTAGGAAGATGATTTTTCATGAGGATATTCTTGTCTATTGGTGGCTGAATAACTTCTTTGTTCCAGACTATACATATAAAAAAAGCATCGCCTTCCTGCTATTGCTTTGCCATTCAAGACATTGTCACTGTCACCTTTCAGATGTGTAAGCATAAGAGACAGCAGCAGCTGAGCTGTGGTAATTAGGAGGGAGAGATGTGCAGGCCTTGCCTTCCATCTTCAAGATGCGGTTTACAGTTTGGCAGGTTTAACAATCCTCGTTCACTGGGGTGAAAATAAGCCATCTGCATCTACTCTAGCAGACCATCCCCATTTCTGAACCCTTCAAGTAGTTCTAGGAAAAAGTCAGCGTTGCCTCCCTCACTCTGCCTCTCCTCATTCTTCGGGGCCCAAATGCAGTCAAACCATTACTTCTCTTATTTACAGTAACACAGGAATGTTGGCTCTAGAACTGTTTGAGACACATCTACATTTAAAAAAAAAATTATTAAAAAAATGCCATTTTATTCAGGCATCCACTGAGTTCAAAGTTACACTGCGCTCTGTACTCGCAGCAGGGAAGCTAAGGGGGACGGGACCAACCTCATTCAATTCTATTCACAAGCACCCTTGCTGAGGAAAGCCAATAACTTTCGGGGAGTCTCTGCAGACTTTGCTCCACCGCTTTGCAGCTGAAGAATGGCTGGTTGGTAATCCTCTTTTCACTCAGTGAGCACAGACCCAAAGGTTTTCATCCCTGTGAGCTCAGAAATTTCCATTTCCATTTGAGAGAGACGTTTTCCTGGCAGTTCTCAAAAGATGCGTTTGTAAAATAGGAAACAACCTCAAGGAATGCTAAAGCAAAGGAAGAAAGCTGTACGTGGACACTCTTTCTCTCTCAGCCAGGAAAGGAAATTCCTTCTCAGCACTGATGCCCCATAAACACAATCTACTCTGCAACCACCAAATACCTGATCAACACAAAGTGACCGGCTGCCCACCTAATCCTGTACAAACACCCAACATTTTCCTAGGTGCTGGCTTCAGACCAGCTGGGGCAACAGCCACCAAAAATCTCAGAAGAAAGACTAAGTCCGCAAGCCGTAACAGACAAGAAAGGAAAATAAGGGGTGCATGTCAGATGGCTAGGAAAAATTAGGGAGATGCGAAGGTATTCTAGTGAACTCACTACAGAGAAGACACCCTTGTATCAATGATTTGTAAGACTTTTGCTGCCTGCCAAGGCAATTAAAAAAAGCAAATCTATTGCCATATCTCTAAAGGAAAATGTTTAGAAGTCTGGAAATCCAAAGAGGTTAAAACTTGCTTCTTTCAAGTGCAAAACATTCAGATGGCCCAAAGCCAAGTCCCAGAAAAAAGCCCCAGTCAGTAGCTCAGGAATGCCAGCTCTTAACACAAACCAAAAGCATACAAACCCTCTGGTTGGGCAATTCACAGTATCATCTCCCACCAAAAAACTCACTTAAAATTGCACTCTTAAAATTGCAGCTATCGTCCACCTCCTTGGTTCTATGCCAGGGAAACCCCACTGAAGTCTCACTTTGACACAAGCACTCAGCTGAGCGAGCTCGTTTTCTTACCTTGTTTTGGGGAATTCCTGCTTAGCATCTTTGTAAAGAGAAACAAGAAGGCTTCAATGCCACATGAGGCAGGATCCTTTCCATCACCCCCAGCTCCTTAGCAAAGGCATTCCTGAGGTGCGCTGTGCCCTCATAAATCAACACACCCGCTCCAGGTTTCCCCGGCAGCTGGAAGCTGGAATTCTGCAGTGAAGGCAAACACCTCCCCAGCTAAAGCAAACACGGCCACGAAGCCCCTGCAGAGCATTCACAGCTACTGTTAAAAGAGGGATGGGGAGAGAAGATGGAGATCATAAGGCATCTGGCTGACAAAAGGCAATCCAAGTTAAAGATGGAAGGCGGCCATGAGTCCAGCCCTGACCTAGGCATTCCTCTGCTGCAGGCATGAGCTCGCCAAAGCATTTTATCAGAGCAAAACCACAAAACTTCAGTTTTAGAGCAACGACCGTCTTGCCCCTGACACGCATGGCAGTTCTGCCTTTAAGAGCATTTATTTTAGCATTTAGGAGGCTCATAAAAGAACCTGCAAAAGTACAGAATAAAAATAGCCCAGTCTTAAACAGCTTATAGCTTAACTCTAAAATAAACGAAGACAAAGGAAACAGTACTGATCAGTACGAGCAGCAGTCAGCTCAGCAGAACAAGACAACTGCTGTTTCCAGGAGGTGTTTGGGTTGGGGTTTTTTTTTCTTTCCTTCTTTTTAAACTGCATAACAGAACAGACTTGATGAAGGATTTTTTGAAAAGAATTATTAGGTGGGTTGGCATACATTTATGGGCCAACCACCTCTCACATGGAAACCAAACCAGTATTTTTCAAAAGCGGCACAAGGAAACAACAGAAGCTAATGTTACCAGACAAACAGCAGCAAGAGCCCAACTTCCAGCACTAACATTTGCTAGATTGCATACAAAAAAAGCCTGGATGAGCTGCTTCAATACCTCATTTTCAGTTGTACTTGGCAAGGGAAGGGAGTAGCCAAGGCAAGGCTGAAACACTGGCAGTAAAAGAAAAGCAAGAGTTGACTGCCTGAAATGCTCTTACAACAGGCACAAACCCATCAATACCTTAAAAATAAATGTCATTTACTAGAACAAAGGCATCTTCTTCAAATACACATCAAGAGCTGAAGTAAACTCCCAGATTTCAACATCTCCCACTCCCACCGGGGGTTTCCAGGAAGAGCATTCACTGCACAGATGGGAAGGAGTGTATGATAAGTGTGAACACATCCCACTATGTCAGAGCTCAGCTGACAAACCCAAGTCTTCAGTTTCCATGGCATCATTCGGAGCCCTCACTTTGAGACCACCGAGGGGCATATTTTCCTCCCCACTCCCCTGAAGAACCACCAGAGCCCAGTCTATAAGCAAATACTGCCTTTAAGGGAAATCCTGGTCTACCTGCACATGGTTGAGACACACACACCAGGCAGTTAACAGTGCACAGCAATGGTGGAAAGCCAGCAGACCCATCAGAAGGCAAGTGCCAGGAACTCCCCCCACCCCAGATCACCCCCCAGTCCCCAGACCTGTGGAGATGCACGAGATGCAGCCTGCAGAGCTGTGCGCTGTTTGGAAAGACACAGGCAGTGGGCAAGAGGACACTTAGAAGCCCTGGGTCTCAAGAAAGGAGTCACAGATGAATGTGTTGGTGTATACATGGAAAGACAAAGACACAAAGGAAGGCGGGGGGAGCCTGGGGGAGAGAGGCAGCGAGACTTGTCTCCAGGCCTTGTGCTTATTTTGACCTTTCAGTCAAAGATTCTCCGAAAAGGCACTGTTCAGCCCCAAGTCTGGTTAGATGTCTTGGGAAAAACAGAGCACAAAGCATCACACATGAATGAGCACAGAGCCATAATACCATCCTGCTATTCCCACCCATCCATATGGCCAAAAAAAGCTAAGTTCTTCAGTGCAAACATTGGCAGCAGCAATATGAAACTAATGTGTTAATTAGCAGACTTCACAATCCAGCACAGGACAGAGACTGCTGATGTTGGCTATAACATAGTCAATCAGAAGCCAAACAGAACAAGTACCACGTTAGTTAACCCGTTCAGAACAAAGTTAATAATTTGCTAATTACAGGTTTCTGGAGTGAGCAGACCAAGGTCTATTTTCCAAACCTTGTTTCTCAGGGATATCTAAAATGCAGTTGGTGTGGCAAGCCCTCCATCCCTCACAACTCTTCTCTGTATTAAGATTCACTCTCAACTTTGATGTTTAGCTTTAAATTAGGGAAGCCCACTGCCTTGCTTTACACATAAGATATAAACGAGCTCAATTATTTGCCTGGCCTTATAAAACTGCAAGTCAGTTTTCTGCCTGTACACAATCACAAGTTATTCTGAAACAATCACTGGCCAAACAGCAACATTCATCAGATTTACTTCTTGTACAGGATTTTCACAAATACAAGAAAAGATTCATGAAAGCAACTAAGCTTGCTTAAATGCAATTGGAATTTCACACTGTTCCTCGGTGTACACAGTTTACATACCAGCTGCTTATTAAAACTCTACTCTCCTAGAGAGTTAATCAGTAAAATAAGTACCACAAGACAGGTCAGATAGAAAGATCAGTGTAAGAAACATAGTGAGAAACAGAAAGAAGATTTTCTTCTCAGGAGACACCTTTTAACACTCCCTGTCATGAACAAGATTCTTCATATCCAGGATGTACCACTCATATTGCATAAAACATTTAGGCATGAACAAAGTTTACAAGAAAAAAAAACACCCAACCAAACAGGGATGAAGAACACAACTGCCTTAGTTCTGGGGTTGTTTCTAATGCACAGAAAACCAGAAATCAATTGCAGCAGGACTAGCCAGTCACATAACTTAGGGTAAGACCACTCCGACTTCCTGCCTAACACACAGGCACTGTTCCATTTTATCCACTCACACCTCCACAAAGCCCATTAAGTGGTTCAGTGAAATGCAGTGGTTTACAGCATCTAGACTAGGGGGCCTTTGGAGGTCAAAACATTAGTTCACTACTCTCCCAGTAGTTTGCTCCGATGACTCTATCGTTCTTTCTGGCAGCAAGGCTAGTCTAATGTCTTATTTGTTTGCCTTCTGCCTTGAGCCATTAATTCCTCCTTGGCTAGATTAAAGAGTAGCTACTCAGAGTCAATTATGCATGTGCTTTAGCCAAGTCACCTCTCAATAGGTTTTGGTGATCAACAGATCCGTCCTGTCAGTCTCTCACTACAAGGCACCTTCTCCGGTGCTTGAACAATTTAGAATGCATTTTTGTTTTAAATATCAACTTGATTGTCATCCTTAACACCTCTTCCCCTGTCTTCAGGGTCAACACTTTGGTGAAGCACACATGGGTGAACGATCAGCATCTCTGGCACACAGGAGTCTGTACTTACCTGTATCACACATGTTATTTTACAGGTCCCATTTCACATCGTAACGGAAATACAGAAACAATACACTGCAAAGACGGTATCAGTTAGCTAACAGTCCATTATCTGACTTAGTACAGGGTGTAAGGAGCTCGTATCTTAGTCACCATGAAATCATGTCTCCAAAAGCATGAAGGAAAACTTTACTACCTGACCCCCATTCTGCCAAAGATTTACATACTATTCAGGATCTTCAAACAAGAAAATCCCAACAGGCCTGTCATTTCCAGCCATGGTTTTGACTTTTCCTTCAGCATTACCTGATTCTCTGTTGAATCAACATTATCAGTGGCTTTAGGTGTATTTGCAGAATACTGATGGACTACTGAGCAGCACAGAGCAGCGTGCTGATGCTAGCTGAAGACAGGAATACCACTTCCCGACACGTTCCCAGTAACCCCTAATTTCAAATGCATCAGCCTTTTTTAAAATTAAATAATTATGAGGTACGCTGTTGATGTTGGCACAGATCAATTATTCATACCATTGTACGGCTCCAAGTCAAACATCCTAAGAAACACATTACATGAGCAGTCACCTGCTGCCGTGTACTCACGTGTCTCTTTCCAGCGGCTCCTTCTTACTGTTAACACAACCAAACCCTTCAGATGTATATGTCCTCTGAAGTATACATCAAAACCAATAAGTACCCATCAAGTACCCATCTCAAATCTCCCCAAAGACCCAAGTTATTCAAGATCACTGCACAAAAAGCATTAATTCCTTGTAGATGTTAACCAGGCACTCCCTATCATGAGGACTAGTACCTCCTCCTCCTCCTGTTCTAGCAGGAGGCCCATTGAATTTCCACCGCCAAACAGCATTCCCATTTAGTGGCAGATCTCATCCTGTGTTGTATGTCAACTGCATGTCTGAAGTTCTCCAAGAGCCCAAGGTAGAGAGCTTTCACTCTGTGCATAGGATCACAGGCCATGGTGTGGGTGCAGGTCACTGTGACAGCAGGAAGGGGTTTGCCCATTACACCCCTCAGGAGAAAATAATTCCAAGGCAATAGTGCAGAGTGAGATGTGTGGCTTTTATCAATCTATAACTCACTATTTTTAAAGCAAGAAACTTCCTTGCCATGGTGGAACCCTCATCTCTGCTACCTGGGAGCACTAATACCTGGCTGACTATCAGGGACGCTACCCTTTTGGATGGGATCCTAAACATAGCTCCAGGAAGCAGAAACACACGGCTTATGGAAAGCTGGTGGCAGGGAAGGCGACCCGTCAGTTTTAACAGCAGAAAGTCTGCTCATATTTACGCATGATCGCTCAAGTGAACTGCATGACTGCTTTTGTTGATCTGCTCTCCCCGATCTATTCTTTCAGTAGAAACACCAGGAGGAAGCCATGCTGGGTCTGGGCAAGGGAAGAAAACACCCTGGGGACATGGTGAATGAACAGAAAATTCCCCTACAAATTCTGTAAGTTTGTTTGCAGTGATGCTCTGCATTGACTTTTCTAGCAGCTTTCAGGACACCTTCACACATCAAAGCCCAAGCCACACCACAGCAGTCATTTTGACTAAAGCTACTTTAGAAATTGATGAGGCCATTGATTTTTTCATAGTTTAGATAGAGACAAAGTGACCTTTCAATTCCCTTTGTTTTTTGTGGGATGAACATGTGTAATCAGTCTTGAGTTTAAAGGAAGTCTCGCTCCCTTCGAAGGGAAGTCCTGCAATACTCCCTTTATTTTTCTTGCAGCTCCCATGAGATCAATTCTCCTCCCCCCACTTGAGCTTTTCCCCTTTCTGTCCAAAAAAAGGGCCAAGAAAGATGACTTCTCAGAGCACATTCAGAAGAGCAGCCCGAAGACACACACAACACAGACCTCCCTCCAAGTTCCTGAATGCAAAGGAATCAGTATCAATTTGGGACTAACAATTTTGTTTCAGCTATGCCACAAGTGAAGCAGCACCACAGAGGACAGTTCCCAGTACAGAGTGAACAGTTTCATAACCATTTAAAGTGTAAGGATTTCTCTACACAGAAAAGAGTTTTCCAAGAGGTATTGTTTCTTACATGGTGGAATAACAAGGATGTTCAGTGTGTTTGTATTGGTTGAAGCCATTTTCCTCACGAATCACTGCATGCCTCTGATTTCTACCTGCTTAAAATAAACACACTGTATTTTGGGCAGAGTTCCACCATCAGGGCCTTGTGCCTTCTGGTACTCCCTACGTGATGCACTTGGGGATGCAGATTGCAATCCTGGAGCTGAACAGCCAGGTGTCATTTGTGCTTTGATGATCCAACAGGCTCTGGCAGCCTGCAGAGAATACAGGGCCTGTAATTGCCACTGCAGCACCCGTTAGGACTCCACTGTGCTGGCAGCACTGGGAAGAAGGTAAACAGATGCAAAGCCCAGTGGCTTTCAAACATTCAGGAGACAATACAGGCAAAGGAAAAGGATGAAACCTCCTAAGTGCAAGTCATTCTCCCATAACAGCTTTGCTCAGCGCCACAGTGTCCTGGGACTTGCACGCTGCTGCTAATCACCTGCGCCAGAGACAGACCTTCGACCAGCAATGAAACATCAACCTACAAAACTACTTAACCAGAAATGTTTGACTTTACTGGGACTGTGAGAGCAGAACGCCAGCATACAAGTTCTTCCCAGCAGGATGCCCATCGCTGTCACCATCTGGAAGGTAAACACTAGTTAGATGTTATTTGCCTGTAGCTAATGATCTTGGCACTCATAGATCCACTGCAAGAGTTGTTGCTATAGCAGGTCTGTGATGGTGGGATGCTGTAGATGTATTCAAATGGCTGGCTCCAAAATAACATGTGTCTGCAATACGGCCATCAGCTTGCTGAGTCTTTCTACAACCTTTATTCACAGACTTAAAAGACAGCTCTCCACAGCTTTGTGAAGCCTAGTTATGCATTATGGAACAACCACTGGTATTGATATGGGTCGTTAAGGAAAGCCTCACGATGCCACCACCCTGTACGCACAGGCCTCAGTACCGCAATGAAACACAACTGTTTGCAAGATGGCAGACAGCATGCAGGCCTCCTGTGTTTTGTGCATCTACACGGTGCAAGTATCCAGAACACAGTACTGTTACTATACCACACAGGAATAGTTTTAAAACACAGTAAGCAAGAAAGCATGATTGTCAGAACTACTTCAGAAACCCTCTGATTTGTGGCTCTGCCGAGCTCATTACTGAAACTACTGACAGGCTTTCACTTCTCCTGCAGATCAGTCCAGGGCGACAGGGACCTAGGGACTACCAGGACAGAGACTTGGCTGTCCCAAGCCCAGAAAAAGCAAAACAAGCTAAATGGTTCTTTCATCTGTTCCTGTGCAGCTGCCCATATGACCACTCTGCCAGCACACACAGCCCTTGCTCCCCATCATCACCGCTATGGAGAGTGGCCCTGCAGGTAGTTGCCCCCCTGGGCAGTACAGAGGACAAGAACAGCATCTGTAGGGCAGCTGCTCTACCTCTCCACTCCTTTTTCTTCAGCTCTACATCATCTCAGCAGTGCTGGGCACAGAGCACAGCCAGACACTCCAGCTCTGGGACTCCAACTGCCTGTTACCATGGCCAAGGAGCTCGGCATACTCAGTCACTTGGGGATGGCAGCACCACAGGGATCCACTTTGCCTTCTTGCCAATTCAAATGCTGCCTAAACTGCCAAGAGGACAAGCTGGTAGCAGGCACCCAGGACAATTTTGTAATTGCACAGGTACCTCTGCTAGATACCGCACATCTGGAGAACATTTTCTGGTTCCAAATCCCCAAAAGACAAGAATAATCTAGATAAAAGAAGCAAATAAACGGTCAGAGTCAGCGCACCCTGTTACAACGATAGCAGTGCCCCAGAAGGCAGAGTCATATGGGGAAACCACACCTCTTCCTTGGAGCCACGAGAAAGCTGCACTGACACGCAGACTGAACTGCAAAAAGCCCTCAACAGTTGCAGGCTGGCACAAAGCACTACCCAAAATATGTTTCAGCTAAGGATCCGGATATAAATTCACAAGTGCCTTAGCCTCCCTAGCTCCTTTAACATTTCTGCAGTCTTATTTCAGCAATTTTCTCAAAATGCTAAACTAGCTAAAAAATTTGGCAAATAAACAGAGCCCCTGGTTACTACGCCTTTATTTCCCACAGTGGCACACACAGCTCCCATGCCATTAATTCAGCTGCACACCCGCTTTACTCTTGGGCAGAATAACTCAGTAACAGACTGCAATCTGTATGCAAGAAGTGGAGCAGTATGCAAACAGAGATCAAAGCACTGACGGCAGTGGGATTCGGAAATCCAGGGACTGCTTTTGCACTACAGTTCTCCACTGCATACATTTTCCAGCTACACTAAAGATAGGAGACAGCATAGGAAGGTGAGAAGAGCTCATAACTTTGGTGTGTGGAAGACAGCAAAGAAATGATTCCAGAGGAGTTACTGAAATGCTCTTGCGTATGATTATTTACTGTTGGGTAATCCACTAACAGAATCGCGCTCTCCAGCATTTTGAGAAGATTAGTCTGATGCAAAAAACTTGGGATCAAAGCTGAAAGTGCTAAAGATAGAATTGCTTCAGGGCCATTAACTCCAGGGTGTCCAAAACCCTACACCAACTGCAGCCATAATTTCTGAAAAAGTCTGGTCTGGTAGGAGCATTTCTGAAGCCACAGTTCCCATGCTGTCTGAAGGACTTCCAGCTGAACACAGAGCACTTGCAGGACACTCTCAGGAGCATATTCTCAAGCGTTTGTTTGGCCAGCTGTTCACAGAGGTTGGCATTTCCTTATGGAGATTAGAGAACTTGGAAACTCCTTAGAGTCTGACACATGAGGATGGGGGCATGGCTGCTCAAGTGGCCAAGAAGGCCAATGGCACCCTGGCCACTATCAGGAACAGTGTGGCCAGCAGTAGGGAATTGATCCTTCCCCTGTACTCAGCACTGGTGAGGCTGCACCTGGAGTACTGTGTTCAGTTTTGGGCCACTCACTGCAAGGGCATCAAGATGCTTAAACATGTCCAGAGAAAGGCTACAAAGCTGGTGAAGGGTTTAGAAGACAAGTCTTATGAGGAGCAGCTGAGGGAGCTGGGATTGCTTAGTCTGCAGAAAAGGAGGCCACCTAAGCAAAACGTGGAATGGTACAGGATAGGGGAGCTACAGGAGCAGAGACCGAGACAAGGGTTGTTTTGAAATAGGCACACACGGGCAGTAACCTTAAGCTGGAAACACTACTTCTACATAGTAATTGTCAGAACTGTTGTAATAGGGTAAGGTGTCAAGTATACCCGTTCTAGTTATAGAACGACATGTAATTCAGTCAGAAAACTAGTTTAATCAGCGTAGACAAGTGCTTGAGCAGTACCAACATCCCCTACCTGCACAGACCAGGCACAACTACTCTCCTGCCACTGCAGAGCTGCAGGAAAGGGTAGGATGCCAGAAAAACCATGTTCTCCTTGCTGCAGCTTCAGCAGTGGTACAAATCCCATCATTACAACTCAGCTGACAGACAATACCATGTTACACTGAGATAAACTGACACACGTGTGATGCCTCACCACAGAGCATCAGAACATTTGGTAGCAAGCAGCCACACAAGCCCTTTGGGTTTTTGGAGCAAGCAGCCACACAAGTCCCAAGCTCCAGTCCCCAACACACAGAACCAGCCTAGCTAAACCACCACCACCAGGAACCAAGCTCAACCCATCTACAGCCTGTGACACTGGGACAAAAGGTGTTCCATAGGAGATGGACTGGGAACAGCTACAAGTAGCAATATGAGCTTCCAACATTCAGATACTTCAAGAAGGAAGTGAATTATTTCCTCAAAGGGAGTAACTATGAAGCTGAAAGAATTCTGAGGAGCAGCACTGGTGCAGAGCTGAGGCTGGAGAAACTCAACCCACCAATACCAGGCTATTCTGTACTTACACTTCAAAGCTGAAAGCAATGCAAAACCTCACACATTTGCCAAGCACGGGAGAAGTGTTCCTCACAGCATTTGCAGTGTTTATACTGCAAGCAACTAACTTAAGTTCATGCGCGATTAAAGTCTGGGATCTGGGAATTTCCTTAGGAGCTCTATCATTTGAAGGTTCACCTCATGTTTTGATCAACACCTACAATCTTCCTATCAGATCACGCTAACACAAAGTTCTTTTCTACTTCACTTCCCCACCTCCTTTTCTTTCTTGGGGGTAGCAAACAGGATTCGAAGGTGAAATTTTACCATGAAATTCAGGATATTGGAAATAGTTTTAAAATGCATTTGATTAAAAAAAATAATAATCAAGCCCATTTAAACTGGCACCATTTGTTTCTTCTTCCCTCCCTCCCCCCAGCAAGCATTGGGAAGCAATACTTCTAGTTAACAAAAGGAGACCTAAATTGCTTCCTGCAACCTCAAAATAGCTCAGATCTTAGTTACTACTTGGCTAAAAAAAATTATTAGCAATGAAAACAAACCCTCTGCGTTTATTACTCAGGCAGCTGGAGAGAAAAAGCAGAGCCTTGAAGAGATCACAGCGAAGCACTGCGGCTCTTCCATTAGTCAAGGCTGCATGTCAGTACAGGCCGAGACATCCTGCTTCATGTTCTCGCAGCTTAGCAAGTCTGAGCTCCAGTGACTACAACCCAGGCCAGTTTATTAAGCAGGGGCACATCTCAGTTACCACTGCAGCAAACCATAGCACAAAAACAGATCCTGTGTGATTCTGGAGAGCTATATGGTTAGTAAAAATTCCTCTGAGAGGTTTTTAGAGAGTTCCTAGACTCAGCATGCTGAGGGACAAGGTCTGTCAGCTCTCAGCACTGTGCTGGAGCGAAGACTGTGCAACACATGAGATTGCTGTGTTTCCATTAATTCTCAACTGAATTAAGCACCTACTCTGCCTCCTGGAACAATGGCATCATGTCACGAGACTGTGCACGTGCCCCTAATGTCACTAACACTTGTCCATGAAAGACATGGACCAGAATTTTCTAAGAATTGTCTTCCAAGACCAAACCAGACAACACTCAAATAACGATCAATACAAATCTTCTCGAAAGACATCACTGCAAGCATCAGATCAAAGATACTTCCAACAATAGGACAAGAAAAATGGTACCAGCACAATGAAAGACCAGCTGGCACATTCCCATAAAGGCCTTCTGTGGTTTTGATGAACAGCAGAAGATGAATCCTTTCAGATACAGCAATTCTGAAATGAGATGTTTACGTGTGGTTCTCTTAAGTGTGAATCAAATCCAGGGCTTTAACAGCTTATGGGGAATGTAAAGGAGAGTAGTCAGAAAGCACCCAAGCTCCAGTACTCGGAGCACAAAGGCGCTTCACTGAAGACCCAGGTGAGCAAAAAGGGCACCAGGCCAAGCCTTGCTTCCTGAAACTAGCTCGTATCTAGAGGGCTAATTCTTACCAGAAAGCAGGCAGGCTCATGCCTCCTCTGACTGCTACCACCCTGAAGAGTTGAGATGAATCAAAGTCCTATCATCTTCCTCCAGGATGCCCTTATGCAAGTTTGGGAGGGTTCAGCTCAGAACTTGGCTACAACAGCCAACCTGAAGTTTCAGGGGGGAAAAACCCAACACAACAGCTAAAAACAAACAAAAAAAGAGCAGATGGAGAGGCTGCCAGGTAGGAGGAAAAATTGAAGTCCTTGTGAGTTTGCTCTGACAGGCAGCAGGAAGGACCAAGACAGAGAGGAAGATGACAGAAGAGAAATAACATCAATCTTACTGATTTTTACCACAAAAAAAAGCCCAGGCATTTGTGGGAAGCAGCTGTTTCACCTTGTCCCAGCTTCCCCTCATCTGTTGTTCTCCCTTCCCAGGTGACACTAAAGCATTTCTTCTGCTGAAAGAGACACCACGCCTCCCTGCAGCCAATGCTGCTGGCTAAAAGAACCGCTCAGGCAGCGGAGCAGTAGTGGAAAGCAGCAAATGGAATTACTTGCGTCTTCCCGTCGGACAGTGCTGGATAGCACACACCCCACACACAGGCAACCTGTGTGGGTGCTTTTATTTTCCCTTCAGAGCACACCCAAAGTACAACTGGCATTGCTTATTTGGCAGGCAGCGTCTCCCCAGGCACATGGGGCCACCTTCCGCAGCAACAGATACTCTCCAGACTCGCTCAGCCCTCGCAGTCTCTGCTGACGCTGCCAGGGAAGCCCGAGCGTGCCAGCAGCAGCACCGCTCGCTCGCAGAAACAACCCCGCTCTACACAAAGACTGGCACCCAAGGGAAGGGAATGGCTCTGGGCGCTCCCTACATCCCTCCGTCAGCTATTCCCTCTGCCCTTATATGGGAACATCCCGTGGCCCCGCTGGGAATACCGTGCTGTTGGAGGACATGAAAGGTAAGGCAATACCTGAGCTGTCAGCACAGGAGGACAATTTTTTTTTCCTTTTCTGAAAAGCAAGCTGAGGGCAGGAGCCCAAACTCTTTCCAACACTTAATGTGGGAGAAAGCAGAGATTAAGAGCGTCAACTGCTGACAGTCTGCGCTCACCTTTCTCAAGAGAGTTATGCTGGTAATTTTAATCTTATTAAATGTCGTTAATCGTATTACTAACCTAACTCTCTTCATGCGTTGGAAGAAATTTAAAGAGAAAATTCCATATATGACCATGCTATGTTAAATGCTTTCTAGCCAAATCTCAATTCAGGGCAAGTCCTTGGCTTGCAGGCTCCAGCTCTGCTACACACAGATGTGGGTGAGCATGGAAACAAGCTGCTCAGCACCAGATAACCCGCCAGTCACCTTCCCTGCCAGATTCTTCTCTGGCCATAACCTGCTTGCTTTCTTCTCCCAGGATTCTGCTAGACATTCCCAGCCTCTCCAAGTGACTGTATTAAGACCTAAGCAATTCCATGCCCAGTTTGTAACAATCAAGGAGAAACACCAGTTTCCCCATTAGAATGCAAAAACCACCCAGCACAACAGCTCAGTGCATCAGCTTCCTCATGGATCTGGGCAAATGCCTCCATCACTGGCTTAGGTCCCATCATCACACACGGACTCATCGATTTCTGCATTTAATACGCAAGGAGTAACACAGGATTCCTGTGACCTCTGTTCAGAAAGCAAGACCAGAAATGAGCAGACTTCACTCAGCACTCCACCTTACACAGAATAAGGCCCTTGTTTAGTAAAATACTGACCCCGCTGTTTTACAACACTCGGGATGGTAGCCCCTTTCTTTGTAACTCCCGCAGCAGCCCGGATATTCTCCCAGGACCACTCCTGTTCCAGACTGCTGCCCTGAGAGAAAGCAGCAGTCATAGAAAAGTTTAGATTTGAGAAAAGAAAGATCTCAAATTGCACTGCTGTAACAGAAAACACACCTGCTCGGGGGGCCCGAGCACTTGCCACGTACTGCTGAAAAGGAATTCGTTCAAGGTGGGAAATGAGATCTCCAGAACAACAGGACTTAACCACTCGCTTTCAGTTCGGGGTAGAATCAGCACTGAGGGGAAAAGGTGAACCCATGGCAGTTTCCAGAAGTGAAAGGTGCTGCATTTATCAGAAAGGCACCTCCTTGATGCTTTTTGGGTTACTATTGCTGGAAGAAGTGTTGAACAGGCTGGAGAAGGCAGAGAAGTTAGCTTTCCCCGAGTTCATACTTCAAACACGTTTGTAAGTTTGCCAAACAGATTTAATTATTAGGCAACTTCGCTTTCTGCTGAAGGCAGTTACTGCTACTCTGAGGGTGAAGTTTCAGGAGCAGGATGATAGCGACTGGTAACGCTATTCTTTTAAACGCTGCCTGGCTTCAGCCATTGTTTGCCGCCGCACCATTTACTACCAGCCCTCTAATCCCTGCACAGGGTTTTTCCCTGCAGACAATCACGTCACTTGTCAATCCTTTTGCTAATTAAAAAGTTCTCCTGAGCTCCTCAAATAACATAGTCCCCAAGTAACTTCAGGCTCTTCCCTGCATTAGAAACTTCTCAGCATCCTTTGAGAGCAGCACCCACATCAGACCCAACACCGTACTCCAGCACTGGGCCAGCAAGCACACGACACAGCTGAAAACTCTTTCCCAATCCCCTGCCTGAGCATCACCGAAAACTCACGTGTCATTTTTTCCACGTTTCGCACTACCTGTTTATCCCAACGCGCCCGCTCCCTGCCACTTCCACGGGCTTTCCCAGCGCTGCTGCCTCCAAGCCCGCGGTTCCGTTCACCGGGAGCGGTACAGCTACACCGTGCGTTCCCGGGCACGGGGCGAGGGCCCTTTCCAGCACGGCCGGAGGGTCCTCACCCGGCCACCAGCCTGGTGCCGCCCCCCCGCCGCTCNTGGACGCGCCCGGTCCCACTAAGCCTCTCACCTCCACCCAGCTTCACCGCCGCCTGTCCTCGCCACCGGGCCGGGGTACCGCCGGCGTGCCCGGCGGCGGAGGGGCTCACCGGCTCTGCCGCCCACTCCTCTTCCCGGGAGCGGAGCCGCGGCCAACGCCGCCCTCCCCTCCGCGACACCCGGCCGCCCCAGGGGGGGAGGCTCGGGGAGAGGGGCTACCCTGCCCGCCGGAGCTCCACGGGCTCGCCCCGTCCCGTCCCGCCCCTCCCGGGAGGCTCGGCTGGACCACGACCCGGCCCCGCCGCTCCGG
>VZTU01027925.1:97993-124520 GCA_013400835.1 Zapornia atra
CCAGTACCTGAAGGGAGCTTATAAGCAGGAGGGGATTCAACTTTTTAAAAGGGCAGATAATGGCAGGACAAAGGGGAATGGATTAAAACTGAAGGAAGGAAGGTTTAGATTAGATATTAGGGGGAAGTTTTTTACAGAAAGAGTGGTGAGGTGCTGGAACAGGCTGCCCAGAGAAGTAGTGGATGCCCCGTCCCTGGAAGTGTTCAAGGCCAGGTTGGATGGGGCCCTGGGCAACCTTGTGTAGCTCCAGGCCTGGAGGTTGGTGGCCCTGCCTGTGTCAGGGGGGTTGGAGCTCTGTGATCCTTGGGGTCCCTTCCAACCCATGGCATTCTATGATTCTATGACTCAGACATTGAACTGTCTGTAACCTCTCCCACTTCACTAAAAAACCAAACCAAACCAAAACCCCACAGACCAGGAAGCAGTAGTTCTTAGAAAAGTTTAAAAATTCCTGACTAGAATCCATCCTGTCTCAGGGCAGGTTCCATGGCTGTATCAAACCTGGTGATATTTATCTAAACTGTTCTTAAAAATTGCCCATGATGGAAACTCCCAAACCTTGTCACAACCATAATTACCTGATGGCTTAATTCTCCTTACAAATAAAAACTGTGGCCCATCTGTCTCTTTGCTGTATTTAAGACCACACCTTCTCAGATTATCCACCAAGTGCCAAACACCAGAAATCACACTTCTCTGTGTTCTATGAGGAAGGTCACAAATAGAACTTGCTGGCAAAAAATCTGGCAATAAAAGACAGTTCTAAATATATTATGGACAAACCCAGCATTGACTCCCTTTTCCTAGCTCACAAACCTCACTCCTACTGCGTATCTCACTCCTGTTTCTGAAGTAAGTTTCTCTACCACTCCTCAGCTCCATAAAGATGGAAGTCTTGTTTTCAGAAGGCACTCTGTGAAAGAAATGGTCTTCTCCAACCAGGTTGTTAGGAGGAAATCAACAGGAGTACCTGCATCTTCCAGCCAGGTTCTCAGAATATCAGAACACTCAAACTCCTATGTTAATAAATACATATCCTGCTTGTGACACCACATATAATTGCTTTTGTCCTGTATTCATAAGAAACATTTGCTATTCCTTCCATGAGTGGAAGGAATGGCAACTCTTCTCTTCAAAATGCACCTACTGTGAGAAGGCTGCAGTGACCTCATTAGATGTTATTTCCATAGCCACCAGGCTGTTTGCTTTTGAGTTACCAGTGGTTTCTCCTGGAGCAGTAAGATCTCAAAATAGCTTAGCACAGGCCAAGCTCAGGCCACTGCCACACATTTTTCTCTAGTTATTATCTATCAAAGGGCTTCCTGTTAATCTTACTAGATTCCTCCTTTAATGTATCTTTTATGTCGTGATTGACAGTGCAATTCACTTGAATTAGCACTTTCTCTGACCTATCCCTGATGCCCAGGTCAGTCCTCAGCCTCACTAGAGCTGTACAAAATACTCCAGCCACCATCCCTTCTGGCTGTCAGTGTTTGAGATGGAGGGCTGGCTAAGCCATCCTGCCCAGAGAGGATGGATTTTGCTCACAGAAAGAGCAAAAATTTGAGTCTCAAAAAGCAGAATTTTCTTTGAGGAAAGTTTCAGCTGAGAGACCTCATTCCAAAAGTGAAACACAACTATCATAAACTTTGTTAATAATCCAAAGAAATGCAACAGAACACTTTATTTTTTAAACTAAAATAGCCCAGAAGAGCACAGGCAATGAACCCTTCATTTGGCCACGGCTGAATCACCAGGAGATATGCACTGAGATGCCACTGTGCTGAGCAGATTGCTGTTCCATACTGCAGATGTACCTGAAGTAACATGAGCACACAGATAAACACCTCTGTATGGGTGTGCTGGTTTTGTTCAAACTTGTGTATTTGCTGCTTGTGTTACCATGACAAAGATTTAGATTATACCATAATCTGTTCAGGACTTTATGCTATGTTTTAGCATCTTCCTGGATATTGCCTTCAGCAAGTTGAAAGGTACAGCTGTTACTCTTGCAGCCACACCTTCTGGCTTTGGGGTACACATACAGCATAGTTCTAAACTACACGCTTAGATCATTGCCCCAGGGGAGTGATGATTAATCCAGGATTGAGGAAACATAGAAATCTGCCCTCCTAATTATTCTAGAGACACAGTCAATTACAATGGGGTTTTTAAAATTTCTAACTGAAACGATTCTGCTGTCATTCCACATACAAGGCTTCAGCAAGGAAGAGCAGAAAGAAAGGAACCACAGTGATCACTTGTAACAGTGAGCTCTGCCAGCTGTGCAATGCGGCTCAGAATCTATTCCTGGCTCATCCCAACACCCTACAAAGGGTGACATCCGGTTACCTTCATCTTGATACGTATCACACCATTCGGCTCTCCTCATGTTTCAGGCTGCGTGTTTCAAGCTTCCTCCCATCACCGAGCTATTCGCTGTGATTCTCAGCGACAGGCTTCTTCCCCTAGCTCCACACACTAAAGCTACCTACTGCAGTACCTTCTTTACATGGGTGGAAAGCAGATCTCTCTAGGACAATAAACAGCCCTTGGTTTTGAATTCTCTTATTTATTGTAGACATGTCGGGGAAGACAGCAGGCCTGCTAGCAGCCTAGCTCTCTTCTCCCAAGATTTAGGCCCTGACATTATTCTTCTGTTCCCATGAGAGAGGAAAAGTTACTCATGCAGAGAGGATCTTAATAATCACATTCTCAAAACACAGCGGCCTTGTTGATAGGGGTACAGGCTACCCTAAACCAAGAAGCAGTTATGGGAAGGGATTTGGGAGTAACAGAACACGTTAGGAACTATAGCGACCAGCAGAAAGCAACACACAATTCGGTATGAATTTTAGGTGAAGCCATGTTATTAGGTGAAATCACACAGATTCTATACCTTTATTACTGCAAACGGGGCAAGCTAAAAAACTGCTAATTGGTTACACACACTGTTCACACCGTATTGATTGGTTAGTAATTATAATGAGTTCTGATAAAGCAAAATATTGTTAGTTTACCTTTAATACCTAAAAGTATCTGCACACCTGCTGTTTTGAACCTCTTGTTATGGTTGGTTCCTAAAATGTTCCGTTACTCCCAAATACCTTCCCATAACTGCTTCTTGGTTTAGGGTAGCCTGTACCCCTATCAACAAGGCCGCTGTGTTTTGAGAATGTGATTGTTAGGATCCTCAGAGCATGAGTAACTTTTCCTGTGTCATGGGAACAGAAGAATATTGTCAGGTCCTAAATCTTGGGAGAAGAGAGCTAGGCCGCTAGCAGGCCTGCTGTCTTCCCCGACAAGGAACCAACCATAACAAGAGGTTCAAAACAGCAGGTGTGAGGATACTTTTAGGTATTCAAGGTAAACTAACAATATTTAGTTATAAGATAGGTTTATCAGAACTCATTATAATTATTAACCAATCAATACAGTGTGAACAGTGTGCGTAACCAATTAGCAGTTTTTTAGCTTGCCCCGTTTGCAGTAATAAAGGTCTAGAATCTGTGTGATTTCACCTAATAAAATGGCTTCACCTAAAATTCATATCGAATTGCGTGTTGCTCTCTGCTGGTTGCCACATAGACAAGTTTATCCTTGGAGCTCTACTTGTTGATGTCACCAAGTACAGTTCAGTGACTATTGCCTTTACTGTCAAGTTTTGCTGCCCAACATGCAGCATTTAAAAGCCACGCTCATGTACATAATCCATGCTGTTCAATGATGCTGTGGCCCTAAAATTCAGCCACTTAGATAGCAAGGGGGCCTAACTTTATGTAGTTGAACTGTTGGAAAAAAATCCAATACAGTGTCAAATCCTCAGTGGTGAGTTCTGGTAAATTACAAATAGAATCACTGTACTATCCCTTCCCCTTTAATACACACTCGTGTCTGATTTTCACCAAGCTCCTGCAAAAAGTATTTCCTGCAAAATATTTGTGAAATAAGAAAATGAAATATTAGATTTGAAAAATTGTATTGATCTATGGGCATATTTCTTGGTGCAGCTCAGCATGTGGGAATTTTTATCCTAGTTCTCAAGCCACCAAACAGCTTCTCTGATAAATACTTGTTATTCACTTTACACTCCAACCAACCAGTGTATAAATCATCAGCGGTGCTTCCCAAAACCACCTTCATCTCTCTTACAAGTAGTAAACAACCACAGATCATTCCTAATACTGTTTATTCAGTCACATTGTAATATCACCTAATGATACCAAATGAAGTTGGCACTTCATAGAGAAAATGCCTGTCCCAAAGATCTTAAAGTCTTAGGAACTTATAATCAAAACCTCAAACTCTTTAATATGGTTGCTGGACAGAAGAAACAGCAGATAGAAAAAAACCCCCAACAAACCCATAGCAGACTGTGTACTAAACATGACTTAGTCATTCTGAAACGTTTACACAAAGGCACTACACCATCAAGTGAGCTTGTCACTCCTTTGTCTGCGAAGGTTCCGCAGAAGTGCTCATACAGAGTAGGAGTTTCACATCCAAGGTACCTGCCTGCTACCATCACAGGGAGAAAACTATTTCTTACCACTGTGACACCAACAACTCTGCGTGAGGCCAGGCAGACACAGATGTTTAGCTGTTTAGACAAGCGTTTTTCCTCAGCCATTCTTCATCCTTCCAGGAAAAACAGGCAGCTGGACCTTTTACATTTTTTCCCCCAAATATTATTTTGGAGTACTTTGCATAATGCTATTACTGTTAGCAATCCAGCTTGAGAGCACCTGCTGTAGAGTAGCATCTCAATTTCCAGGACAAAATTGAAAAAAAAAAAAAAAAGACCAGGAGAAAGTTCCAATGAGACACTAGAAGAAAAAAATACTTTCTTGAAAGAAACAGGTTACCCCATACATGATTACTAAAGCCACAAAGTACCTTGAGAATAATTAAGGCTCAACCAATGAATGGTTAAGCAGGCTTTAGAGAAAGGGTAATTGGCTTTCAGCTACAGAATAAACATCATCATACTTAATACAGCTCTGTACCTGAACCCTTCTTCCTCCTTCCCTGCCTGCAAGCCTTGAAGGACATGGAGCCATCAGTAACAGAGAGCTGAAGCTCCAGAAATGCTTTTGTCTACTTCGTGATAAGCTGCCCTAGGAAAAAGTTACTACATGTAACTTAAAATACATTTCAGTGCATCATCTGGCTGTACAGCCACATTGTATCACGGTAACTTGGTACCCACTTACTTATACTGCCTGGGCTCTTCGTCACCTTGTAAGTCACTGCATTACATCTAGCATTTAAAAAAACCCCCAAAAAACCAAAAACCAAACCAAAATCTTCAGAGGTAATATTTCTGCCTGTTTGGTAAAATGACTCCTAATGTTTTGTGTATGGATAAACTTCAAAACTACAAAGTAATCAGGAGCAAAATTATGAAGGATTACACATGAAGCACTTTGATCAATGAAAGATTAAAAGAACCATTTGAGCAGAAAATCACACATACAGCTCCAGAGTCAGAGTCACTGATCGTGGCATGATATACAAGCCTAGACAGTAAAAAAGTCAAACAGTGAATGAAATCAACAGAGGAAACCTTGGGATTTCCTTTGCTTGGGGAGTTAAAAACCATGACGCATGACAAGGGAGTGATAATTAACACAGGGCCTGCAGCAGCACACAGACTCCTTACAAGTCTTCCAAACATCCAGGAGAATGCATAATGAGAAACACTAACACAACTTTATTTTTACTTGTACTCTAAGTACTTAGAATGCAAGTTCACTTTTATTAATCTACTAAACTGTGGTAATTAGAGATCAGTTTCCTTTCAGTATAATATAGAGTACTGGCAGAGTAATAGCAAACATAGCACATGTCACTGCAGTGCTGTAAATAGAATTTCTCTTGATTTGTGTTTCCAGTCTCCTCTCAGTATCACACAATTCCAAAATCACATCTCTCACAGCAGATGCCTGACTCTTCCCCTCCACTGAAGACCTTGGCATCACTCTTTCCAGAGGTCTAGAATGCACTGCAAGTTTAACACTTTGCATCTCAGAAATCATCTGTGCTAAATTTTCCTGCAGATTGTGAAACTGCTGTTGTAAACTCTCTAGACATGAGCTGACCTGTTTAGTGTAGTTTAGCTGCTCGTTTAAAGGAATTAAAAGAGAATCAATTTTTATGGAGTCATGCCTGTCTTTAGTTAACAAAGTGCCTTCTTTCATATCCTGGGATGTCCTTGTTTGCAGCACATTTTTCAGGTCTGCTATGACGTCACTGAGATCCTTCTGCTGTAAGTAATGGCTGGAAGCCTGTTCTTTGATGGCTTCTTGCAGATTTATTGGGCCCTTCTGTGCTTCGAGCACCAAGACTTTTAATTCTTGCAGCCTTACTCGATTAACATAGGTGGATCCCAGAACTCCTATAATGGCTCCCAGCACAGAACCAATAATAGACCAGTTCTTTGTTTTTTCAGCCCTCGTTCGCTCTTTCTCATGGCTTTCCCTTACAGCTGCAGAGAAGAGAGAGAATTTTTCTCTCTCCGACTCTTCTGCATTTAAATAGGCAGCTCGGTACCTCTTCTCTTCCTGCAAGAAACACAGGGATTTAAGAAGGTGTAATATGAAGCAGACACATCTATACTAGAAAAAACCCAACCAACCAAACCCCCCAAGTCCCCAGTGCAGATGAAGGAATGGAAATAAAGAACATCCCATTAGTTCTGTTTCAGAAACCTTCCTTTTAATGTGGGATTTTCTATATTAATCTTACTGAAGTCAATGAGACATCATTTTAAGTCAAAACTGAGAAATGGCAAAGGTCATCAGGAATTACCCAAAACAGTCACATGCTGATGACAGAAGAGGTGTGTAAGTGGGGAACAGTCTTTCTCTCCCCATAATGCTCATTTTTTGGACCCTGTTTGCTCCTCCAAACTATTTTTACCACACTTCACAGAATCACAGAATCGTAGGGGTTGGAAGGGACCTCGAGAGATCATCGGGTCCAACCCCCCTGCCAAAGCAGCTCCCTATCCCATATTACACAGATGGGCGTCCAGATGAGACTTGAATATCTCCAGAGAAGGAGACTCCACCACCTCCCTGGGCAGCCTGTCCCAGGGCTCTGTCACCCTCACTGGGTAAAAGTTCTTCCGCATGTTGGTGCGGAACTTCCTGTGCTCCAGTTTACAGCCATTGCCCCTAGTTCTGTCCCCACAGACCACTGAAAAGGGGCTGGCCAATTCGCCCTGCATCCCCTGCCTAAGATATTTATAAACACTAATTAAGTCCCCCCCTAAGTCTTCTTTTCTAGAGACTAAACAGCCCCAGCTCACTCAGCCTGTCCTCATAGGGGAGATGTTCCAGGCCCCTAATCATCTTCGTAGCCCTTCTCTGGACTCTCTCCAGGAGGTCCCTGTCTTTTTTATACCAGGGAGCCCAGAACTGGACACAGTACTCCAGGTGGGGCCTGACCAAGGCAGAGTAGAGGGGGAGGATCACCTCCTTCGACCTGCTGGACTTCTTCCTTTCAGTTCTGAACTCCTCAAGCCAGAACTG
Source organism: Zapornia atra (assembly GCA_013400835.1). NCBI lineage: Eukaryota > Metazoa > Chordata > Aves > Gruiformes > Rallidae > Zapornia > Zapornia atra. The sequence continues at coordinate 105,529 of VZTU01027925.1, forward strand.
AAAATAGGACTGGAAAGGATGTCTCAGATAGGTTCACTTCACCAACACACACACTTCTTCTTTTCCTGCCTTCTCTTTGTTACCCTATTCAGAGACAAATGTCTTCCTTTTCTCCCTTCTCACTGGCTTAAGCATAACAGTTCCTTTTGTAAGCCATTTTATAACAGCAAAACACTGTTAAGATTTTCTGGCTGTTTTCCTGCAGTAAAATTCTGCTGCTTTAGCAAAGGAATCACTGGTTTTGGTAGTGATGAGCCTGTCAACTAACTCCATCTCCCAGAATCACTCTCATTCTTTCAAGCACATATTTCTTTTGTAAGATGGCACTGCTACCTTACAGACAGTGTTGACTCGAGTTCCACCTTTCTTCCCAGTCAAACAGAACTTTATTCTTCTGTAAGTCTCATCCACACAGACCTGATCCCTTAATTAGACAACTACGGTGCTCTAGTTCTTACTCGATGGCCCACCCTCTGATCCAGGAGCATGGGTACACACTCCTTACCTAAGCTTTGCCATAAGTGTAACCTGCTTCCAGGCCCGTTCCCTGCTGTTCCATCTGGGTCTCCTGGATTGCTTTAGCTGCTACCATGTCTTGATCTCTGATTGATGACCCTTTAATCAACAAGTTCCTGTCATCAGCCCTGCTGGCTCATCCAACTGAGGTGCTGTAGGACCGCTGGTGAGGATACTGCTCAAGCCTGTGCTGTGGTCAACCTCAACTTCTTGCTTGCCCTCCCTCATGCAGCACCCTTGCTCCTGCTGCTCTCTGACAAAAGTTTTAATTAATTGCCTGGGTGTTGCTGCCTTGTAGAAAGCTGCTGAGAGAATTTTACGGATTAATAACCAGAAAAAAGCTTCTTGCATCACGTGGAAGGTTAATTCATTGACTCCCAGCTTTTTGTTGGCTACTTATCTACAGGTTACCACTCAATTTTCTAGGCTCACTGTCTTCAGCTTTATACTCCAAAGTTACTGCCCTATTTTAGCATTAACATATACAACTTGCATAGCAGATAAAATAATCTACAGTAATTAACTACACTGCATAGCGTAAGAAGTTGACTTCAGAGCTGAACTGCATCTGCAGAAACAGTCACTAGTGATGGAAGCAAAGCACACACATTTTTCCTTGTATTCCCCAGTGCTCAAGTACCAGCAAATTACCTGCAGCAACCTGTGCTCCAGAGTAGCCAGTTCTAAATACTGGGTGTCATCCCGAGAGACCCTGTCTAAGCGGTCCCGAACCTCCTTCAGTTTAACCTGCTGGGCTTCTACGTTCTCTCGAGCCTCTCGTACGATCCCTCGAGCTACCATAAAGATATTTTCAGCCTGAGAAAAAAGAGTATTTATTTCAGAGACTTAATACCAGACAGATCTATATCACCAATTACATAACTTTTTGGGGAAAGGAAACCCCAGCAAAACAAACCAGAGACTCACAGACTCACAGACTCACAGACTCACAGGGGTTGGAAGGGACCTTGAGAGATCATCGGGTCCAACCCCCCTGCCTAAGCAGGCTCCCTATCTCATATTACACAGATAAACCAGGCTCCATTTCAATCTAAAGGACAAGCTGTATTTACTAACCTGCATAGGGCAGAACGCTCACAGCATCCGCACCGAGTTCACGCGGTAAAAGACACAATTCTCCCGGGAGGCTCTTTTGTTTTGCCTCACAGCCAGTGTTCACGCTTCAGATAAAAAACCATGCATCAGGCTAAGTGCCCACATCATCCCCACGTTTACCTCTGTCACTTTTCCCTGAGCCTCTCGAACTTCATTGATTCCAACAAACTCTTCATATCTCTCCCACCAACTCTTGCAGGTCACGGACAGTTTCTGAAGCGACTGTTTCCCCAGCACGGTCCCGGTTTCCGTCAGCCGGTTAAGAAGATCCTTGGCCGTTCCTATGGCAGACTTGGCCTGGGGCCGCTTCGGGGCTGGGGAGCAGTAAGTCCGCACGATGTGTAAATTCATTTTTGGACTCCACTTTATCAGAGAATGGTGATACTGCAGACTGCAGGATACTGAGGACACACTTGACTTGTATTTCATTGGCCCCATGTCTTGAATTTAACCACTGAATAGAAGTGCTACAGGGATGAAGAAGAAAAAGCTATTGAAGGGCGGCTGATTAATACCTCTTAGAACTACACATGGGTACCAAACCAAATAAAACTCAAGAATAGTTAAACCATCACTGGTTTTACACCATTACTTACCTAGAGAACCTTCCACAGTTCTCAGCGAAGGGCTGTTCTGCCACAGATTACTGCTTCTATACTGTTAGTAAGTACTTCCACCATGCTTCCTGATTACTAATTCACTCATTGCATAAATAGTGACTGTGTATTCCAGTACCAGCAGGAGTAGCTTCAGAGTAGTTTAATGCTTCAGCACAGAAGTGATTTCCATATGAAATTTTGCCTTCTGCTTTCACACCTGAGTTTAATGTACCATGTCTCAGGTACTAATAATCCTGCAAAAGAACTGAAAAGGAAAAAAGACAGAGAGGGGGAAACGGATCTTGGTAAGAACTGAGTCTTGATCCTACATTTCATGGAAACGAAGCATTGAAGAACGCAGAGACATACTGGAGAGAAAACAGAAGTGTTGAACTGAACACACATTGTCATGAGACTGCCTACAAAACTAACACACAAGGAGGAAACACAAGACCAGAAAAATATCAGGTAGTGAAGACACAGTTTGGGATGCAACTTAAACTGAGTTTAAAATTCTTGCTTACATTGCAAAACCAGACTGCTAGTTGTGGTTTATCAACTATTCATTTGTAAGTAAGTTCTTTATTCTCTGTGGAGTACATTCCTCTAAAAACTGTACACAGGGAAACTTTAAAAAAAAAGTTTTGGATGAAATTTGAGTATGACAATATTAGGTTTGGACTAATATAAACCCACAGATCATTGAGAAAGCTTGATAGTTGTTGTACAGTTTAAAAGAATTATTTTAAATGTTTTCCACGTTAACTTTAGGTGGCTGGTGAGATCATGTAGATGCAAATACAGGCATCTCCGCAGGAAAGGATTCTTCCTGCCAGAAGAGTCAGCTGATGAGCATTTACCTGGCTACTGATGCTGAATGCCACAGGTTTGCTGCCTGCTAGGTATACACTAATAACGAGTATTAACACCAAAGAACACTCTGGAAAATCTTACCTGTCAGTTTATGTGCATAAATAACAACATGGTAGATCCAAGCCACAAAAGCACAGGGATTCAGCAAGTTCTCTCTCCCTTAGCATCACTCGTGTGTTTTACCATTACAGCACCTACTCAGCATTGCAGGGGACATACTAAAACTTCAGCTCAACCTTCCTCTAGGCTGCAAGATTTCCCTGTTTTAACTGTGCTACTACAGGCAAGGTGTTACTAAATATTCAGGTTACTGAGGCAGCACAGCAAAAATAAAGTTGAGATAGAAATTCTTCTAGAAATCTTATGTAGATGGTTGCAAACAGACTGCAGAGAAAGTAATCTTGGTGCAAGCTAATGGGTTCTAAGATTGAGTTATGAAAGCTTCATCCAACATAACGCGCCTTGTCCTGCCCTTGCAAGGTAAACGCGCTTCCCCCGGCTGCAGCCGCTGACAGACTCCTTCAGAAGGTCGCCGCCCCCGTCGCTGCACACACTGGGCGCTGGAGGCGAACGAGCATAGCTGCCAGGGGCCCTACCTCGCTTTGCAGCAGCTTGTTCTACCCCTACCCAAACGCCAGCACAGGTACACCGCCGCACGCTGCCAACCGCTCCGCTCCCCGCGCCGGCGGCGAGGCAGGGCCTGTTCCCCCACACGAACGACCCCTTCCTTGCCCTCCGGGACCCTTCACCGCGCCCCGGAGCTCCTGGCACCCAGCGGACTGGCACGGCGAGACCGAAACCGCCGCCAGTAGCCAGGCACAGGCCCGGGCAGCGGCACCGGGGTCGCCTCGGCTGCAGAGGGCGGCCCGCGGGAGGGAGCAGCCCGCCGCAGGGACTCCCGGCGCCAGTCCTAGGCCACCGGCGCCAGGGGCGCCGCGGAGCTCCGTGCGCGGCAGAGAGCCGAGCTGAGCCGGAGCCGCTCATCCCCACCGGGCAGCCCTTCCCCACCAGGTCCCCCCGCGCCGCCCAGCCCCAGCGGTACCTCCTACCTGCCCGGGGCCCGGCCCGGCGCCTGAGGCGGAAGCGGCGGCGGAAGCGCTACGGTGGCCGCGCGGGGCCGGGCGGAAGCGATCTCCNNNGGGGGGAGTGTGCGGAGCGCGACGCGGCGGAGGCGAAGGGAGCGGGCACCATGTCGGGCCGAGAGGGTAAGACCGGGCCGAGAGGGTAAGACCGGGCCCAGCGCCGCCCGCCCCTCGCCCTCCCGCTGCGCCGGCACTCACTGTCTCCTCTGTTTTTACAGGCGGCAAGAAGAAGCCGCTGAAGCAGCCGAAGAAGCAGTCGAAGGACCTGGACGAGGTAGGGCGGGGGGCGGGCACCGAGAGGGGGCCTGAGGCACCGGGCCTGCCCCGCTGGGCTCTGCTCTACCCCGGGCCGAGCCCCGCCTGCGCTGGGGCAGCTCTCCGCCTTCCGCGGCCCCTCGGCGCGGCTGCCCGCAGCAGCGCGCGCCGTGAAACGTCTCGCTTTGCGAAGCGGGGCTCTGACGGTAGGAGCGGCGGGCGGAGCGGCGAGGCACTGCCTTCCGCCGGCCCGGTTTCCCTTTTACTCTTCTGCTCACGCCCCTCCCGCGTCCGAGGTAGCCGCAGCGGCGCTGGCGAACGGGAGAGGCCGGCACGGCCGCGCCAGAGGGGCTGCGGGTGATCTGAGGTCTTGACGCGTTCGCGAGAGCCGGGGCTGGGCCCGAAGCGGGATTCTCGGGCCGATGGAACACACGAGGTACTGGCGGATCTCTCCTGTGAGATGCCTCAGCGCAAGGGCTCGGAGCGTGGGGGTGAGGGGCCAGTTCCGAGGATCGCGGTGGGTGGATGAGGCACCAGTGAGTGGGAAGAGACAAATCCGATGTCTCTCTGAAAAAGCAACAAAAGAAGTCATGGCTTTCTCAGCGTCGTTGCTAGAGAAATGGTGGGACTGGTTGAAAGCTTACAAGGATCCAAGTAACAGAAAACTTAATAGTAGGGATTTTAGTAAAAGCACAGCAGACAGACAAGCTCTGTCGTGTAGAAGGGCAGTGTGCTATGCATGAGGAGAAACACAGTGGATGCAAGCTTCTCAATGCTAGCTCGTGTAACTTTCTGAAATGCAGGGTAGGAATGGGACCTCAGAAGGTGATGGAAGGTGAGCACAAAGCTTGCTGGAATCCCACGCTCTAAAAGCATCTGATCTGGTATCTGGTGGCAAGGACATAGTGAGTGGGGTATTGCAAGATTTTTGCCTTTGATCAGAGCCTAAGCACTATTTTGGTTAGTGCCTTGGTTGGCTGTCTGACTGACAATATGGATTATTTATTCTTTTTGTAGAAAGCAAAAAATTTTGAGGGGCCACAGGCTGTCAGAGGACAAGACTAGTGGTCTGAAATTGGAGGAAGTTTGGAAAAAAAAAAAAAAAGATTGCTTTACTTAAGCACATATGCTCAGTCCCTTTCTTTGGTAAGAATAATCACCTTATAAAATACAAAGAGACTGACTGGCTAAATTGCAGGCCTACCTGAAAGGGTTCAAGTCAGATCATACACTGAACAGGAACCTGCAAAATCAGGTGTGGCTAAAGAATAAAATTATACAAGATACATAAACAAAGTCTGGTGTGTCAAACATGATATAATAATATTTATTTTCCTCTCAGCTCTGCAATACTGCAAACCCTTGGGGGCAAACACAGTGCAAGAAAAACCCTCACAGAAGTAGATAAGTGGGAAGAATTGATTTAGTAAGTCAGAAGTGTTAATCTACAGGAAAAACAAACAAACAAGCCAACAGTGGAGAACCTGGAGAGAGAAACAACCCGTTCTGTGGGGGGTAGGCTGGGAATTAATAGGCTTACATTGCAGCAAGGGAAGCTTTAGCTTAGAGAGGAGGAAGACATTCCAGTTCTAAAGGTACTTGAGCCATGGATGGGATTCATGAGGAATCTTTGGAATCTCAGTTGTCAAGGTCCTCAGTTTAGTTACCCCCAAATCCCAAGTGCCAGGGAAAAAAGACTGGTCCCTTTCAGCCTCTGAGGGATGTGTGCGTAAGGGATAGAGTGTGTCTGAGCTCTGGACTTGAGAGGGGCTGTGAGCAGGGATGCTCAGCGGCTGGCTTCCAGGTACAGTTTGCCACCAGTCTCATTAGATTTCTTGGAACGCATACAAATGTATTCATAGAATGGTCTGGGTTGGAAGGGACTGCAAGGATCACAGAGTTCCAACCCCCCTGCTACAGGCAGGGCCACCAACCTCCAGGCTTGGATCTACACAAGGTTGCCCAGGGCCCCATCCAACCTGGCCTTGAGCACCTCCAGGGATGGGGTATTAAACCCAGTAAAAACAGTGACATATACATGGAAGGATTTTATATTTTATTTTTTTTTAGTTTAAAGCAACCTTTTTTCCTTAGGTCCAAGTTTTATTGTTAGACAGCACTTGTGCACCAGGCTCCCAGTATCACTGGTGGCATATTAATGGTTTTTTAGTGCAAACAGTTATCATTCAGGTGGAATGCCACCAGAAGCTCTACTTGTTTAATTCCAGAAAGATCAAACATACAGAGTTAAAGCTTAGTTATTGCATCCTGGTACAACAGAAAGACCTGTGTCATAGTTCTGCACAGTTTGGCACATTTAGTATTCAGCTGTCTTGCCACCATTCAGTCAGGTTTTTACTGCTGTTAGAACATAAATTTCTCATTGCTTATCAATTGTTTTAATTTTTGTGGGGTGGGGGGAGTAGTTGTTAACAAACACTGTTTTCTTTTCTTTAGACAGATCTGGCATTTAAACAAAAGCAGAAGGAGGAACAAAAGAAACTTGAGGAGATGAAAGCAAAGGCTGCTGGAAAAGGGCCCCTTGGTAAGTGAGGTGCCATACTGATAGGAAAAATGGGGGAGGGCTTGCTGGCTTAAAAAATGTAATGGTTTTGCTTGACAGCCCTAAAAAGGGATGTACCTCTGGGTTATTTAACATACCCTAGTGAGTTGGTGGCAGGTGCAGATAATAGATAACAAATAGAGGCTAATTTTTAGGGATTTTTTTCTTTCACTATTGTAGTGATTCAGCTCCAAGCAGTGCCTGAGCACCACAGGCTGCTCCCTCACTCCTGGAAGAGAAAGAGACAGGGCATCCATGGGCTGGGATAAGGACAATTTACTGACAAAAGCACCACAAAAGTAGAACAATAACAGCCAATTACACTCACACCCAGTGATAACACAGAGTACCTTACCAACCTGATGGTAGCACAGAGTACTGTATCCATGCAAGGACTGACACAATACCCAGCCATACTCAGACTGCCCTGGAAGTATCCAGGAGCACCCCTCCCCAACCAGCCTGTCTTATGGGGGAGTGATGTCAGGTGGTGTGGAAACAGCCCAGGCTAACTCAGCTCAGCTGGGCTGGCTGCTCCAAAACCAGGACAACTAGGTAGTTTGATCCCCGAATCACTGATGGAGGTTCAGGTTTAGCAGGTGTAACAGTGTGGCTGATGTGCTAACCTGTTCCAGTGGCACGGTGCAGAGACGTGTCTACTCTTAGCACAACATCTTTTTCTTTCCAGATACATTACATGCAGGCTTTGCCACAGTCCTGAAGGTTTAACAAGTCCAGTATTTGTGCTCTAACAGGATGGATTTCTTCAAGTGCAGTAGATTTCTGGCAGGGAAAGAAGGAAAGAAAACCTAACTGGAAATCAGTCTGGCTTCAGCCCTTTTGTTTAAGTGATGGTAAAGCCTGTCTTGTCTCAGGAGAAAGTTTGTATCTTGATGGTGCTTCCAGCCTTGTCTTTGTCTTAGTGATAGTAGGAGATAGTTTTAACATGTTAGAGATATTGAAGGGTGCAGCCTGCCTAGTCCTTTTAGGTGTTTTGGACCTGTGGCCTGTTAATGTGACTAATCCCTTTTCCATTCCGTGAAGACCATTAAACTTTTAACACCTGCTTCCTAGTCTTTAGCAAGGTTTCTGTGTCTGAGCTTTGCTGGCAGGCAGAGTCCTCTGATACAGTATCTGTAAGGATAAGTTTCAAATCTCAGCCAGCAGTTCTGCATTTTTACATTAGACATTATCAGTGCTTTTGGAGGGAATGCCACCCAGTCCTCCTGACTGGGGAAATTCCTCATTTATTTATCAGAAATTGATCTAGTGTACAAAAAATGTGCTGGGTGTGGGACTCTGAATGTCCTTGGTGCAACGGACCAATGCAGAAGTGTTCAGTGAGCCTCTCTCTGTGTCCTTACCATCCTAACCTTGTTCTGTGTAGGACACTTCAGCTTACAGATTTTTTTCCATAGTTCTTTCCTACCATTCCTACTCTGCCTTTTTCTAGGGTGAATTTCAGTCACCTGGTCTTTGTCCAAGGCTTGCGAAGTAGATAGTGATTATTATGTTATTGTGAGAGGACCAGACTATTCCCAAGAATCATAGAATGGCATGGGTTGGAAGGGACCCCAAGGATCATAGAGCTCCAACCCCCCTGCCACAGGCAGGGCCACCAACCTCCAGGCCTGGATCTACACAAGGTTGCCCAGGACCCCATCCAACCTGGCCTTGAACACTTCCAGGGACGGGGCATCCACTACTTCTCTGGGCAGCCTGTTCCAGTACCTCACCACTCTTTCTGTAAAAAACTTCCCCCTAATATCTAATCTAAATTCAGAGTGAAGTATGTGAGATCACACACAGAGTAACACACAGAACAGTTCACCAGTAGTGATCTGAGTTGTACAGGCAATCCAGCAGGGATTTGACTTTGTGAGGAACTAGCAGCTAAGCTCTATAACAGTTGTCTAACCAGTTGTGTTGTTTCTTTTGGCAGCCAGCGGTGGAATAAAGAAGTCTGGCAAAAAGTAGTTTGATCAAACTGCAGGGTAAGAAGTGACCGAGTTACTCGGTGGATCTGCTGACTTCAGAGCCATGAAGACTCGCTGTTGTTGGAGAGGCATTGTACATTTTGTTTAGTCAGAATAAATGTTTTTTGTTAAGATGTTACACTTTCTCTCTTTACCTGTAGGTTTTGTTTTAAAATTGGCATTGCTGTTTTACACTGGAAATGAAACTTTTACTGAAGACCAGTGGTGACCTTACGCAGCCCGAGTGCACCTGCTGATTCAATAGGTGTCAGAATAAACATCAACTTCTGCTCTTTCTTTGACAGTAAGTCATGGCCTGAGCGTTAAAATCTGCAGTTTCAATGTAGAGGCTTAGGTTTAGCTGCAGTTGTCCAAGATGTGGCTCTAATAAGTTTTCTCTGCAAGTTTTCTCTGAACAAAAGGTTAGGTTATACTTCTTCCACCATGAGCACAGTGGTTGCCTTTGGGTCAGCCACTTTCAGAACGATACCCCTATTCACATTACTTACACACACACCACATGCCGTGCCCTGTAATTCCAGTGGCTGCTGAACACACACTCACCTCTGTCCTACAAACAGTCACCTACACCTCGTTTAACTGCTGTGCACTGGTGTCATTATGGCTCCTTCACGCTCACGGGGCAAGAGGGGAGGGGAGCAGTGCTGGTGGGACTGGAACTTCATGTTTTAAAGTGAACAATGGTGACAGCAGAGCGGGAGTGGAGACTTCAGGGAAGTTAAAGCAGAGAACTAGGGTGCTGACCGGTGCGAGCGGTAGCGCTTGACGGCCATGGGTACCTGGAGACACGCTCTGGGCTGCAGGAGGCTGCTGCCCGCGTTAGCTGCACCGCGGAGGGCTCCCTGGGATGGATTGAGAGGGCTGGCGGTGGGTGTTGCCCTCGGGGGTGGCTGCGGGGAGACATTGCTGTTCCTCTGTAAGCGCGAAGCCCCCTTTCAGCCGGGCAGAAAAGACAGGTGCCCTCAGCCTCCGGACCAGCCGGGACGCGCCTTCCTCCGCCGCTTCTACCCCCTCGGCGGCGGCGGGCTCCGGGCACGCACTGACTGACAGCCCGCCCGCCGCGGGGCGGGACCTGTGCCGAGGTTCTGTCGTCCCCTAGCGGCTACGCCACAGCACTGCAGGCGGCCGACGGGCGCATGCGCAGCGCGGCACTGGGAGTCTCCGCACGCTGCCGCCGACCGCAGGGGCGCGCGCGCGCTCCCTTGCGCACACCCAGGAGCGGGCCTCGCTCGCGCTAATCCAGTGTTGCGGGCCCGTGCCGCGCGGAGGCACTCTGCTTCCCGCCGGCCATTCCCCTGCCGCGGGAGCGGGGCCACCTCTCCGGAGCTCCCGGGGCCGCGGCTTTGCTACCGGCTGCTCGGCAGCGCCGCCGTGGAACGGCTCCGCAGGGCTACGGCCGCCGGTGTCTAGGGGCAAACACGCCCGAGTGCGTGGCCGACGAGAGGAGGCAGAGCGCCGTATGGCGCATGCGCCGGGCGCGGAGCGTTTCCCGCCTCCCGGGGGCTCGCGAGGGCGGGGCGGTGGCAGCGCTCTGAGGGAGCTCGGCCCCCGGCCGCCCTGGGCAACGCGCCGGTCAATATATACGTGTGTACGGCAGAATTTGTAACAGCACACACGAGTGGCACATGTCTCTCTTGGGCTAGTTCACTGCTTTGTTGTTTCTTGATCTGTGCAGTGCCTCTCTAATTTGCTTCACAGAATTCCAAGTTACATACAGACCTCTGGAACACAGAAACCATTACAACCATTACCACCATGGTTCACTCAATATCCTGCACTTCTGAAGGGCAGGAGATAAATTAAGTAGGTAACAAACTTCCCAGCACTGTTCTCAGCAGAGGGCCTGCCCTTTCAGTACCATCAGTACAGGTATCAAAACCAGAAGCTAGCTGGGGAGTGGCAGAGTAGAGGAAGTTATCTTTTGAAAGAAAGTCATGGACATACCCCCAAGGTTCAGGTCTAAGAGGTAGAGAATTAAGTATGTACTAAACTAAATAAGTACTGCTGACCAAAAAGAAAAAGTCACAACTTTTTTTGGGAAGAACCAACAAAGAACCAAAAGGGCAAAAATACAGCTGTGATACAGAATAGTTTAGGTCCCTAGGAGATTTTATTTCGATTTACTTACAGAAACTTACTTTTCCCAGATAATGGGAAAATAATATTCTTGCTCAGATTATAATTCTATTTGAGTTCTTTAAATTGCAGTTCTGGCTTATCTTTCTACTCTGTTCAAGTCACTTGTCTGTAGTAAGACAGCATATCATCTAAACTTTGGTAAAGTGGTTCCTGATTTTGAGCGTCACCACTATTGGTCTGAGCTGGTGGTGGCGGCACATCCTCGGCGCTGCAGCCACAAGTGTGCACTGCTGGCGGCACATCCTGGGTGCTGCAGCCACAAGCCTGCATTCCTGGTGGCACATCCTCTGTGCTGCAGCCACAAGCCTGCATTCCTGGTGGCACATCCTGGGTGCTGCAGCCGCAAGCCTGCATTCCTGGTGGCACATCCTGGGTGCTGCAGCCGTAGGTCTGCATTGGAAACGGCACATCGTGAGCACTGTAGCTGTAAGCGTGCATTGGTGGCAGCATGCCTGGAGCGCCATAGCCATAAGCCTGNCTGGTGGCACATCCTGGGTGCTGCAGCTGCAGCTTTGCATTCCTGGGGGCACATCCTGGGTGTTGCAGCTGCAGCTTTGCATTCCTGGTGGCACATCCTGGGTGCTGCAGCCGCAGGCCTGCATTCCTGGTGGCACATCCTGGGTGCCGTAGCCGTAGGTCTGCATTGGAAACGGCACATCGTGAGCACTGTAGCTGTAAGCGTGCATTGGTGGCAGCATGCCTGGAGCGCCATAGCCATAAGCCTGCATCGGAAATGGCATGTCATGGGTGCTATAGCCGTAAGCCTGCATGGACGGTGGCACGCCTTGAGCACCATAGCCGTAAGCTTGCATTGGTGGTGGCACACCGCGAGCACCATAGCCGTAACCCTGCATTGGTGGCGGCATATCCTCATCATCACTGCTGTCATCCTCTTCTGATGATGTCGCATCTTTAGCATTAGTGCCACACGCCTCTCTGGAGGCTGACTCATCTCTGACGTTGCTGTTGTAAGCCGGTGCTGATGGTGGCACATTTTCAGTGCTGATGCCGTTGGCTGGTGTTGATGGCATCTGTTGGCTTTGTGCTGTCTCTGTTTCCAGTTTTGCAGAGGAGGTTTCAGGACTGTTCAAATCCTGACTTCTGTAATTATCATCTTTCTTTTGTCCCCTGAAGTAATCAGAAGGTGGTGCAAATTCTGGATCTCGCTCATCTCTGAGTTCTTCCTGTTTCTTTGACCATTGTCCAAACATCAATTCTGTTAGAAACAGAGAAATGGTAGATTGAGTAGAGATTTCAGGGTCTAAAGGTCAGTCAGAAAGGAGGAAAGACAAGTAAGCAAACAGAAGATGCAGCTGTGTAAAGCCATTTGAAGTTACTTTCCCATCTAGTATTAGACTGCTGCCTAAGCTGACAGTCCACTTTCTTTACAGAGCAGGAAGGAAAGTGTTGAGCATTAAAGATCACCACCATCCTCTATATAACTCATCTTAGTGACTCTAAGATCCTTAAACAATGCAGACATTGCTTATGAAAAGCAACTAATTAGTTACGGGTGAATAAAATAGAAACCAGTTGAAGCACTAAGAGCTCAGTTATTAGAAGGTGGAGATGAGGAGATTATCCGTAGTGGGCACAGATGAAAAACACAAACTTCTTTATTTCAACAGAAGCAGTAGATACTCTAGTTGCTATGACAGCTGCTGATTTCTCATTAAAAATAGTTCTGAAGTACTGCAATGGAAGGACAGCTCTAGCTCACCACACTTAAAAAGATCTTCCTCAAACCTACTGTACAATGTCCCCAAACACACTCTCTAAACTCAGTACTTTTCCCTATTCATTTCTATCAAGACTTCTCTAAGAAATGAAGTTTTAAAAAAAGGATACATAAGGGCTACACATTTGTGTGATGTAGCAAAATAGAGCCCAAATCAGAGCAGGATTTCTTCCTTTGCTTTGGTAAAAATACATTTAAAAAAATGGTAAGGAGAAAAGCATCTAAGACTGAGGAGTTTTATTTATCCCTTCTTACACCAATTTAGATGCTTGTGTTACATTTCCGTTCAGTGAACCATTGCTATTCACATTTAAAAGTAAGCTGTCCTCTGCTTTCTGAGTATAGAAATATATATATCTGCTGTGTAGCACAGCACTGCTTAGGCGTCAGTCAGATACTAGGATTCCTCAGTGTCAGGAAAACCACCACAGTATTTGGCAGAAATGAGGTGTAACAGATAGGACCTGAAAGTTTTGCTTTTTAATGGCACTTGAAAGCTTCCTCTCCCAACGATGTTCATTAACTGAACACAAAGACTGTGAAAAGTAGAAGAAAATACCACCATTGCACTGGGTAGGAATGCTGCTCTTACAGGAATACTACGAAGGTGGGCATTTGCCTACTCCTTGTTTGCTTTTACTTAGAAGTCAGGTGTCAGACTAGAAGAACCTGCATGAGCTTAGATTAATGCTGCAAAATGAGTTAATCGGTTTGGGAAGGATCTGGAAGACAGCGACCACTTGATGATGTGACAAGGAAGATGCTTCAAGATGGGACAGTGGCACTGAAGTGGTCTCTGCTTGCATCGCTTTTTAGTATCATCCTGCACCTGTTTCAATGCAATACATCTCACCACCCTGTAGCACGAACTACAGGATACATCAGGAAAAGATCACACTGAAAAGACAGGAAGTCTTATGGACTATGAAACTTGTCATTCTGATGACATCTCTGCATCACCCACAAATGGCGTAAACATTACGGGGACAACACAGCAGCCGCCAGCAGCAAGGCATGCCTTGCCAGCCACTGCACTGGGCACTGCATGGGGGCAGCATTTCATTGCTTCTCAGTCTCCCTGTACTTGGTCACAAAACAGAAATTAATGTAGCAGCGTGTGTGCTACTTCCAAACAGTGCTTCTGAACCCCGTTCCTTACCTTTGCCTTTATCCCACTCTCGGACATAAGGCACGCCAGGCTTGGTATCTCTTCTCTCCTGGATGACAACTTCTACCTTTCTGCTTGCTGCAGGAACTCTTGGAGCTTCTGGTTCTTCAGTGACACCTTTCACCTCTACATTACAGAAAGGGATAGCAGCTTTTATTAGCGATGGGATAAAGATCTATATGAAATTCATAGGAACAATACGAACTGAGAGCTATCTGCATTCACAGAGCTCAGACTAGTTATCTAATTTCATACTAACAAGGTCATGTGTCTGACTGGGGAGGTGGTATTTTAAATTACTGTATTTTAGTTCAGAAAAGACAATGCCTAAGCCAGATAATCATGAAGTGTTATCTACCATATCTTCCTAAGCTTTCTAGTTGTATCAAAAAGACTGCTGAAAATCTATTGCCTAACAACCCCAAAGTGAGTGTGCTGAGTGTTATAATTAAGTTACAGAATTTGGTAAAAATCAGAACATTAGCATGTTCTCTCCATTACATTTACTGGAGGAAACAATCTGCATTCTTACTGTTCTGAACAGCAGCACAGTTAGCAGTGGCACATTACTGTTCTCCAGAACACTTCACAGTTCATGACTTGCACAGGATTCTGACACTGTGAAGCATTAGCTGTATTTTACAGCTGGAAACAGACAGTAGGAGTTGACTAGCAGTGTCATAATGGAGACAGTGCAAGTTAGAATTAGAACTCAGATTCATTATCCTAAATCCTTGTTGGCTGCACATCCAATTTACAGACTGTTCTGAAACTGTAAGAGTATGTATTATACAAAGATTAACTTGTTGGTACTTTTTATTCTCCTTCATCTTAAAAGGGAAAAAGCCAGTAGAATTTCAGCAGCTTTAACCTCAACCTGTATAAATAACCTGCATAATTCCTGCTCTCAGGTCAGGTGTGAATGAAAAAAGGCCTACAATCTGCACACCACAGTTCCACCCACATTATTAAGCTACTTACGGCACCGTTTTATAACTACACACAATTGTATGAACTCACTCTTCAACAGTTACACTAATTGTATACATATAATACATAATGCCAACATATTGAATCAATTAGAGTATGTCTGTCTATTGATCACATACAAGATGAAATAACAAGTATTTAACTTAAAAAGGCAGCAAATCATACCTCCATTCTCCAGTTTGTCTGCCTCTTCATCTAATCCAGCTTCCCTTAATTTCTTAACCTTCCGTGCTCGAAGCTTAGACAGCCTTGCATCCAGAGCTGCCTTCCTTTTCTCTTTTAACTGTTCACGTTTAGTTCTCTGATCAAGTGTCTGAACAGCAAAGAAAAACATGAATTAATTTTCCTTCATTACTGTAATTAACTACGTATCTTCCTTCATTAAACTGGAAGTGATTCTTATCAAATACCTATTTCAAAAGGGAAAAAGAGGCTGAGTCAGCTGCAGGCACCAACTAGTATAAGACACAACAAATCAGACAGTGACCATTGAAACGGGGATGCCCTCACACCCCAGCCTGCTCCTCAAACCCATACCTGCTCTCTTAGCATATCCAGTGTTGCCCGTTGTTTATCCCTAAGTTCTCTGTCACGAGAAAAGGCAAAGTAACCAACACCAAGCTGTCTGGCCTCTGAAAAGAAGAGGAAAATAGTCAATTCAAAGTTATGCCCAGTTTATAATTGACAGTAACACCAAGCTGGCTATGAAGGGCTTGGTTTGGTAGTGCATGAAGTGAAGCCTTCTGAAGGAGAACACAGCAGGAAATAATGAAATTTGGAAAAAACCCAACCATCAGAGAAGTAAGCCTGGTTTTATGTACTGCTTCAGAAGTGGCTTAACACACAGCTACACTTCGCCATATAGGCACAAGAAGTAACTTCCCCTTGCTTCCTCTAAAGCTAATCTCTTTGGGGGTGTCAAAAATGGAAGCATACCGTTTTCTCGAATGTCCTCATAATGTATGGGTCCCATGGGTCTTCTGAGGGCTTCCTCCTCTTCTTTTTCCCACTGCTGCCTCTGAAGCTCTTTTCTCATGTCTTCAGATAACAGAGTATTTCCATCAAGACCTTGCCTAATGTTAAAAAAATAAAAGAGGGCATTGCAGAGCAGAACTTCTCAGTTTTAGAGTATCAGACAGTGAAAGTGTGAGTGGTGTGACCCCCAGTGCAGTTTGTACAAAACATGGATCACTGCAGGCACCATTCAGTGATAGAGCCTTAATGGCTGCGGCGCACGGGGAAGGCAGAAATACACAACTGCCTCTGAAACAAGGTTCTCCTTTCAGAACAGGAGATGAAATAATCACTTTTATTGGCCTCTGTTGGGATTCTAGCAATCCCATATAGGAACATCTCAGATTTAATATATGAAAACAAAAGGTATTTGAAATAGCAGAAAGGTAGCCATTCCTTTTCCCTAAAAGTCCATGCCATGGGAAATATCCTCCCCCTATCCCCCAAGAGAAGCAGCAGGCTCTTTCATTGTCTAGCTACTGCTATTTTTGCTGACTGACTGTCACCCATATCAATGCAGAGACTGCAATCTCAAAGCACTCATATTCTCCATCTTATTTTTAAAATACAGAGAACACACCAGTTAAGTTGTTAGTGTGAAAGGATTTTCACTCCAGCAACAGCTGAGGCTCAGTTGAGGTGCTTTTACATTATTTCCCAAAACCAATTCTCAGTGATGCCATAGTGATTTTAACAGAAGGGCAAAACCAATCAAACGGAGAGCTAACAAATTCACTTTTAATATCATGGTGAATTTGGAATTGCTAACAGACTATCATCAGTTTGCAAGTTAACACAACCAGGAATCGCTTCTCTGGCAAAGTGAGGAAGGTTATAATAAAATACAATTTCCATCCAAGGGCCACAGTTTTAAAAGACCCATGAAATATCTGAGAGATTGCTAAACCAATTTATTAGAACTTTTCTCTGCAAGCCATGTTTCAGGTCAGCAATGTTTTAGATTTAGTCAGCATTTACATCAAAAAGCATCCCTTAGTAGCTTAGTAAAATTTTCATTGGGGCTTGTACTTGATATCCACAGTTTCCATTCTGTTGCAATTTAAAATGAATGAACCACCCACGTTTTTCATATGGTCAGCTGCCAAGGCGAAGGGAAATAGAAACCCTGGAATGCTGTACAAATTGATAACACAAAATGTTGATAAAGTCACAGTAATGCACAACTTCTCTGCTATTTTGAGACACAGCATTGTAATCAGAAGTTTGTCTAAAGTAAATCTAGAGAAAGCAGGAGCACAAAAAGTTCTGGCTTGAGAAAGGAGTAACAAAGCACAGCCTCTCTTCCTGCTCATGAATACGCGTGGTAAATACCGCAAGGAACTGCACCTTTTCCCTTGAAGTTCCTGATCCATCTTAAGTAGACTTGGCAAATCCTTCTTCATACAGCGTCTAGAGCGGCCCAGGAAATCAACATAATCAACCCTGTAATGAAAGCAAAGGAAATTTGATGCAGAACCTTTATTTGCAGATTTAGAAAACTCTTAGCCAGAAGGTAGAAGCAGTGACACTTTCCAAAGAGCATTCATCACCTCTCAGCCTCTCCATGGGTGACAGTTTCTTCTACCTGTCCATTAACAGACTCACAAGTTAAGGGGATACACTCTGAGCAGGGCACAGCAGCTCTACACAAGAATCACAGAATCATAGAATGGTCTGGGTTGGAAGGGACCCCAAGGATCAGAGAGCTCCAACCCCCCTGCCACAGGCAGGGCCACCAGCCTCCAGGCCTGGATCTACACAAGTTTGCCCAGGGCCCCATCCAACCTGGCCTTCAACACTTCCAGGGACAGGGCATCCACTACTTCTCTGGGCAGCCTGTTCCAGCCCCTCACCACTCTTTCTGTAAAAAACTTCCCCCTAATATCTAATCTAAACCTTCCCTCCTTTAGTTTTTATCCATTCCCCCTTGTCCTGCCATTATCTGCCCTTTTAAAAAGTTGAATCCCCTTCTGCTTATAAGCTCCCTTCAGGGACTGGCAGGCTGCAATGAGGTCCCCCCGCAGCCTTCTCTTCTCCAGGCTGAACAAGCCCAGCTCCCTCAGCCTCTCTTTGTAGGAAAGCATTCGCTCCATCTCACTTTGAGCTGGCTGTTTGCCTTGGCAATCCAGTGGTGTAAAGAAGAAGTTACACCACCATGTAGTTTTCACAGTAAAATGAAACCGAGCCTGGTACTTGCTTCCCACAGTGCAAATAACAACCCAGCATCGACTTCTCGGGATATGAAATTGTTACAATGTATTTCAATTATCAGTCTAAAGCTCATTTAGAATCCGCTGCAGTGTTCAGTCAATGCCAACAAAGGCTGGCTAAAATGCAAGCAAAATGTTCCTCTGAAGCACATATTGTGCTTCTTATTCAACTCTTTATAGCACCAAACACTTAATTTACAGTTGTCAACAAAAAAAGCTGTTAAGAGCTACACTTACTTTCCTGCAATGCTAGAAAGTTCTTTAGCATCAAGCTGCCTCAATTATCTCATTTTAAAGAATTAGTATTACAGCTGAAAAAGTGTGGCTGGCAAGCTAGTTGCCACAGAATAAAACTTTAAAAGATCTGTGCTTTTACTAAGTTAGGTCTTTTACATAACTTCTAAGGATATCTACAGATGAGTATATACTCGGTGCCCTTTGGATTTTATTATGAAATAATACATCTGTAGGAAAAGTCTGCATTCTCCATTGTAAAGATGTAATTATGGCTGCAGAATAATTAGTGGTATTTATGCTGGCACCCAAATACTATGGTGAAAATATGGCCTCACTGAGATGGACACTATGTTAATAATAACACATGTCACTGAAGTGAGAACTGTGTTCTTTTTCCAGCTGGAGTTTCTCTCCTTTAAGGCAGGGGCACACAACAACAAACCTAATTTTGAAAATCACGTGCAATTAGAGAAGGTGGATGCAATAAACCCCCCC
>VZTU01027926.1:5101-102345 GCA_013400835.1 Zapornia atra
CCCCCCAAGAACCAATGCTGCATCAATCAAAAGTAAAATAAATCATCAACCGTCATAAAACCCCTTCAATTCAATTCCCAGTGGAACTGAGAATCTAAGAAACAAAGTTGCCAGGCACTTTCTTTAAACACACAAAGTTTCATTACCTCTTTCAAAACCCTCATAATAACAGGGAGTAGGAAGGCTGCTGTTTTTCCAGAGCCAGTGTCTGCACTAGCCACAATATCCCTCCCTAATAGTCCAACAGGGATCATTTGCATTTGGATGGGAGTTGGGACTTCATAGCCACAATTCTTTAAATTATGGTTCAAAGTTTCAGGAAACGCACAGTGTTCAAACTCCACTATAGGTCTCGGAACTTGATGGCCCTGGACTGCAATACCTAGTTGCTGTTTAAGGTTCTCAATCTGTTCATCTTGCAAACCTAAAATAAAGGAATGATCTGTGTAGGAATAAGGTTTATCAGGCAGGTGCGTTTCTGCTTGAGAGTCTTTTGGGAGTTGACTGGATTTTAGCTTTTTTTCCTTTTCTTGAAACTGTAGAAGGTGTTTGGCTTTACATTCCAAGCTACAAACATCCTCATCTGTTTCATCGCAGATGTACTCTCCGTAACGACCACACACAACACACACAGGTTCTCCAGGTTCTGCCCAACGCTGGGATTTGCTGAAGGATTTTATGGGTTCTTCAGAAGAGATGTCTTCATCAGTATTTTGGTTGTCCGTTCCCAAAGTTTTATTAGGAATGCCCAGATCTTCAGCTACAGGTTCTGCACATTCTTGTAAAACTTCATTCAAATCGCCCCTTGAAGCAGAAGTTTCTGTTCTAACTGTCTTACAGTCTTGGAACTCGGTGGTCTCCTCTGGCAAAGATCCTCCAGAAGACAACTTACTTTTCTTAGCTGTACAACTTTTGTCGTCATCAGCAGTCCTCTTGACTTTAACAGATCTTGGCAAAAACATGCTTCAGTATACTAGAAAGAAAATTGTTACAGTTGTTAGAAACTACTACAACCAAGAAAGGTACTTTTTACTGTTACCACAAAAAAAAAAAAACCAACCCACAACCCTAAAGTGTAGGAAACATTTGCAAACCTAGAAACCAATTTTTAATCCTCGAAAAGATGTAGAAGTTGCCTTGTGTAAAAATTATCTTGGTCTTAATGTTGATGCAATGTAAAGCAGTGCTTCAAATTAACAGTGGAAGCATCCACCCACAGTTAGTTTGCCATATTAGATGTTTGTAATTGAATAAAACCTTTCATTTTCATTATCTGTTGGGAAATTTATCCATTTTGAGAGTCAGTCATATTTAAATCTTTTGACAATTTAGTGGTTTCTACGATGATATAGAGAAACAAAAAACAACATAAAAAAACCCCTAAAACCAAGCAAACAAAAAACCACCATCAAACTACCATCAATTTTGAAAAGAATGCAAAATTTAGTACAGGGCCCATCCAAGACTACTCTTCTTGTCCTTTACAAGGTTCACCCAAATTTAAAAAGACTGTAAACTTTGAGGTCTATTTAGAGCTCACCACCGTTTGTTCAGAGCGTCAAAGACAAGACCTTGGCAAGTTTGCCAAGTCTCCACTGTAAAACAAGGTAGCCAAATTAAGTGTCCATAAATAACCATCACTTTGATATTCTGAAGCTTTCAGCAGTTGACTCGGAAAGCATCGTTATGTCCTCACCAATCGTTAGGTACGGTACAACTGATAAAAAATGTACACCAAATACCGTCAGCTTATTCTGAATTAATGGCACTGCGCATACCTATTTTTACACTAGCTTTCTAAAAAACCACCAAACTATCTCTGTGTTTGCGGGAAGGCTTTTTTTCTGTGTAACTCAAAGCAACTCGGAGCGATGAAGCACAGGCAGGGAGCTCACCGGTCAGATGAGCTCTGCCGACTGAAACCCGCAGGTAGAACGCGGGCAGGCGGGGGTGCCGGGGACACACGACACACTGCTCCCCCTCGCTGCTGGACCAGCAGCCAGATCTCACCACTTTTTTCGCACCTACCGAGATCTTCCCACAACCAACTCGGTAACCTTTCAGGCGAGGGGCGCAAACCGTGCTCATGGAGCGCCCAGCTGACGAAAAAGACGACACCCCTAACGGGCTCCTCGGGAGGGTGCCGTGCGGCCGGCTAGCGGTGGCCCCGCCGGGAAGACCCCCTGCCCGCGGGACTCCCGGGCTGCACGGCACCCGGCACCCTGCCTGCTCAGCCCTGCTCTCCGGCAGCTGCTACACACACCGCGGAACAAGACGGCGCTGGGCAGTTTCTATCCGCCAGCCTCCCCCGCCCCACCGCTGCGAGGCGGAGCCCGGCCCTCATCACCACCTCCTCCCCCTCGCCGGCGCAGAGACGCCGCCTCACGTACCGCTACCGACCGTCCGTCGGCCCCACCGCCGCCTCTCCTCACAAAATGGCGGCGGCCCCACGCAGGCAGCGCCGGGAGAGCCGCCGGCGGAAGCAGAGAGCAGCCGCTCTGCCGCCGCAGCGCGGCGGGCACGGGGCAAGCCGGAGGGGAGGGAGGCGCGGGGCGGGAGCTCCTGCCGCACGGGTAGGAGCGGCGCGGCACTGTTGGTACTCACCGGCTGCCGCCCGCAGCCTTACACGGGGATCGAGGCGGACAGGGGCGGACGTGCTGCCGAGGGCTGGCCCGGCCGCTGGCGGCCCGGCCTGCGCGGGGAAAGCCGCTTCGCCGGGAGATGTCGCCGCTGAGTTCAGTTTCGGTTTTGGGGGAAGTGCACGCCCGGCTGCCCGCCCCCCTTAGGTCTGGGGGCTGGGCTCGCCCCGCACTCCCCTCCCGTAGCCGTGGCATCTGTCACCTCAGACGGTAAACACACGAGGTATTGGCACACACGAGAAAAACATGCTATTAGCTAGGCGTAAGGTATGACAGGTAAATGGCCAGCATATGTCTCGCCCCACTTAAAACAGCACAACGAGAGCGCTGTTCATGCACTGCAACTTAAGCCATTATTTTCAGTAAGCAAGCATACCTCACTTACACGACACCCTAATACATGAGAAAGGCAAAATCTATCACATCTCACTGCAGGGCAGAATAAACTTTCAGACTGCACTTCAACCAGCGCTCTGCAAGACAGCCTCGGTAAGCCACTCTGCCTGGGGCACTGTACATGGAAGAGAGTACTAAGGCTTGAACATACAGCCACTGAGCAGGTTTTATTTAGCTGCTTGGCCACTGCAAACAGAGTGGTCACTACTCCCTATCTTTCCAAGGACTTGCATCACCAGAAAGTAAAGCAACCAGCAGAGAGCAACACGCAATTCGATGTGAATTTTAGGTGAAGCCATTTTATTGGGTGAAATCACACCTTTTTTTACAGCAAACGTGGCAAGCTAAATAACTGCTAATTGGTTACACACACTGTTCACACCACACTGATTGGTTAGTAATTATAACGAGTTCTGATAAACATATAGCAAAATATTGTTAGTTTATCTTTAATAGCTAAAAGCATCCGCACACCTGCTGGTTTTGACCATCTTCTTATGGCTGGTTCCTAACATGTTCCATTACTCCCAAATACCTTCCCATAACTGCTGCTTGGTTTAGGGCAGCCTGTACCCCTATCAACAAGGCTGCTGTGCTTTGAGAATGTGATTATTAAGATCCTCTCAACATGAGTAACTTTTCCTGTCTCATGGGAACAGAAGAATATTGTCAGGGCCTAAATCTTGGGAGAAGAGAGCTAGGCCACTGGCAGGCCTGCTGTCTTCCCTGACAAGAAAGAGGTTAATCAACCTATCCCAGGTACTCCCTTGCAACCCCAGGACACTGAGGTGGTGTTACTGTATCCACAGCCGTTTGCAGGAGGTCCTGGTTTTGAGACCAAGCGGGAAGAGCAGAGTATTTGCAAAGTCAAAGCACACCCCATAGCCACAAATAATCTGGTGAACAGGAAGATACCTTTCTGTGAGCTATCTGTGTTGGTGTACTCCCAGACACTCTAGAGAGTCCAAAACAGATTGTACTTGACCTCTCTCCTCATCCAACATTAATCCCATTAGTCTGAAAGCATTCGGATTGATAGGGAGCTCCATTGTGTTTCTGGCTCATTACTTCTGCTGGTGACCAACAGCACCATCTCCTGCTAAAAGAGAGAATCCATAAATACTAGCAGCCCCTTTGGAAACACTGTTCAATAGCAGCCCAGAGGAATAGTCAGAGGAGCGGGTGGGAAAGGGATAAAAGACACGGAGCCACAAAGCTGAGGGCTTTCAAGCAGCTGACTGCAGCATTCTGTAACATTCAAGTCAGTCACACTTGAAACATAGTCTGCCTTAAAGCATGCTGGACTTCTCTGTGGTAGATTGCACTTTGTCTTGCTGCTATGGTGAAGAGTGGGGTTCAGTCTGTGTGGGATTTTTAGGTAACTGGTGCAATTGGAATCACCTGTTGAGTTTCTGGAAAGGTTAGGTGGTCATTTCTAGGTCAAAAACTGTCAGTCACCTTTCTCCCACACTCCATACATTCCTCATTCTCTGTGAGAATCTTCACCTTCCTTTGAGCCTCTGTTGTTCCCCTTTGTTTGCACTGACTTTCATTCTTTCATTTTCCCTCCTGGAGAGTTTCTAACATAGGATAATTTCCTTTCCTTACTTCCATTTTTACAAGGTCATTTCCTGGAATTCAAAACATCTCTTACTCAATAAAGACTGGTATTTCAATAGCATTCAATCTGACACAAGATGCTTCATAGTCTGCATAAAGTCCACATACCAACATGCAAATATCCTATGTGCTATTCTATTTTTTGCTAATAGTAGATGCAAGAAAATATTAATCTAATGGAAACAACTGAAGCTAAAGAAAAGTACCTTTTCATTATGGTAAGAACACTCTGTGGAAAGCTATCATTTGCCCTCACATTCAACAAGAGTCTGCACACTTGGATGACACAGACACATTCAAGCTCTTAAGATTCACTCATACTGCCTGTACTGTAATACAGCCACTTAGTGGGTTTGTTCATAGCACAAACTGCTGCTGTTCTAAGCTGCAAAATGCCAAAGTCTAGCACATGCATATCTGTGGAAGGAATAATGTAGTCAGTGGGTGTATTCCATAATTCACTTATGGATGGATGACTTCCCATTTTTCTTCTGCCCTGTATTTCTTTCAGTACAACACTATTTTGTTAGTAATCAACACTTTCTAATTAGGCACAGATTATTATTTTTTTTAATTACCTTGAATTTACACATGTGGCATTTTATCAGATCATTATTATATAACAAATTATCAATGCAACACAAATTCACATTCTCCAAATATAAAACCTGTCTCTACTGTTGTTTATAGCACACACTAACAGCTTTCTTCAGCACATAATAGTCTTTCAGATGAACTGAGATTTCATCACAGCAGTAAAAATAGAAAGAGGTCACAGAGATTATTCAAGCTGGGTGAAGATTAAAAAAGCCCAAGTATTGAACAGTCTGCAGGATTATATTAATAATAAACAGCAACATCCTTCTCTCTCATCACATCATCAACTATCTAGGAATCTTTAAAGAGTTGTTCAATCGAGGCAATTGTTAATACCCAACAACATGACCTAGAGTGAGGTATTAACAAAACACCTACACAAAATAGATTTATTTTTTCAGCTACTGCTTTGACCCTCTTTAAGTGCACTGCACTTTTTGAAATTGTAATAGGCTTTATAGTGAGTGCTCACAACTGAAAAGGAGTGGAAGCTTCCACAGAACATTGTACGCTCTTCTTTACATAGAGATGTTAAATAGCATAGACATACCAAAACCTCTTCCAAAACAAACACTGTGCTTTATGAGTTCACTGTTTATTTTTTTTTACCTGGAATAAAGCGTAAACATTCTAGCCAAGTCACTTTCCTAAGCTTTTTTAGAATGCTGAAATATGTAAAAGTTAATAGAAACCTTGGGTAAATTTAATTCTCATCTTCTCAGCTTTCTGTGCTACTAATCAGTTCTAAGGCAAATGACATTTTAGTAAGATTTTTCAACTTCAGGTTTTGTACCTTTAGAGCTCACCAGATTGTACAAAACATCCCCAGACAAGATGCTTTCAGATAACATACAAGGGTTTTGTCTTGGTTTATTCTTTCTAAAAACTAGTTAATCCAAGCTCTGGCTGAATAAAATTGGGTTTAAGACTTACTAGAAAACCATGAACAAGTAGGACTGTCATTTTTTCATATTCTGGACAAATTATCTGGTGATTTCATCATGGAAAATCTTAACGTTTCCAGGTAATGTAAAAAAAAAGTAGCATTTGTGTTCTGTATAGTCACACTATAATTTAGTTTAGTTGGTAACCAAGAATGTACAATTTTCTTGTCTATGCTGCATGTGTTCCAGTACACTAACTACCTAGGAAATATCACGTACTGTTATTGGAAACCCCTGTTCAAATATAGTCCTTATAATTAATATACCTCTTCAGAGTAACTTCCAAAATAAGTATCAGGGGATACAGACATGTAACACACACAAACCCACATGTACAAAAGGACTAGTATGTACCAACATAGATTTACTCATAGATATACAGCAAGAGATTTCAACTTGATGCTAATTTCTGATAGAACAACAAAGATTCGCTATTTCTTAAAAGTCAAAATAAATAATGAAAGCAGTAATTCAAGCACAAATTATTAATACTAAGGTACCCCAGTTTTTGCTCTAATTACATCAAGAAGATTCTTCCATATTCATTCATGGTTTCTGTATCAAGAAACCAAATGCAGCACCTTGGATTTCTGCCCTCATCTTAAAAACAGGCGCTCTGCCTGACAGCACATCACAGCCATTCCTTGGAAGCACAAGCCAACCTTTCCCATCACTTGCAAATGGTAAATAATTCAGTAAAACAAGACTGGATTAAAGCAGGAGACCGAAATCCCTCTACTCCCAGACACACTAAATTCATGAAAGGCAGGCATTGCACATGCTAATCCAGAGACAGTGTCACAAGCATTGCAAAAGGGGCCTGGCTGTAGCATAGGCCTCAGCTCCCCACAGCGACACCTGCCAGCAGCCCTTGTTAATTAAAGCCTGTACCAGAGCACAGCCTATAGGCACCTCTCCATGAATCTGGCAAGCAGGGTGTTTGAGTTGAACACAGTGATATGATTAACTGATAAATACATCCCAAAGCATTAGTGTCTAAAACATTTCAATATAGTGCATTTTAAGGTTCCTTTGTAGCCAATATATTCTCACACCGAATTCTGCACTTAGATTTAGGGGGAAGTTTTTTTACAGAGAGAGTGGTGAGGGGCTGGAACAGGCTGCCCAGAGAGGTAGTTGATGCCCCATCCCTGGAAGTGTTCAAGGCCAGGTTGGATGGGGCCCTGGGCAACCTTGTGTAGATCCAGGCCTGGGGTTGGTGGCCCTGCCTGTGGCAGGGGGGTTGGAGCTCTATGATCCCTGGGGTCCCTTCCAACCCAGACCATTCTATGATTCTATGATTGAGCTCCCAGGGTATACTGAGAATGAAGTCCAAATAGAGCCTCATCACTCCCTCAAGCGGCAAGTGTCTGTACTGACAGATACTAGAATTAAAATACACCTCAAAACAATGTGTCTCATCAAGAGGAATATTTCTTTTCTTTATGCTATTCATTCTTTTAAGCATCTCAATACATATCCTATATTCTACAGTTCTAAACCAAAGAATCCCAGTGTCTTAATGTTTTTTAATGTTATAATGAAGTGCATTAAGTTTATGAAGATATCACAGAATAAAAATGATTCCCTCATTTTTATCATTTTTTAAGTGTGCCACAGTACACGTAATTGGAGTTAACAAAACACCACTTCTTGGGTGGAAGGGAGAGAGAACATCTTTCCATTCAGAAAACATGTAAGTCAAAGCATGTTTACTTGGGAGATTGGCACCTGTGTCTGCTCCACCTGATACTATGAAACTAAATATTTTTATGTTTCTTTAATGTTCGGAGATTTTGAAACCACTCAGCAGATTTGTAGGTAGGTAGTTAAAAGCAGCTCTAACCCAAAGCATACTTAATGAATAGTTCTTTGACTGAAAGAATCTGTGAGTCAATGCCTCCACTGGTTTCTGAATTACAGCTTTAAAGAAACAACACAGGAAAAACCCCAGATAATCTAAAAACAAATAGTCGTGGTTAACCATTAACTAGTCAATTCTGCTAATATTCATATGAAAAGTCCTGATTTACTTCAGATAATGCAAACAGTATACTTATTCTGAGACTATTTTTCCAAACAGGCAACACCTAAGCTTTCTCAAAGTAAATAATCAGTAAAAGAAGTCTTGGACTAAGATTTTCAGACTTCCTGAGCATTCTGTTCCTTTTAAGAGCCATACTGTAAGGAAGTACTAGTCTCTGCAGAAATCTGTGGTAAAATTGGAGTTTAAAAATATCTAATTAAATCTGAATTCTAAAAAAACCCAAACAAACAGCAGTCCTATCCTGAAGCTCTAGCATTAAATCCACCGGGAAATAACTGTACAGGGCAAATAATGCAAAAAATATGAACACAATTAATGTGTGTGATTATATGATCAAATACTGCATACAATATTTGAGAATCAATGGGCTCTGATTTAATATTGCCTTCTTCATAGAAGATATAGAGTAGCTTTTTCTAATTAAAAGGAATGATTTTAGGATATAAGAATTATTTAAACTAACTTGCAAATCTCTGTTATGTCTCTGAGACTTACAGAACAGGGATGCAATCAAAAGATTTCAAAGACAAATTCAAATTTCCAGGGACTTCAGTACTGAGTAAACCAGAATGTAAATTCTTAGAGAATTCTGGTGGAAATTAAGAGGATTAAATAAATCTTGAAATATAACTGTATTAGTGGTGAGGACTTAAGAATTTACTTAATTTGTAAATATTATAATTTGTAAATAATAAAATAAAATCATTTCATGCTAATCTATCTTTCTGAAAGGGCACAAGACATTATATTTGAAAGCTGCTTAGCAGTTTTGCATTTACATTTGTGTTCCAATTAATAAGGCTTTCTGGAGGGATAGGAGATTGGCATCTATTCTAAAAAACAAGATAACACTCCCACAACATGCACTTACTGAAATTAAGCCCCCTTTTTCCATCCACTGGGGTCCCAGAGAAAAGGATGGGAGTGGAAGAAAATCCACTAGAGACAACATTACAGCTTCCCAGATGACTGTGTTCAACGTATATTCCCACCTGCCCCCAATCCACATCACTTCTTAAGAGATTAAGTCCTTTCTAATTAATCAGTAAGTATGATAAACGTAACATTTTCTGCTCTGGTACACTGCATTGGTATTACTGAGAGACAGGTGGAAGAAACAGAGTTACAATCTATTAGTGTGACAGACTGAAGGAAAAATTTACATCTGTCATGGTTTGCCACCAGCCAGCAGCCAAGCCCCATGCAGCCGCTTGCTTATGGCCCCCCACAGCAAGAGAATCACAGAATCATAGAATCGTGGGGGTTGGAAGGGACCTCAAGAGATCATCGGGTCCAACCCCCCTGCCAAAGCAGCTCCCTAGGACATATCACTCAGATAGGTGTCCAGACGGGTCTTGAATATCTCCAGAGAAGGAGACTCCACCACCTCCCTGGGCAGCCTATTCCGCTGCTCCGTCACCCTCACTGTGAAAAATTTCTTCCCCATGTTGGTGCGGAACTTCCTGTGCTCCAACTTGCAGCCATTGCCCCTTGTCCTGTCCCCACAGACACTGAAAAGGGGCTGGCTGATTCCTCCTGCATCCCCTGCTTAAGAACTGAAGCAGCTAAACTGAATCAGAAGGGTCAAAGTGAGAAAACTCAGGGCTTGAGATATAGGCAATTTAATAGTTAAAGAAAAAGCCAAGTGCACAAGCAAAGCAAGATAAGGAATTCATTGCCCACTTCCCATGGGCAGGCAAGTGTTTAGCCATCCTCAGGAAAGCAGGGCTACATCGTGTGTAATGGCTACATGGGAAGACAAATACCTTCACTCCAAATGTTCCTCCTCTTCCTTCTTATTCCCCGCCCCCTCCAGCTTTACATGCTGCACATGGGATATACCTTTGGTCAGTTGGGGTCAGCTGTCCCAGCTGCGTCCCATTCCACGTTCTTGTGCTCCCCCAGCCTCCTGCTGGATGGGCGGTGTGAGGAGCAGAAAAGGCCTCGGCTCTGTGTGAGCACTGCTGGGCAGTAACAAAAACATCCCTGTGTTATCAGCACTGCTTTCAGCAGGACTCCAAACATTGCCTCATACTAGCTACCATGAAGGAAATTAACTCTTACCCAGTCAAAACTAGCATAATAGCGAATAATAAATTTCCTTTCCCAACTCTAAATATCCTACCAGAGTTGCTAGTTTTGACAGTACAGACCACTGTACTAAGAATAATCTAGAAAACATGTAGGAGAGCTGCTAGAACCTAGACTTTTTACCAGTCATCTTGTTAAAGTCTGTGCCAATACTAATCATTGGGTTTAACCTTCATACTTCCCTATGTTAAATTTGGTCCCTATTCTAAGTCTGCCAAATCCCTCACCCAAAAATTATTAAATAACATGGAAAGGCTTAAACTGCACCTACAAAAAGCCACCTCACTGCTGCCAGAGTGGAAGCCAAAGTTGGGATGTGTCTGCTACTGTGTGACTGCCAGCTGCGACTGTTGCTTTTGGCACCCATTGGCAGCTGTTACAAAACAGTAGATCATCCCAGCTCCTGTACTTTCTGCTAGCAGCAGGTTTGGTGGCTACGCAGCTCCAGGATTCAGGTCTCAAAAGCTTCTTTTATGTCAGCCTTCACCACTGCTCTAAGCAACTGTGACTGCTGGGCTCTAGCCTACAGATTTTTTAATCTCTCAAACATCGCTTTTTGTGTGGAGTGTATTCAATGCAGTCTTAACAGTTAGACAGAAAAAAACCACACCTTGTGGATATTTTTTACTGAAGATCCCCAGTACTGATTTTGCAGACCTGTGACATCATTGGCATTGATTTCACTAGCTGGCTGCACTAGAATGGACACCACCAGTAGAAAGCTACCACCCTGAAACGTCAAGTGAAAGAACAATTGCATACCGGATGAGTGATTTCTATCCCATGGTACTCTTAGCCTTAGAAAGGATTCACTCTATAATTTAAACTATGATTGATTTCAAGTACTGTTCTACTCCTTCAATGCTTGAGAAAAATAACTTTCTAAATAATATTTATATGCACAACTAAACTTAAGGAGCCCCCTAAGTGGTAGAACTTTTTATAAAAATGTATTTCAATACAGCTAAATGTGCCATAAGCAAGTCATTACACAACCAATACACAGCTCAAATTTCAGGGACTTTAAAACACTTAGGTAATCTGTAAGTGAAAATACACCTTAAATTCCAGTAATTCCATGTGCTTATTTCTTTTTCTTGCTTCATCAATTAAAAGAATTAGCATTAATCTGATCATATATTTAAATTAAATTCATCCTCACACTTGGATATTCACTCATGGCAAAGAAACCGCCCTCCCAGGCAAATACTACTGTATAGATAAATGTGTAACACTAACCTTACAGAGACAAAAACACAAAGATTAAAGAATGACAAATAACAGGACTGAATGGCAGGTCTCAGCATTGTTTAGATCTATCTTACTGCATAAAATCTCTAGTCTGTGAAGGAGTAAAAGGCTTTAGACTAGATCCCAAGGTCCCATGGATCAGTCCAAAGAAAGATGAAGCATCAAGGAGGGGACCAAGTCTGTGTAAATCCAAAACCCAGAGCCTTAACAGTCCACCTCTGAATACTTAGCATGTCAAAGCTTGGCTCTCCTTACAGACTTATTGGGAAGCTCTCTTATTTATATCTTTCTGAGACGCCCAGTTCAGACAGAAGAACTGAGCTCCTAGATCAATTACAGCTAAATCAGCCCTTGCTGGTACCTGCACATCAATTAAAAATATCCCCCCCAAACCCAAGAAGTAGAAGTGACTCATCTGAAAGCATCTTCCTCTCCATCCTCTCATGTAAGTCCAGCTAAAGTCCCACCTACCTAAAGTGAGATGCAGATGTTCACAGAACATGGCTCCTTTGATCAGCCAGAGATATTGTATGGATTTTTCTCATAAATGTTATTCTTACAAAGCTCTGTAAGGAAGTATGATATTAAATAAGAAAATATAAAGCTGAAATACTTTTGTCTTAAGGGATACATCTAAAACTCAGTATGTGTGATCATGCCTTATTGCAAAAAAGAGTAAACATTTTGTCTTGTAACCTAGACACATCAGCAAATTAAGTCAAGGTGGGATAAAACTGAGGTCTTCAAAGCACTGAATAAGTGAAAGTTATATGAGACTATGGTGTTAAGGATAACCAAAAGAATACACCACAGTGTTAACACCCTCCCCCCCAATTATCCTTTAAGACTTTCTTGAAGTTTTACTTCTGTGGATCATTTGCAGTATTTATCAATTAGTTGTTACAAACACTAAGCAGAAAAACCTCCACTTCTCATGGCTTAGTGGCACTAAGTTGTCCACCTGTGGTTTAACTGCACACTTCAGGACCACAGAGCAACAGATGAGCCCTTCTGAAATTCACTGTTTCCTCAACTTTCTTTGCTGTGAGAACATGCAAACAATGCATTAGGTCAGCTTGATAAAGCACAATATCTATTGAAAAGAAAAGCAAGCCTCAAAAACGCAACATCTCTCACAACCACCCTTGAATGACTGCTCCCTATGCTTTTTATGGGAAAGATTCAGAGATGCCAGTAACATACAGCTGGTGACTCTGTAATAACAGAGGGTAACAAGACAGAAATAATGAATGCTGCCTTGTTAAGCAGTTTTGTTTGTGCTGTTCCAAGAGAGATCTGCCAAGAACTTTCCAGGCAAACCTTGTTTTTCTGGGATTTGTAACGTGGCTGCAAAAAAAAAAAACCCAGCATGATAGTGCCCAGTTCAAAAGAATTCAGATTACAAATTTTAAAATATATTTCAAATATTTGGAATAAATTAAATTTATTCCAAACATACTAAGGTAAACGATATAGCCCTTCATCTATTTTCTAGTTGCCTTGTTGAAAATGCCTTCTAGTTAGCAAATTTGCACCCCAGATCATTATATCTTTTCTAACCCTTTGGAATGAATTAAGTCTGAAGTATTGCAGAGTGAAAGGAGATTTTTGTGCTGTATGGTCAAGTCTCCAGTGATGTGTATTTTCTTTTCAAGGAAGACTGTATGAAATGCATGTGAAACAGTCGTGGGATTCTATCTGCTAAACAACTCAGTGGATTAAATCTGTGCTAATTCTTAATACAACTCATCTGACCTAATTATAAGGCCAAGTTGTGAAAAAAATGGCAAAGTTTAACACACTAGTCTTGTAAAACATGAGTAGAATTTCCGTATTAAATGATGTGAGGTTGTTTTTGCTTTGCTTTTAACCAAATGATTCAAAGCTTTGAGCCATGCTGAAGTCTCTGTGACAAGGTCATTTTGCACAGTTCCTTGCCAAAGCAATATTGCTTCCTGTGGCAACCAGCAAGATACATAGAAATTAGATTTCAAGCACAACACAGATAGGAGAAAAACCTAAGGAAGCTCTCTTTCAGGCAATAGCCAGGTGTCAAGAGGCAAGAAGGCTGCAATATGTGCCTGTGCTGTGAAAAAGTAGTGGTTTAGGCTTACGTCTAAGAGGAAGAAACCTCCCATCAATTCAAAACTGAAAGACAATGAAAACATACTAATAATTTATAAAATTATTCCTAGTATGTCTGGTGAGATCTTTTCAAAGCAAACACTGGAAAGAACAGGGCCAGAAAATACCATGAAGCAGAGTAACTTAGAAGTGCTTCTTCTCATTTTTATTTTTTTTTTACTAACTTAGGGTTTCCCTCAGGAGAATTTGCCTAGAGTATATTATCCCCCAGAATATTTCTATCTACTTTAAAGTTCAACACAGAGTAAGTAAGGAATTTACCATTCTTTAGGAGTTTGTATGAACTGAAGCAAGTCATGGCTCTGAGATTCTCTGCTCAGTTCGAGAGTAAACTAAATCCGCAGGGGAACAGCTCCCCTTGCCATTACCAACGTAAATACTGGAAAACAGAGCACTGCTGCACTGTACAACCTGAACAAGGTGGGGCTGGGGGGAGGCTAGCCAGACAAGGAAGATCAAAGAGCTCCTAGAAGATCAGTGGAACTTGGAGCAAAAATGCAAGGTAGTGAAATGGCTTCTGTATTATTGACACTGTCTGCTCTGCAAGAAGCAACAAAGGTAGCCAGTGGTTATAAGAGGGTGTTGGCCCTGGAAAGCATGACATGGCTTCCTTCAATGATTAAAGAGCCAACAGAAGAACAGACACAGCATCTCCATGCAGATGGCTCTTAATCTTCTGTTGATAGACAGAAAACTTGCTCTTTAGTAGTAGTGAGAGTATTTTTGTGGAACTAGGCTCTCTTAAGGAATTACATCAGAGCATTATAGTAATATCAAAGCTTTCTTTGTTACTGCCTAACTTTACAATATCTAAAACTTTATCCCTTTGATTCTGAACTAAGAAGAGTTCATCACTTTGTTCTGCATTTCCATGGTGACATGCCGACCGTTGACTAGAATTTCCATGACCTTGTACAAAATAATTCTTATTTTTCATCTGTTTGTGCTTAAGCATCCCACCTTTAGTTTATCTCTTAACTCAAACAGTATTCCTAACTATGCCAGCACAATACCACTTAAGATATTGGTGGTAAAGGAGAATACAACAGGACAGTGTGCCTTCTACCTTGGGTACATTTTCTTACTGATCTTTATTTTGCTTCCCCATTTCTTCTGGTGACTGTGACTTACTGCTTCTCCCACTTCTGAAAGGGCATGCTAAAAGCTGGCCCAGAGACTCTCAAGTACCCAATTTGAACCAAGCCCTATGCCCCACAAAATACTCAGCTGCACGGAATGGACCTGTATGAAGACAGGGTTCACTGCAATGGAATTTCTTCTGTTCGCCTACATTCTCCAGTCAAGCAATTGCTTACTTTCTGTTAAGAACAAATAGAAGAGAAAAGAGTGTGACACAAACAAGAGGAGACCTGGCAGAGTAAAGGAAAATTGATGGGTATTTATATCCCAGCAAGTCCCTACTCTTGTACAAAATACCCAGGGGTTACTTTTGTTGCTTCATATAATGATGTCCCTGATTCAGCACAATGCCTACTAGCATACTCTTCCCCAGGCTGATTCCTCCCTCATTTAGGAAGTTACCATGCATAAGAACTGTACTGGTGCTGTGAAAACAAACCCCAGATTACGGGGAATTATGAAGCCCTATGCAGAACTGGAAGTCCCAGGTGTACTTTGTCTGTCTCCGGCTGCTTCCAGGGCCGTAGCCATCACACCTAGGGCCCAAACATTCCCTGAACAGCAAGGGTCAGCCTCTGCTTGCCCCCTGCCTTCATCAATATTGAACTACACTGGCTACTGCAAAGAGAGGGCTCTGCTGCTGACACTTGTGAGGATAATGCACATTTCTAGTCCTTGTGCCAAAAGCTGGCATCACGACTGCTCCCTGCCCAAGTGAGACAGTTTAGATAATACCCTAGGCTTTAATAGAGCCATGTATACTAGTTAACAAGAACACCACATGAAGACAGAATAACCAGAGATGTATAAACCTTTTGCAGGTAACCTCTCTTTTGATTTCATTCTCCTTGAAAGTCTCATCTAGGTTATTTCTTCAAAAACATTCTGCATGACACTTATAATCCAAAACCACAAGCATACTTAAACTGGATCACGTCTGCAGCACCAGCAATTTCAAGTGAGAACTCCACACAGGATTAACCTAATGTTTAAAAATTCTTGTTGGAGCCAAGTTTTTATTGCTAAACACATATATACATTTAGTTTAATGCAACTATTAAAATAATTGTTGCTCTTTCCATGTTTCTAATATATATTGAAATAGGGGAGTATTTAAATCAATCTACTTGAGGGTTAGACATCCCATGTATTTTTCTTACTATTGAAAATATTTTCAAATGAACTGTAAGGCATACATATTGTAAAGCTACTCAGAAAATATTATAAAACAAATAAAGTTATGCCAAAAGATAATTAAATTTAAACAGAGTTCTGTGCACTCAGGTTCTGTTGACCTTACTATGGATGCATAATCGATTTTCCAACACCATCAAGGATCACTATGGTTACAATATGAATCTTTTAAAAACACTTTTGAGAGTCACTTTTTAAACAGCGTAGCAGTTATTTACCCCTGCTCCCTAAAGTAACCATCAAAAAATTCCTCAAACACATGCAATTTCTCAGTAAATTAATAGAAACAAAGAAACTGCATAAAAAAATTCAGCGAAAAACTGGATTATGATGATTCAAAGATACATACAAAAAAGACCTTCACCAGGTGGCCTCCAACACTATTCCCTTGCTTTCCTCTTCTCATCCATCTTCACCACAACTCCCTTCAAAAAACAATTCTGCTGGGATTAAATGACAACAGAATTTTACTGTTCTAATATAGCACTCTCTCCTATCTACTGCTGGTCTCATTCAGACACACACGGGCTTCAGTGGAAGCTCAAAGCAGGGCCAAAAGATAGGAAACTGAAGTCTATTCATGCTCTGCTAATAAATCATGCGTATGTATGCTCAAAACAAATGAGCTTTTATGAACATTCAGCTCTTTCTTCACATGTAGAAGCAGAATGAAGGAAAAAAATACATCAGCCAGTGAGTTCAATTGAGCATAGTTCAACAGAAGAAAGTGCACAATTTGGTATTCACTCTCATTCAGACTTGATGAAGAAGTCTTGCTAACCAATTTAAACTTCTTGCACCTGAATGCACAATTTGAAAATTAGCCAGGCTCATTTTCCTCTGAACTTGAGTGCAAATAAAGCATTATCTAGCAGGTACCACAATGGTACTAACATTCCATGGGTGTTTTTTGGGTTGGGGTTTTGAGGGGTTTTTTTTTGTACAAAGTGGATATTTTTTTAATGTAAATTTCCCACCTTACACTTATTTTACTTACATAACAGTTATAGCAGGGTATTTGCTCTCTTCACAACATGACAACAGCAGAATGTCAAGAGGAAGAAAACACCGGAATTAGGGAGCATTGCAGAGCAAACTTGGAAAGAAAAGTCACCCAACACTATTCCCCAGACACGACTGCAATTCTAGGAGATGGGCAAAACATGAAAGCAGCCAGCATGAAAAACAGATTAATAAATAAATACACATCTCAGAAAAGAAGTCACCAAAATAACCAGAGGAAAAGACAAACCAACTAGCCATGAGTATTGAGGGCGCTGAGAGGTTTTACCTCTCACAGACCACACGAAAGGGACAGATCTGTTCCCTGACTGGTGTCTCAGGGGAACTGGGGGGTGGTAGGGTAAGATGTAATTTTTCCCCCTTCACAGAGCCACATTAGGTCAAAGCTAAGATCAGGAAACGAAACCAATAGCAGCCAAGTAAATAGAAGCAACTGTTAGGCACCGCATTTGATTCTCACTGGACAACCTTGTGATTCTGCAGATTTCTGTATTAAATGAACTAAAATAGCTATTTTTCTTTTCCCTTCAATTTTTAACCATATTAATAAGAAAAAAAAATCACAGACAATTCAAATAAAACATCATACAAAGCTTTATTTTCCTTTTGATCCATGACTCCACTAGAACCTGTCACGTTGGTAAACTTTTTTTCCCTTTTCAATGCCTCAGCAGTTTCTGATTACAAATTATTAAAACAATTTGGAATTATGTAACTGTTTATGAACGTCTGTATCATCCTGAAACAGGAAGAACATACTCCCCTCCAAAATAATGCTCCAAGAAAACTCCTAGCTTGCAGAAATAATGCATTTCAGTAATAATGACAAATAAGTTTAATAATTCAATCAATCACTTGATAACACTTATTTAAAAGTGTAATTTCTTAACTTTTATTGTTTTACCATTAGAGAAGTATATTTAATAAAATATCTTAAGTTTAGGAGGCTGGAATATCAGTAATTGCATTTCTCAAGTTCTCCTAGGCTGTCATAACCTTCCAGTATCGTTTATAGATTCAACCTCACATACCCACAACAAAAAACAACTGAAGTCATCAAGCACATTTCTTAAGGACCCCACTGGGACATGGCTGGTTCCTAGCCTCTGTGTTGACAGTCTGACAGCACCACATCAAGTTGTGTATGCTGCCTCTTTGCTACAGGGCACAGGCCTTTGCCACAGGGCACAACCCTCCTCTCAGTCACCACGATTTCTGTCATGACTGATAGCATCTAAACTAAGGCAAACAGATGGGTTTATTTTAAATAGGCAAATTTGAGAGCAGCAATTAAAGGCAATATCCCCATGGTCTTACTTCTAGCCTTTTCCCAACATCAAGACTGAAGCATTACGTGGCAGAATAGTTGCTGTGAGCTCATGTGCTTGTGGATTGATACAACCAGCTCATCTGAAACGGTAGCTTTTACTGCCCTTTTTAAGGAGCCTGATAAAATGTCTATTTGCTAGTGCAGAGTCTGGCTATAGACAGTGTCTCAGAAAAACAGTAATGGTACTGCTAGTTTAACATATTTTATATTACCTTTGTCATCGAGTTTCGTGAAGGAAGAAATTACTGATGAACTCTTACTCCGCCTTGAACACTCTCTGTACCCTAGCACTAGCCTGTACTTAGTTGAAAGACACCTACTCTACACACAGCCTCTTCAGAAGCCAAGTGAATCTGAAGTGAAAAAACAGGAGGTATAAAATTATTAGTCAAGGCACATTTCACTATCTCCCACGGTTAAGACTATTAGCAATAACCATCACCCAACACCATTATTCACAGCTTCATGGTCATAGTTGTTCCTGTGGCCTGACACTGACTACAGGGTTGGTACACCAACTGTGTAAATGGCTCGACACATGACAGTGAAGAATCAGGCCTATGATGCAATTACAGGATAAAACGAGTCAAATGGGATTCTAATTTGAGATAGAGAAGGGAAGCGAAAGGAAGAAATAAGGTAAACAAAGTACCTGTGAACTGCTTAATTCCTGCTCCTTCATCTTTGTGCTTGGAATGATCTTCTAAGTGAAAATTCTTTGCAGAAGTCTATACAGAACAGATTATCACTATTTAAAATATTTTAAGATGGATAAACAGGAGCAGAGCAGAAGTGGATGACTCCTCAACTCAGTTTTTATCCATTCTGAATAATTAGAGCAAATTTTAATCATTTTCCATGTTGAATGTTGCTATCTTTGACAGTGCAATAA
Source organism: Zapornia atra (assembly GCA_013400835.1). Taxonomy (NCBI): domain Eukaryota; kingdom Metazoa; phylum Chordata; class Aves; order Gruiformes; family Rallidae; genus Zapornia; species Zapornia atra. The sequence continues at coordinate 24,411 of VZTU01027926.1, forward strand.
GCAGATCACATTTTAGCATGTCTGAAGAAGTAGACAAACTGGCACAAGAACTCCAGCAACTGGTGGTGATGTCTTTCTCTCACACATACTGGATTTTTATATTCATGCATTTGCACTGAGCAAATTAAAAAAAAACAAACAAAAAACTAACAAAACCAACCAAAATACTTTGATTTCAGTTACCACAACACGCCTTCATTTAGATTTTGTTTTGTGACCCTGAGCAGGTTTTATTGCACACAAAGGTTTCTGTATTTTTAATTAGACTAGTAGCAACATTTATACACTTCCTAACCAGCACTGTATCTATTGCCATTTTTGAGATGCATTCTCTAAAACAACATTCACTTTTGTTTAAGGGACTCATGATTACAAGAAATCTGGAAGATCAGACCATTTTTATTTGTTTCAGATAAGCATCACTAGTCTCAGTGTACAGAATGTCTGCAAGTACATAGGATGAGATGACAAACACAGGAATACACTACCTATAGCTAGCGACACCTTATTTTGACTAAGCCCCATTTCTGCAAGAAAGGTGTTTCTGAAACCTTCCTATCATTAGTTCTATCCTATTACTAGTTTGTAATCTTCTGACCTCTCAAGGTGGACCCTATACCCATCATATTTACATAATGGCCTTGCAGTTTTCCTAAACATGTTCTCCTGCAGGTTGATCTAATTTTTAGGTACTTTCTTAGCCATAAAAAAACCAAGCGAGTTGTGATCTGGGACATAAGCATTTTTTCTACCTGTAATAATTTGCTATTTTAAAGCTTGTGAATTCCAAGTGTCTGTTGTTAAACATACAGGAAGAATTAAACTAGCTTTCTAGCAGCAAAATAACTTAAACAAGTTAAAATAATGTTACACATTTAATATATGTATACTTTGGAAATAAGTTATATACAAATAATTCATGAACGTCTACAAATACAGATTTTACTTTAGTTGAAAACTAAATGTATGCTCTTCCTGAATGGAGAGCATGTCCCCAAGTCACACCTGTATATTAATTTGGTATTATTATTCCTATTTCTGCTTCAAAGAACCTAAGAATTTCTGTCATAAGTATGCCATTATCAAGGATTTATAAACTTCTCTCCTCACTTCCCTTGTGCTAAATACTGCCAACAGTAGCTCCCAGTTTTGTAGCTAGCCACTTATGAGTGTGGCATCAAGTGGCATGCATGACAGTTTGGGAATCCCATCCTGGAGAGCATATGGGGATAGAGTCAACAATAATCTCTTCAAATGTCGACCTCCACAACCATTTCATTGACTCATTACTAGAAATTACAGATTCAGTATTTCAGTTCAGCAAAAACATAAAGTACACTATAGCCTCATAATCCTAGCATTTTTATCATTGTATACATAAAGTGCTAGATGGAAAAACATCTGTTCAGATCAATTCAGTCAACTTTCAACACAAAGAAGTAACAGTTTGGATAAAATACTATTTAAAACATTATAGTGTCATGCTAAGACTGTGTCTAAATATTCAGTGGGGCCAAAAAACCCCAAAAAAAACTAAGCCACCTGACCGCCACCCTCCATTGCAAGAGTTTGAGAAGATACTGAAGTACCACAAAGAGGAAGAAGAGGAGACAGATTAACTAGTAATAAGTAAAACAGGAGTGGTCCTTTACTGACAAAAAAAATCCAGGTTAAAAAAACTAATTACAAATAGAAGCTAGTAATTTTTGGCCAAATCAGTTCAAGAACTGGCCCACCATATAGCTTTTAGAGCACCCAGACTGGCAGGGAAGGACACACTTCTGCATTACACCAAGCTAATTAGTATTCGCTGCTTAAAAAGCACAAGCTTAGTACCCCCTGGCAAGCTGGTCACCCAATTATACAGTGCCCACGCACAAGAGAGGCTGGGCCTTCCCACAGGCAGCTGCCGGTCACCAGCACTGCTTGGTCATCAGCACAGCCACACCCTCAGACCCACACTTCAAAGCTAACTCATTAAATTCTGTTTGAGTGCAAGTCATTAATCACCCAGTTCCTACTGTGACTAATACTTCTTTCCACACAAGCCACTGTTAAAGTGATCTTACACGTTTCAAAAACAGCCCAGGTACTTCTGAGTGAGACAGGAGGTAGGTGGTCTCTCCAGCACACCATTACTCATGCCTGCGATCGCAGTCATGCAAACAGGCCCTGAACCTTTCTAGGGCTCCGTCATTTTTCTACCCGAGCACTCAAGAACTTACACACAGACACAAGTTAGAACAGGAGAAACAAATCTACACGGGAGGGATACGAAGCTCCTCGCACTCCGGTCAGCCCACCGAGGCGGCCCGCAGGGAGGCGGCCGGCGGCTCCTCAAGGCCCCCTTACGCGCGAGGCCCGCAGGAGCCCCGGCGCCGGGGCTGATCCCGACCTCCCCTGAAAACGCCGCGAAAGGCCAACGGCTGCGCGCGGGAAGGCCCGCCCGGCCCCACCGTGGAAAACAGCGACGCCAGCAGCGGGCGGGCCCGGCGGACACCACCCTTTTCTCCCACAGCCGGGCACCACCGAGCGTTCCCTCAGCGGCGCGGAACACCCCACCTCTCTCTCCCACTAGAGCTAAGGCCCAGCTGGGCACTCCCAAGCTCGCTCGACCCTCCCGCCTGAGGCAAAACCCACCCCACCTGAGGCGACGGAACGGCCCGGCGCCAATAACCCCCTATGGGGCGGCGGCGATCACGTGACCGACTGCCCCGCCCGACCGGGACGGGGGCCATGGTGTTAGCGCATGCGCAGTCATACTTCGCCCATCCAGTGCGGCAGCCGGGGGTGGGAAGCCGCAGCGGCGGCAGCTGAGGAAAACTGGGAGCGCGTCGCCTTGCTCAGGGGCGGCTGGGGCAGCGCCCAGGCGCGGGGCAGCGGCGGGATAGCTGGCATCGCTCCCGGCCCGCGGCAGGCCGCTGCTGAGGCGGGACGGGCTGCACAGCGTTTTGGGGTCGGTGCCCGGCGTTTTGACATCTCGACGTCTCCGCTGGGGCCGGGAAGGGCCGCGTCCCGGCCTGCTGCGGGGGCCTTGGCGGCAGCTCCCGCCCTGGGCCGGGGGCTGGCGGCTGTGGCGGCCTGGGGTGCCCAGCCCTGGCTGGAGGGTCACCCCAGGGAAGGGGGGGCCGGGGCCGCCCGGGAGCCGTTTTTTGGGTGGTGGGGGGCTGCGGCGTGAGTGAATTGAGACAAAGAGCGAGGAGGAGGAGGAAGAAGAGGACACTCGGGCTTTGCCACATTCCTGTGCAGAGGAAGGCGGGAGGCGGCGTTAGCTCTTTACGGACAGCTGGGTTCAGCGCTGCCCTCAGCTGCTGTCGGCGTATTTACAGACGTCTCTCCCGGCCGCGGGAAAAGGAGGAGGAAGAGCCATGTAAGTTCCGAATTGCCGGGGGTCCTGCGAGAAGATGGGGGATGCCGCAGACGCCAAGGAGATGAGGAAGACTTTCATTGTTCCTGCCATCAAACCCTTTGACCATTATGATTTCTCCCGAGCGAAAATCGCCTGTAATCTCGCCTGGCTGGTGGCCAAAGCCTTTGGGACAGGTAGGTGGCGTCTTCTTCTTCCTTTTCTTTGATGCTGGTTCCTGCTTGGTTCCTCCGCTCCTGAGGACGTGCCAGCCTTTCCCTGAGGAGCTGGGAAGGGGCGGTAGAAGAAGGTGCCTAGCTTTTGGTCATTTGGATTTGGTCTGTTCCATCATTTTTAGGGTCTGTTACCCCTTGTAGGGTTGTTTTGTGGGGTTTTTTTTTTCTTTAATTACGTGTAATTTTTGTTTTTGAGAAATACTGTTTACATTAGTATTTTTTACATATTAGAGCTAATACAATTTTATTAGAAGACTCGAACTCTGTTAATTGTGTTTTATTTATTCCCTGGGTCGTACTTCTAGAATGTGAAAAAATCAGCAACCCATGTTTGTTGTTTCAGAAATTTTCCTAACGTTAAGAACTGAATGGGGGGCTAGCAAAGGAAACGGATGTGTGCTGCTAGTTTTGACATGTGTGACAGTAGCCTGTAGCCATTTGAGTGGTTAAGCAATAAGGGTTTTTGGAGAAAAGAGCGTTTAATGCCAGGTGTTTGGCCTGCATCATACAGAAGCCTCTCCTTGTCTGTGAGCGTAAATAGAATTGATTGTAGTGCCTCTGAAAGGCATTACTGCTCTGTCTTGGAAAACCTGGGCCTTGAGGAATACCAGACCTATTATTCTATGCCTGAAATACTGTTGGGCCTTGAGGAATACCAGGCTTACAGAGGTCTTCTGAGGGAAGCATTTTGAAAATTTAGCAAGCAGTGTTTTGGCTTTTTTAGTATAGCGGTGCTGTATTAAGCACTTAATTTTCTGTGGATTAAAACCGAGGTTTTTCTTTGAAAAATGAGTTACATGTTAACAGTCAATATTTTTACCCCTGTTTCTTTGTAGAATAACAGGAAAAGGTTCCTCCTCCTGGAAACTTGGTAACTTTTGTATTTAGGGCCAGAGCATTGTTATGTATTTGAACAGGTTAAACGTGTACATTTGTGATGACCCTGGGAACTGATGATATTTAATGTGGTGCTTCCAAAATGCTACTTTCAAAGTAGCTGAAGTTAGTGAAATTTCAGTAAGGTCAGTAGCTACTGAAATAAGGTGCATGTTCATCACTTCAGAAAGAAAAAAAAAATCAAAACACTGCTTCTGTTTAAACACTTGGCAGTAAGATCTGCTTGTTTTGTGAAGTCTGGGCAAGTATATAATATTGTGATATATGGCTTTATGCAGACATGAGATGTAAAAGAGTAGTAGTGAAAATTCTTGGAAGTCCTTGATCAAACATTTTCAGAAATCATTATCTTCTTAGGTAGCTTGGTTCTATAGTCTCAACTCATGGGATTGTGGGTGTACAGTGCCTGTGCAATTAGCTAACCCATGATTCTAACCTGAAAACCTTTTTCTACTGGACTGTGACAAATTCACAGCCTGTGGTTGAAATGTTTTGGTTTATATTGGGTGAGTTTCTATTGGATGAGTTTCTATTGGATGTGTAAGAAACTTGCAGGGTACTTTACTGCTACTTTTCTATAGAATGTGTGATCCAAACCAAACTCTTTCTATTCATTACTGTGGTTGCTCCAAGATGTAAAAATGAAACATGTTTAGAGACATAATAGTTCCATCTACCCTGTAGATGTAATAGTAGGAAGAGGGGTAAACATACACAATTGCAGTGTTTCTGGTGTCACAGTTCTTCAGTATGTTAATATCACTAGTAGCCTCAAAGAAGAGTTTGTGGCTGAAGTGGGAAAATACAGCATACAGGACTTGGATGCCTGCAATGCAAACACTTCCTTTTATACTTGGAATGAAACAGAAGAACTGGCCTTCACCTTTTCCAAGAAGGAAGGAAGTTTGGGTTTGTTAAATTATTTGGTTTAGCCCATTGGAGTAGATCACAACCTCAGTCATGTCTTCTACCTATTGCATTATGCATTTATACAAAAGAATTGCAAAGGATGATTTGTGTGTTTATAGATGCCTCTTCATATTCTTTTTTTTAATCCCTGAAATGTTGGAATTCCGTAAGTGGGCTGGGGAAGTGGTTTTTTCACCACCTGCTCTGAAATAAAGTCATGCCATTCATTTGATTCATGAAAAACTTAAGTTGTTGCAGTTTATGTATCCATTGAAGAAATTTAAATCTTTATGTATCAAATGATCACATCTTTTAGCGGACAAATTTCACATTCTTTCAAGCTTATTTTAATAAAACCAAAAATGTGGATACAGCTTGGTTAGGTTTAGTGAAGAGAAGTATTTCTGGAAAAAAGACTTTTGCAATAGGTACTTTTCATTAACATTCTGTATAGCGGCTTTTGGTGTTTGGTTATTGATATCCACATACAAAAAGTGGGAGACCAATTAGATGCTGCTCTTATGTCTTAGTAAAGCTGCAAGAGCACAGTCTGGCCCACAACACAAGGCGAGTTGTCTTACTGATGAGGCTCCTTATGAGATTAAAATTATACTGACAGTCATCTTGAAGATGTCTTTTATGAAGAATTTTTGAAGGAATACTGATTGAAGACAGCATTCATATTTAAGTGTGAAGGGAGCATAGGATTTTGTGCCTTGACATTTTGCTGCAAGAAAATATATCGGTGTTAGGACAGGTCACATTAAGTGTTTTGTAATAACCAAATTATTTTTGACACAACTTAGAGTAACTGAAAGGGGGGGCAGAATTGCCAAAAAGTGTGAAGTACGAAAGTGGAAGTGTTTGATTTTTAGAAATTAAATCTGCAAACACTAAATTTCTGCACTAACTCCTAATCCTGGAAGCTAACCATTTCATTAAGTTAACCATTTCACTGCTTTCCAGAGAACTGGTTCAATATATTGCATGCTTCAATTTAAAAGTATAATGGGACCTACTTCATAAGAATAGCTTTTAAAAGGTCGTGATGTTGTGTTACTTTGTGTCCGTTTCATTTCTTAAACAACAGCATTGGGTTTCATTATTTTGGAACGTGAGGTTTTTGTCTTCTCACTCTGCTGGAGACATAGAAAATGTGGCTGGAAAATTTGTTATCCATCCACCAACCTAAAGACAAGCTGAGCTAAATATACATCATCCCTGACAGATGTTTGTTTAGCCTGTTCTTTCAAAATCTGTAATTACAGAGATTCCACGGTATGCCTGCTAGTCAATTTAAATCTTTATTTATCTCTAGTTGTTAAAACAACATCGTAATCTTGATGTCTTTTGCTATACTGTAAACCCATTACTTATTCTATTCCTGATGGATGTGAGTATGGTGGGTGCCTTACCTTTTTATAATACCTTTTGGACAATAAGAAGTGTCTCCTTTCTGTTCTGCTGTTTAAACACAATCTTCTTCACCTTCATTTGTGTAATTCAAGCTGTTTGGATTCTGTAATTTTTTTGTTTGATTATTTTCCTGTGGTGTTGGGTTTTTCTTTCTGTGGCTGGTTTGTGTGAATTCTGTAATGAAATTTAGATGTAATGATCCAGCTAAACCCCTTACCAACATGGGGTAGAATTGAAAAAAATACTTCATCTTTCTGACCTTAATACTCTCATTTATTCACTAGAATATGATGTTTGTCATTTTTGCATCAGCCTAAAATTGTTGACTCATTCGGTGTGTGATTCACTGTAGCTCCATATCTTTCTCTGCAGAACTGCTGCCCACTCAGTTGTTCCCATCTTGTAATTGTACAGTTGTAGGTTCCTGCTTTGCAGCTCTACTTATATAACTGCATCCTATTTTCAAACCACTTCTTTCTCTTTTAATTCCAGATAATTTTGATTTTATCCTCCAAAGTGCTGTCAGTAGCTTTGTAGCTTGGAATTGCTTCTCCAGAAGTTAAAGCTATGGGAACAATTTTTAAGTTGTTAAATCTGTTACTGTTCTACTACCCATACAAGACATTATTTTGCTACTCTATTAAATGTCACTAGTTTAGCATGGGAGGTTTTGACAGGAGTAAGTATAAAAACCATATAAAAGCTACAGAAATTTGTGTGCTTGTCCTAAAAGTTGTGTTTTCTGCAGTTGAAATCAAGTAACGCATACACCTTTGAAATTTATCCTTTATAGATTCTGAAACAATAGATTACAAATAGATTACAAATCTGCAACTAAACATTAGCTGAGAAACATGAAAAAACCTGATGATTAATATTTTCAGAATTAGAACTAGAAGCAGTCTTAGGCTACTTGAACCTGAAAGACAGGCACCAAAGCAGATTTGTCAGCTCAAGTCTATCTAGATATACCTGGCAAAAGGTTTTCTTTGGCTTAATGAAGTCCTTTGCTATAGCTCAATAAATGTTTACCTTAAAATTTCTGAAACAGTATTTTGCCCTATTCTGTAGGCTAGTTGCATCATATCTTGACTATAGCAGTCATCAGGGTGCTAGCTGAGTGAGATGGGATTATAACTACTACTATCTTAATATTTCTCATGCCTTACCTTTGCCTCAAATAAGTTCTGAAGGCATTTATACTAATAAAAATTTATATTTTTATTGCCAAGATTAATTCTAAGTCATCTTTTGTTTATCAAAACCTGAATCAGTATGCAGATTTTAATAAAGTAGATGTTAAACTTCCCCATTTTAATAGGAAATGCTCCTATCAGTTTAATTCTGTATGCTTTATGAGTAGAGCTTCCTGTTGTTCTACTGAAGACAGAATATTGGATGGGAAAGACAATTACTGTGGCCCAGTAGAGCATTTCTTACGTGATTCTCAGTGTTCAAAAAAATAACTGAAGTCTGGGTGGACTATGAAGGTAGAACCTGTACATGTTTTTTCCTTGGATGCTTTTGGGTTTTGTTTTTAATAATCCATTCTGAGTGTAGAACTGCTGTCAAAGCAGCGGATAGTGGTCTATTTTTTTGTGGCACCTAGAGGCAAGAGGGTAGGGTCATAGTACTTCTTTGATGGTAGATCCAAGAATCTCTTGTTTTGTTTAGTTAGGTTGACAGAGTAAAGAATTGTGCTACTGAAATTGTTTGTACAAATCTATAAAGGTTGACCTTTAGATACTTGCCCTAGAAGTATACCTCCTGCCTGCTGGCCAAGAACAATGTAAGTGGCAGACTGATTTAACAAACCAAAAAGTAAAATTTCTTTTTTAATATCAGGTGTCTCATTTTGTTTTCTGCTTCCTGATTAAAAGTTTTGTTTCATGATTATTTTTTTTCAATAGCAGCAATTTGATCAATGGATTACTAACCTGCTGTCAATCTTTGAACTGGAGTACTCACCAGAGATCTTGAAGGTGTCTCCAAAATAAAACAGCAAAATGAAAAGTCTCCCCTCTTCTGAGGCAACTACAGAAATTAATCAAAAGCAGAATAATAGAAATCATGCTTCTTGACCTGTGCTCAACTCTTGACTTTGATGCAGGCTTTGCTCTTTTGTGCCCAGATGGCAGATGTGGCACCAGAAGGCTTACTGGCAAATGGAAATCTGAATGAAGTAACTTAACATTGTCACTTCATGGCAAAATCATACCTTTGCTGTCCTGCAGAAAACTGTCAAGTAAATTATTTCATCAAGGTTTGTCATAAATTAATTTACTGTTTTGTACTAGGAAGTGTTGAAAGGTATCAGGCAGAATTTTCATTAAACAATTCTGCATTAGATCTCAGTCATCAATCAATGGCTTTTTTTTTTTTCTTTAATGTCTTTCTTGATTGATGTCAGTAACCTATAGAGATGGAAATTTTCTAGGCTGAGGCTTAATGTGGCCCTGTGGCTCCCAAGAATGATCTATATTTTAATTAAAAAGCCCATGGTGAAATATTTTAAACTTTTTTTTTTTTTTTTTTTTTTTTTTTTTTTTACTCCTGAGGATAATATAAACTGACCTTGTTGACAAAGACTTCTAAGCTTTTGGATTCATAAATCTGGAGTTGTTTACTCATACACTTAAATAGTCGTGTAACTCAAAGGATTGTAGTCATTTGTGTGGCAGTCTGGAAACTTAATAAAAAACCCAGTTTGTTTTCATAGAAGTGTAGACTTTCCACATTAATACATGTAGCTTTTTCCAAAGGAGGAGTTCATGCTGTCCTCCATGGAGTAATTCCCATTTACCTGAGCAGAGAGTTTTGTTTATGAAACAGCCTTTAAAGGTAAATTCAGGGGTGCTAGCCATGAATTATTTTTAGACATTTTCTTCCCTTTAGACTGGTCTGTTTGAACAGAAACTTAAATTACAATTCTATTTCCTGGGGGAGTAGCAGGGGATTTAATAATCCCTTGTATGCTTTAAAGCTTTCCTTCTCTCAAGAGAAAAATTACCTGAAGATATGTTGCATACTGTTTTAGGTTAGCCTGATTCTTAAGCTTGTGTTATTGTTTTTGGGCTAATGTTGGTATTTCCTTTTTGTTCTTTTCCCTTTGTGTTGAACATTTATATAAGCTTCATTTCTTTTCCTCAGTTCAATATTAACAAAATTCAAAATGTCAAGTTTTTGGGTTTGTTGGGTTTTTTTTTAAACCCATGTAAAGGAAAGATTTCAAAATAAGAAACCTGTGATCCTATTGACAATTTTAGGAAAAAAATAGGGTGAAAGCAGCCTCTGAAGATGATCTAGTTTAACCTTCTGCTCCAAGCACAGCCAGCTTCAAAGTTAGAGAAGGTTTTTCAGGGCCTTGTCCACTCTCGTTTTGAAAGTGTGGACAGGTGGTGGTTTCCCAGCCAGGTCCTCAAGCAAACTCTGCTCTGCTTCTCTCGCTGTGGAGCATTATGTCTTTCTTCCTTATCCAGTTGGAATTTCCCATACAATAGCTTGTGACCACTGCCTTTTGTCCCTTCACTGTACGATCCAAGTCCATTTCTGAAACCAGCATGTTAGGTGCTGGAGGAGGTCAGTTACATCTTCCTTCTGCTTCTGCAGCAGAAATACACCCAGTTCCTTTGGTCTCATCCGTATTTCATGTGCTCAAATCCCTGATACATCTCTCTAGCATAATTGCTGTATTCTGCCACAGGTTTCAAGGTCAAATGGTATTTTATGACAGTATGTGCAACAAGGTATTTTAAAACTGTTCGTTTACTTCAGACTTTGATCTTGAAAGACTTGTCAGCTGGACAAAGAAGTGACTGGTAAAATGCATGTTAGGAATGAGTGTTAAGGCTCTTCTCTACCAAAGAGAGCCATTTAACATCTCTGGCAGGATTGGAAATTTTTAATAAAAGGGTTTTGACCCTGTTGGATGCTCTGGTAATCTGCTGAGAGCTAGGTGTAGCCTTGAAATCCCCTCCGCAGGACTGCAGAGGCAATGCATGCCGATTCTGGAAGGGCTGTCTTGTATGACATCAGCAGCAGGAAGAGTTTCCTCTATGTCTGGCTGCTCTGGTCTTATTATAGTTTAGAAAAAAAGAGAGCACAGTTTGAGTCTTCTCTCAAGGTCTATTCTGATATCAAACAGTTTGATGCACATTATGAATGGGGAAAAGTCCATGTGTTTCTGTCTGCAAAGGAAACTCTGAGGGGAATTTTTGTGATTACTTCTGATCTTGTTGCAGCAGGATTCCTTACTTGTATGCTTTCATGTGTTTTGTTTTCATAAATTCAGAATCTGTTTGTAGTCAGTTTCTCTTCCTAACCCCTTGTTTCTGCATTCTATTTATCTAATAACTTTCCAGTTTTATTTTTATGAACACTAAGTTTTCATTCCAGGTTTATTTTTGTGAACACCAATGAAGTAGAAGAAATGGCACGTGTCTCATACTGTCTTTTGCAGTATTTTTCAGAAGCAGAAATATCCCTTGTAGTTCTGTTAGCCTTTGGCAGTTACCATTTTGATTTTGGTTTGTTATTTTGTTTGCTTTTTGGTTATTTTTTTTTAAGTGTATTGAGGGGGTTTTCTTACTAAACCCCAGAAGTGGATAGAATTCCTTCATGATAAATGTATTGCATCTTGTTGCTTTAGAGTCTGTTTCAGTGATATAGAAGATCAGAAATTACTCTTTAACAGGCACTGGGTATTTTATTTCCAAACTTTGGATTTCTCTTCTTACTCAAATTTTCAGACTTGAAATCTGTTGTCTTCAGTGAATCTAAAACACTTGAGGTATTTTTTCATATGTGTATGAGGCTTTTTTTAGGTCTTCAAGAAACTACAAGTGGCTTTCTCTCTTCCTCATTATTGCTCCCTACCCTGTCAAACTTTCCATCATCTAACTTCATATATGATTCAAAAAGGGTGTGTTTTGCTTTCAAAAAAGGCCAAATGTGCTGCCTGTGCATTGTGAGATAAGTACACAGAATGTTTTTTAGTGCTCTCTAGTTTGAGGAAATAGCATGAAGATACTTTAGAATTTGGATTTATAAAAGATAAAATCACGATGAGGATTGAGCTCCTGATAACAAAGTAGAGATGGATCATGAGAGACTCAGAAATAATGAGCTTGATATTTAAACAGGCAATGTGTGAAGAAACAGGGAAGAGAGAGGACAGGTAGAACTGAGATAGATGAACATAATACCCAGGGAAGCAGGTGCCTCACAGCTCACAGAGTTCCCCTAACTGTTTTTTATGGTATCGGATGACTGTAGGTTCTCTAGAGTCAGTAAGTGGGGCTGAGAAGTGGCAAGAGAAGACTGCAGTGCTGTTGCCTGACAGTAGATTTTTTTTTTCATTTTTTAGTCTTTTTATTATTATCTGGCAAAAAAAGTAACACTGTTAAGCATTAGGCTTGTATTTTAAAGGGCAAATTTGTTTTTTTGACAGAATATTTTGATGTGTAATTTAAAACAGAGCTGTCAGCTTTCTAGCCAAATTTAGGCTCATGGTTTAAGAAATTTATAAACTATATCACTCTTCCCCTTGATATTCTGCATTGGCAGATAAGTGATATCCATTTTTACCATCCTTGTGACATTTAAGGAGGTATGTGTTAATATTTCTTTCCCTTTTTGCACTCTATAATGCATATCTTCTCCTTTCAGGGTTAGAAGGCAGCTAGCTGTTCTTCCAAAGCCCATAATGGAAGCACATGGAAGGCAGTAGAATATGTATGAGGAAGAAGATAATCTGTCATTATCTTGTGATGACACGCTCTGATTTTTTCCTCTCTCCTGCTCCACCCATATTGGGCTGTTTACTCCACCCTCTGCTTCAATCCTTGTTTAGCCGTTTATCCCACTGAAGGCAAAGGGGATAGGCACCTGGAGTTGCATTGCTGCTGTTGTGTGCACTTTTTATCCATATAGTAATTAAATAGGCTTTTCTGTTTAGGCTCACGAAAAGAATCCAAAGCTTTTTATCTCATAAATGCTGTTGGCTTAATTTATTTTACAATTGAGAGTGAAGTTCTTACATGGGGGAAATGGAACATTTTGCAGTACATATGTCTGGAAATAAGAGGCCTGAAACCACGTCTAAGTTATTTTCCACTTCATTGGTGATTTAATTTCATTAGATCTGGTACCATATTTAGTTTATAACTTTTGTGATAGATAATTCTAAATACTGTGTTGTGTAAAGTATTTGGAAAAACGGTTAGATTGTCTCAGAATGCAAATTTTGGGGTTAAAATCTCAGCATAAACTTGACAGAATCTCATAGTTTTCTGTGGGTGCTACGCCAGTTAATTGATAAAGGGGGAAAGCCACAGCAGTTTTAAAGGAATCAGTAACCAAAATAGGCAGATAAGAATTTAATGTCCTATCTGAAGGAAATTGATAATTTTTCCCCTCTTTTTTCCATTCTTTTAATTACAGTAAAACATCCATATATTTATGCTGAAGTGCTGGATTGTCATCATTCTGTGATGCATGACCTTTGAAATAGGTAGTATAGTCATCAAATTTCTCTTGCATATGTGAAACCTAGAAGGCTGCTGAGTGGAAGTTTCCTTTTTCATCTGGAATTATTCTGTGCTAAAAGATAATGTTTTATTTTCATTTCATTATTGTAATAGAGATCATGTTTTGTGTTTAAATGGGTGTTGTTCTGCCTCTGTTTTTCTGACATAGATAATATTATGCCAAAGGAAATGAGAATGCTTGGGCATATATGGGGAGAAGCCAAGAAGTTTTAAAGTAAAGATGCCATAAACCACAGGTTGGCTTTTGCAGTGTGGAATTCTCTTTGAATTTTTCTTAAATTCTAACTTAGAGTTCAAATATTACATTTCTATGCAACTTTTCCCAGTGTTTTATATCATGATGTCTAGTAGAGACTCTGGCTTTCCCTTTCAATATGCTTTAACATAATTTTGAGTTCATACATATAAAAAAAACCTCCTCATACCATAAACTTTCTGATACTGACTAATGCCTTTAATTTTTGTCTTTGTAGAAAACGTTCCAGAAGAACTACGAGAACCGTTTTACACAGACCAGTATGACCAGGAGCACATCAAACCACCTGTTGTTAACTTGCTGCTGTCCGCAGAACTCTACTGCCGTGCTGGGAGCCTTATTCTCAAGAGTGATGCTGCAAAGCCACTTCTAGGTCATGATGCTGTTATACAAGCCCTGGCACAAAAAGGCCTTTATGTCACTGACCAAGAAAAGTTGGTGACCGAACGAGATCTTCACAAAAAACCAATTCAAATGGTGAGTGTTTAAAGTATGTTATGTTTCTTCTATTCTTCTCTGCATTCCAAACAACTACATATCTATCTTTCAATATACGTTATTATCCTGAAGCATTTTTTCTCAAGAGTTAAATGTGATTCATTACTGGGAGGCTTATGATTTGTTTTGGTTTGTTGACTGCTCATTGCTGTCAGTGCAGGTGTATTTCTGTATGGTTGAAAACACGTATTGTTTTACTTTGTTCAAGTGTTACACTCACATACAGTAGTGACAGTAAGATTTTAGTTTCACAGCACTGTCAGTAAATATTTTTGTGTTGCAAAAATTAGTTTGAAAATAAGTTTGGGGTGTTTTTTTCTTCTTCCTAGAAATCTTTAGTTTAAAGGCTTAAAAAAATTTATGACACAGGCAATTGAACCTAATATCATTCAGTAATAGCCAGTTACATATTATGCCAGTGTAAAACATGCAACAGTGGTATATTCTCTCATGGAGACTTTTATTAATATGCCTTTGCTTTATACAACTGCTAATTAAAGCATTCATTCAAAGATTAATGATTCTATTAGTAAGCTCCTTAGTTGTGGATTTTCTTTCTTGATTGGAGAGAAGTTAAAGTCTGTAAAAAGGGTGGCTACCTTTCTCTAGGTTGCTTATTACATGACAGTATGATAGAATAAGTTTTAGCTATATTTGAAATGAAGTATTGAAAATTATTTTCACCTTTTTATTACTTGATATAGAAAAAAGTAAACCTAAAGTATGAGTCTACAAAGGCTAAGCTGACAACTTCCATTCTGTTACAGAACTTAAGCTTGTTCATTTGAAATCACAAATTTTACTGTGATATCAGTTGAACTAATGTTCCTACTAGAAGGTATTTATGGAACAATCTGATCTTTTTAGATTACAATACAGTGTACTCAGGGGAAATAAAATGTCTAATAGAGGAAGGACTTCTATAAATTTTCTGTCATCCATTAGCTGAATCTAGACTTCACAGTCTAGTTGCCAGTCTTTTTTTTTGTTAGAATCTGTTCTCTGGAGTTGGCAGACTGCTCTATTTTAAGGCTTTTAATACTTTTATGGTCAGTGGCCTGTAGCTACTGCAAAAATGAAGGTATGTGAAAATGAATAGAATTATGTTTTTATCTCCAGCTTATTGGCAACTTGTGTTTACTAACGTGTAATAAGACTGACATGCATTTGAATACCAATTTTGTATTTCCACTGTGCTTGAATGGGTGTCTGTGTCTTAATTTTCTGTGTTGTTAGGTACAGGCCAGCAAATTCAAGTATTAGTGTCACAACAGTTGACATCCCCAGATTCCTTCTCTGGTGTATCACCTCTCCCCAGTCCAGTGCCACCAGATGAGTGTCATGATGTGGTTGGGTTTGTTCACAAGCAGCCAGGCTGTGACAGTGAAAGGGAGCACTGGAGTGAAAATGCAACTGGCTTGGCGGAAGGGCTGTTGTGTATAACAACTGCTACCAAAGACATTGCTGTGGAACTGTAGTCTCAATACTAATATTCTGAGCCCAAGAGTTTTAGGTTGCTTATGTCTCTATGCAGTTCCTAGCAGCAATGCTACGTTTTAATTGGGAAGTCTCAACCTTTTTCCTTATTCTAAGATTAGCAAAGTTGGAAGAGAATTTAAATTCTGGCTGTTGCAGTATTGGCAGTCTTAAAATTATCCCCTTGATGTTTTCTAGTACCTTTAGCTAGTGTTCCATATGTCACAATTTCTACAAGCCATACAAAGATGTATATCCTATTTTAGAGCATGCAACAGTTTTTCAATTATGTCAAACAGATAGTTTCAATATCTACCTTATACATTCCTCCAGGAGACCAGATTGCGTTCAACCTGTGTTCGGTCTAACTGAGTAATTAATAGAAAGTAGTATAGTAGTCCTTCTCTTCACTGGCCTGCCTTCTCCATAGATAGGGGAAAGATACTGGTATTTGTTAGAGGACCTTATTGTTACCTGCTCAGATGTATTCTGTTTCTATTGCTGAAAAGGGGTGAGTTGTTATGTAAAATGAACCCGTGGAAAGAGATTTGAGTGGGGAACATGTTAATTTTACTTGTCCTTTGTAATGGGGGTAGCTGCGGTCGACAGACTTGGAATTGTGTCCTGTGGTTTTGAAGCATTGATGGCTGTCATGATTAATTGCTCGTTTACTTCATGTGTGACTACTTAAGCAGACATGTAAAATGTTGACCTTCTATGTTTTTTAGATAGCTATAACTGAACCTTTTTTCTAGCAAGCACCCTATATATTGAAGTCTTTGACAAGTCTAGGAAATTTATGTGTATCATGATGCAGTGAGGTAAGGATAGATGGTAATTTCATTGTTAGCTGTGACTGACTTGACTGCAGTATTATCTAATTTGAGAAGCTGCATATTTTTTTGTGTGTCTGTGTGTATACATATGTATATGTATGTATATTTAACAATTAATTTCCTCCAGTGGAATGGGATTAGGAAGGAGGCACTTAAGAAATGAACACACAGTAACAGAAGCAAAGGCTTCTATTAAAGCCTCCCCTGTGTAGGGGTAGGGAAGTCCATGTGGAGTCTGGTTTGGTTTAGTCTTTCTTATGTTTTCTTTGTTCACATGTCTTGTATTTGTTTTTCTGGTAAAATTGAAAGCTAGGTTATTCTTTAGGCTTGTTCTGATTTAAGGACTTGTAATTGAAACTGTCTGTTCCTGAGAGATTGTACCTTGTGTTCCTCTATTTCTGTTCTCCATGTATTGCAAGTCAACTTAATTTTATGTTTATTTTTGTTAATTTTGTTAAGTATTTTTATTTGATAAGATCATCCTTTATTTTTGATATGGGAGCAAAAGAAGCAAATAAAGATTCATAGAAGTGTAGGGGTTGGAAGGGACCTCCAGAAAACATCGAGTCCAACCCCCCCAATACCACATTCTTACTCTCTGGGTTGAAATTCATGCGGTCTTGGCTCTGCTACATTAGATTTTAAACAGTGCAGAAATATGTTTAGAGCTTGTAATTGAAATAGTATTAAACCAAGAAACAAAACATTTTTCTTCTGAAAACTATAGTTCAGGTCAGGAGTACAAAAGGAGTTACCTGATGCTTAAAACGTTCATGAAAACCAAATTGCAAAAATATGAGGAAAGCTAATTATTTCAGTTGGCCAGCTCCAATTGCATAAAACAAAACCCAAACACCAACCTGTCTTAAATAGGCACTTCCAGATGGAAATCATATCTGATTTTGACAGGCTGTAGAAATCTGAAATAGCTTAAGAATTCAGCATGCCTCCAACAATTATGCAATGATCTTGTTTTAATGCTTCCCTATGTAATATGCATAGATCATTCCATGTGTTTATTTATCTCTTTTAAATTTCACATTTATTTCCTGAGCCAAATTGACTTACACCTTCCCATTTTTTTTCTCTCATATGTATTTGATTTCTTTACATTTTAAAAAACATATATATCTTCTCTTAGAGGGTGAACTGTAAGAGACTTTTAGACAAGCTTCTGTATTATGCTAATAAATTTATATCAGCTGAATAATGTCTTTGACAAGTCCATTCCTTTTATTTAATATTTAATCAGGCTGGCCATTTTGTATTAATATGCTGGTGATCTCTTTCAATTTGCCTAAAGTAGAGGGAAGAATAAACAGATTCAGTGAGGATGTAAGAAATATTTCCCTTCCTTCAAGTCCCTGAAATGCACTTCTGCCATTTGGGAAAAGGAGTAAAGAATCAGCATCTTAGTTCTCTGCTGCTTGATACTCTGAAGGGAAACTGAAGTTGCATAGTTACCCAAGCTGTGGACTTCTATACTGCCCAGTCTCTCCTTAATGTAGCAGAGCAAAGACCAAATACATTTCAAGCTTGAGGACTAATAATGTCAAATCTTATATACCTGCTCAAAGCCAGTGTGTTTTGGGGGGTGTATGGATACCATAACATTATAGACTATTAACCAGATTTGTGCAAAAAATCTATTTTCCTGCCCTTACTGTTTCATCTGACTTTAAATAAAAAAAAAAGAAAATTACTATCTTGCCAGGATTCTGAAAGGGGAAAAAGGGCAGATTTAGATATCTAATTGATAAATTTTAATTAAGAACTAAAAAAAAAGTTAGTGAATACCATGTATATAAAATCTCCAGGAAAAAATACCATACTTGTAAATATTTCTTTGTATCATCTTCTCAATATGGGATAAACGTAAAAACTTTACTAAGCATAAAGCAATCAATAAGTATAACTTCTGTGTAAATTTGAACTCTAATTTGGAAAAATACTGTTGCAGAAAAAAGTCAGCTAGCTGAGCAGCTACCTTAAACTTACACCCATGTATAGTTATTTTTGAACAGTACTATCATTAATCAGGAAACACTTAAATCCTCCATATGCTTCCACAGTTGTCTGCCAAGATGTGGAAGGAATGAGAGGTTCCAGCAACCCCCCCCCCNAAGAAGAAGAGGTTCCCGCACCCCCCCCCCCCCCAATAAGTCCATAAAAGCTGGTAGGATTAAAAAATTTTACATTCCTAATTCTGGGATATGACCTGTGTATGGGGTTTTAATATAAGAAGTAGTGTGCTGTCATCCAGATTGTTTATCCATTTAGCTGCAAATTACCTTTTTCCTTGAAGATGTCTTCTGTGAGGCAATCTGGCAATAATTCTCTTTGTAGCAGTTGTGAATCTGGGCTATAGCTGAGGCATAATTAGGTGTGCCTGTATTAACTTTTCAGTAGTGATCAGGAGTATGTTTTTGATGCAAATTTCCTTTTTTCTCCCAGTTATTGAACTTGTGGTTTGTACTGTGGAGTCATCTCAGGGAACACAAGCTCAATTTCTTTCAGCAGTTTAAACTGGAAGATGGGCTCTAGGATCGGGGAATTGGCCAGCCCCTTTTCAGGGTCTGTGAGGACAGGACAAGGGGCAATGGCTGCCAGTTGGAGCACTGGAAGTTCCACCCCAACATGGGGAAGAACTTTTCCCCAGGGAGGGTGAGGGAGCCCTGGGACAGGCTGCCCAGGGGGGGTGGAGTCTCCTTCTCTGGAGAGATTCCAGCCCCGTCTGGACGCTGCCCTGTGCAATATGAGCTGGGGAGCTGCTTTGGCAGGGGGGTTGGACCCCATGATCTCTTGAGGGCCCTTCCAACCCCTACAATTTGTGATTCTGTGATCACACCTAACAGGAGGTACTCAATTCACAGGACTAGAGAAGAGCTGATGAACCTGAATCCCCTGAAATGGGAGTGGAGGCAGTTCCTAGGATCTTTGCATCAGTTTTACTTTTCCATTGTGCAGTAGAGTCAATCATAGTCAGTGAAACTTACACAGAAGAAAGGGGAATTAGTAGTACTGAGTTTGTACTCACAACCAGAATCAGCATTTCTTTCTGTCTGAGGTAGCAGACAATAAGCAGTTAACTCATCCTGCAATCCAGAGTTTTTCTGACAGACTGCATTCACTTGAAATTACAGTCGCTCTCATCAGAGTATTTATCCTTGACGAAGGACTCCAGCAGCTCACCCAGTTAGCTTGCAGCTACATGCTGCAGCCTCTGCATTTTCATGCTGTAGAATTCCTTTCACTCTGTAAGGCAACAAAAAGTGTACTAAACACTTCATAGAACAAAGCAATCAGATGTGGCTTCTGCCCTGAAGAATCTGGCTTTGGCATGATGTAACAAGTCTCCATTCCTGTGCTATTGTGAATTGCTTGTTAGATGAGGACACGTAAAAAGAATTTGCAGTTACTTGACTTGAGCCCATAGGTACCCTAATTCATTAATCAAAACATCAGATTCTAATATTAACTGATTTTTTACGTTTAAGCATCTTGCATAGTAGTATTCACAGAAGATTAAAGTAAAAAGCAAGGTGAAACAGAACCTGAGTTTAGTCTAAGGTGCCTCACAGAACCAGTCAGCTGTGGCTTTGAGCTGGGATAATGTAAACTTTACATGTTCTGTATTTTTCTCCATTTCTGCTGTAGACACTGAATTTGAGACTTAACCCTTCACATTACTTGTAAGGGTCTCGTTTGCTTGAAAACAGTGACCCAGTATTTCTGCTGGTCTTGTGACAGATATACCATCTCAGTTTAGTCAGCATTGCACAAACATCTGTTGGCACAGTAAAGGAATGTGGATACCAAGCTCCCTCAAGCGCAAGGTACCAGTTTGTGCTTTGGTCATGGCAACCGCTATTACTCTTCACAAAGTTTATTATGCTCTTGCCATTAACATACAACGTAGTGTCCTGATAGCTTTTTTTCATGCAGCTGAGGTAGACTCATAACCTAGGGGTTTTGTTCTACCCTGCTGCTTGTTTGGAATTGTGTTTGTGTTGTATGTATAAAATGCTTTCTCCAGTGTCATGTAAATAGCATCAGTGACTGGGGATGTGTTCTACAGCGTGTTTGTCTAAAATTTAGTGTGTGCAAACAAACCCAGGTTATCAGTGTGAGCCTTACTAGGGTTTGGTTTATTTCTGTCATTTTGTGGGACTGAAGGGCGTGTTTAATTTAAGCCTCCTCCTTTTCTGAAACTCAGCTCTATAACTGATCACTTGCTAGTTGCCATTCTTCTGTGCTGTAAATGATTAGCTTGGCTGCAGTTAGATTGAGTCATTTCTGTGGTTCTTTTCCAAGCCAGTCAAAAATGCTGCAGATGAAACAATTACATAATTGAATTGTTCTGCACTTACTCTTATTCATATGTATCTTAAGCAATGAATAGCTGAAAAGAAAAATTGCAACAAAGGACCATTATTTATTAGAAAGAAAGTAGACATTTATTCTTAAAGCATTGGTTTTGAAATCTGTTTCACAAGGACTTAATGCAAATAAAGGTAGGAACTAAGCCCAGAAGATAATGTAGATATCTGTATTAGAAATTTGTGGAAGACTTAGGTAACCACAAAGTCCTCTGCAACATCTTTGGGTTTTCATGGAATGCTCACTGCTCAACCTGTGCACCAAGTGTGGCAATTAATGTGGAAGATAGCAGAGCTACTAGCACCAGAGCTGTGTATGTAAATAATGAAAAGTAGGAATTCTTTACTGGTCCTTTCCATTGTTTTCTTGTATAGTGTTCCTTTTTATGTTGCTCTTTGCCCAGGGGAGGGTGGGGGTGTGTGTAAAGAAAAAGGTGGTGGTAGTTCAATTGAAAAATACACAAAAAACATGCCATGTGTACAACCCAAAAAAAGGACTGAGAAATAGACAAAAAGCCCTGCTCCTGAAGCCCAAGGGAGAACAGCTAGAAGGAAGTATCCACTGTGAAAGAAAGAATGAATTGAAGTCTGTAAAGAATGACAGATACTATGTAGAAAGTGCTTTCTGAACCGATCAGGAAGTATTTTCACTAACCTTGAAAGAAATACTGTTTTGCTAAACAGTTTAACAACACTTTCTTTCTGTCTCAACAGCACAGTTAAGTAGTGAGGCTCAGCTTTTGGCTGTTGGTTTGCATTATCAAGTTTATTTCTGTCTCTTTAGGTATGTTAAAAAGTTATTTAAATAAATGTTTAGGAATGGTCTTACTTCTGCTACGTTAAGTCCATTTCAGAGTATGGTAACTAAGCTGTTTAGAAGAAGAATCTATGAATTATTGTACAGACTATCTAGACAGTGTTTCTTCATCACTTAGTTTATTTAAGTATTATACTAAGAGAAAACCTTCTAAATACCCTTCTGCAGGACAGGGGAAGACTAAAAATCTTGCATGGTTGTAGCAGGCAGTTACTTGGTTAAGAGCACGGCTTGCTTCCTATTATGGAAAATAGTGAGCTGCTTCTAGCAGGAGGTGTGGGTATGTCGTGTAAACATAAGGAGAGCTTCACTGCCAGCTCTGTGTAGTACATACACACAGCAGCAAGGGGACAAAACCCTACTGACTGTTGACAGAATACAGTTTGTACTCCCCATAATGTAGCAGCTGCTCCAGTATAGTACAAAAGGACTCTGCTAATCTGCATTTGTTAATCTGCATGCATAAACCTGGCAATCTGCCCACGTTTATCAGCAGAGAACACTCAGTCATTACAGTAGATGTATTGTCACATTAAAACCCCTGTTCTGTGGAATTTAATGACATTATGGGATTTATTCCCCCCTCCCCCAAAACTGAATGAACAAAATGTAAGTTCTCCATAGCATGTCAAGTCCTTTTTGTTTGACAGTTGGGGAAGTAGCAGTGTACTTCAGTCATTTATATGAACTGGTAGGTTTTCTATGAAATATTAGGTGGAAGAACTAGTAGGAAACTTTCTTTCCTTGCAGAAGTATATCTCCAAATTACCACAAGCAAAATAACAGAATTGGTCCTATGTAAATAAAACAGTTCAAGACTTGTACTAAAACATTATCCAATAACTTGTTAAACTATTTAGGTGATGAATTGACTGTAGTAGTGCTCTTGAACAAATTAACTGTCTACTATAAATGTAGAAGACTTTTAGCTTTTTCCCATCCGTTAAGAAGGGTGTATCCTAGGAGAATGTATTTATTTGCCTTCCTGAACTGTGAATCAAAGGCCAGTGGGTAAATAGCAAAGTCTATGTCAGAATGAGGTCCTACAACTTAATAATTTTTAGAAGATTGGAAAAAGCTATCTTTATCAGAATTTATATAATCATCTAGCAGTAGCTAGAGATCCAAATCAGTCAGTTGTCAAGACTGATGACATCTCACAAAAGTTGGAATGGCAAGAGCTTTTTATAAGCTTTAAGTTGGATGTTTGGAACGCAATTTAGAACACCTAGCCATCAGTATTTTTGCAGTAAGTATATATGATATGAAGTACATATTGAAATTCATTTAGCTGTTTGGGTTGATGATAGTTTTTAACCTGCCACGTCTTTGTGAGCTTTGAAAGACAAAACAAAAAACCCAAGAAAAGCAGAGTGAATATGTAGATATTGGGTAAGCATGTAGTAGTAGGTCAGATAAATTTTACATTGTGTCATTATTAAACATATATAATATGTAATACAAAATCTCAGTGTATAGGGACACATGTCTATTAAATAAGAAATTGAGATATCTTTTATATTTTTGAATGATACTAATGTATCTTGGAAGTAAATTGCAGCACACCCACTGCAGTAGGTACCAATTAAGTGCTGTTGAAAACAGCCAGAAAATGCAGTCAACATTATTAACAGTGTTTGAAAGGTTTAGTTACAGAAGTTGTAGCACCTTACGCCCTTTTTACTGACATTGGCCTGCTGACCCACAACGTATAAATTTGTATCCCTGGGGTGCGGAGGCAGTGGGAGCTTTATTTTGCCATAGTGGCAGTCAGAAGAACCCTACCATCAGAACTAAACTTATTTCTTAAATCTCTTCTGCATTATCAGCCCCTTATTTTGTGCTGTGTCTGCTGTGAACAAGAACAGTTCATTCCTTTCCTTTTTGTAAGAGCCTCCTCTGTGTGGGCAGGTGATGCCTCTCTGACTGTGTTTCCCAAACTTTATCTTCATTCCAAATGTACTCCATCTGGCGCCAATCTTCCTTGATGGGTTGTGGTGAAATCTGGACCCAGGATTCTAACTGTCCAGGCTGACAACAGGTACTGTGAGGTTAAAAACAAACAATAGTGTGACTGCCCATAGAAAGACTGTATGTTAATGTAATTCAGTGTATTGTTCTGTCAGGGAAGCCTCATAATGTGCATTGCTGAATTTTTTTTTTGTAATAAAATGTGTCTAATAGGTAGGTGCCTGGAGAGAATGAGATTATTCAAGCTCTTACTTTTGTTTTTTCTTGAGCAACAGGAATAAATACAGAGAAAACTTAACTTTTTTACTTCCACAGTTGGGATGTATAATAGTATGGTAATGATGGAGTTGAATAAGTATGTATAGACACTAGCAAAGAACTTCTAGAGAGAAGAAAATCGTGATGCCAAAAGTACTACTCAATTTATTTACTGAGCTTCCTATCAGCTTTAGTGTAGCAATTAGACAATAATAGTATCAGTCAAATTATTTCAGTGTCTCTGAGGTGTTATGGTATTCCCAGGTACTCTGCAGGATTAATTTTTTTCTATTGTTAGTTAGCATCATTAATTGTATTTTCTTTAAGTCAGCAGACACGTATGCATGAAAATTCTTACTTTTCCAGGTCAAGGCTTTCAGCAGGGGAAAAAACAATCCTGCTCATGTACTATGTACTTTCAACAACAACAAAATAATAAAAAAAATAATACCCATACGCCTCTGGGCATTGAGGGGTAACTTGTCTGGCTTTCCCAGAACATAGGGAAACTGAGAGCTTATGTAACAGGCTACATGTGGCTTGGCATTATTGGCTTGTACTGATTACGGGGGAGGGAGAAGGATAATACAGCCTTGCTTGTTCTAACAAGATCTAATGTCTTAATGACTTAAACACAATTATACTCTTATCGTACATATGGCTGTAGTGTCAATTATTTTAGGTACCTTTTCTCAGACAACTTTAAGTCTTTACTAGAGAAGACAGCACCTTTCTGCTGACTGATGCTTGCATTTTTTAGCAAAGGTGGCTTCTTCGATTCTCTTCCTACCCTCCCAAATTTAGAGGGAGAACTGATCACTCTACTCTTCCAGTGCCTCTACTTCCTTAGCTACTTTTCCTATAGATATTTTATTCTCTCAAACCTNACCACATTTTATATATATCAGTTTAATGGATCTAGCATTTTAAAAATTATTTTTAAAAATTCATTTTAAATATTACATAATTTTATGCTTATAATTATTTATAAATAATTATAATTTAAAATGTTAATTTAGATTAAATTTAAATTTTTAAATACATCAGAATGTATCAGTATCAAGCTAGATGCCTTGTATTCGTATGACAGTCTTACACTTTCCAGCTATAAGTGAATTTGAAAGTTACTTAGGTTCTATAAATTTGTGGTTTAATTAGCATTATCTTTTTATTTGTTTTATATAAACCAAGCTGCTTATTGAATCTGAAATTATTTTGCATTATATCAGAAGGAGGATGTGGGGCCTTAAAATTATTTGTATTGTCTGTCTATAGAAGAAACAAAAAAAGCCTCTTGGAATGTCCCCAGCATTCTTAGTTACAGAAGGAATAGCTCAATATGTACAGAGAGCTCGTCTCAAAATCCTTTTGTAATTTTTATAATACAATATTTTCTTTCCTTATTTTTCTAGACTCTGAGATGAAGGTGTAGTTTATGTAGGAAACTGGCACACTTGTGGGTAAACCAAAGGCTATCAATAATTAACATTCCTTTTAGAAGATGGGAAAGATTAGAGCTTTCTTGAAAAAAGTGGGGGAAAAAAAGTATCAGCTTGCAGGTTACTACATATACTTGTAATACAACTGAGATGCTTCTTTGTAGGCCTATATTCCTTATCCTTAAACACAGTGTCCTCAGTTGTCAAAGAAATGAGCTACTAGACATCTTTTTAAGGCTGAAACCTTGGACAGCAGCACTTAGTGTCGTTTGAAAAGGTACTGTGTGAAAAGGATAGCAGCATGTCTCTCCTGCCAGTCACACCACTTTTTCCCCCTATGAAGCTCTTACTTCATAGCTATTTTTAGAAAATATTTGTCTTAGCAAAAAATCTTGATAAATAACTTCAAGTTAAAATCATGCAAGACTCTCTTATTTTTAAATAGATTTATTTTTTTACCCTATTGTCCCATTTGTTGTCTTAACCAAACTGTAGTCTTCTAGATTATTTTTTTCTGCTAGGTATTTTATCTAGAAAAACCGCATTCTTTCAGTATAACCACTGACTGAATTTGTCTTTGTTTTCCTGATGGAAAAACAAATGCTGCTTATTTCTGGCTTTTTGCATTGCTTCTATATCTTTCCCAGCCCCTCACTCAAAGGAATGTAAGACATTATTTGAATTTGCAGGTTTAATTGTAGTCAAATGATTTTTTTTGTTTTAGCTTCTTTTATACTACTTACAGCCCACATCTATCCTCTGTGGGTTACTTACTTTACAGATCACTTTACTCTCTTTACAGGTTCTTCCAGGTGTGTTGGAAACAGCTGCTGGTCTAGCAGAGAGTGAGCCAGATTCATTTCTTTTGCCAAAGGAAAGGCTGGAGCATAGGCCAAATAGCTATGGACTCTGAGCGTCCTTCCTGAACCGTGCATTCTGAGAATGGTTCAAGAAGGTTCTCAGGATATAGGTCTGAGGAAAAATGGGAGAGATTAGAGGGATGAGAACAGAGTGTTTTGGAAGACTTAGTGGATGCTGTCCCTGCCCATGGCAGTGGGTTTGAAAATAAGTGATCTTGGAGGTCCCTTCCAACCCAAAACATTGCATGATTAGTGGTGGGTGAGTGGGAAAAGAGAAGCTCCTCCTGAGCGCAGAGCACACAGCCCCATCAGTCAACACAGCTTTGTTGTCATAGAGCAACTTCTTTCCTCTTGCCTTGCATTCTGTTAGCAAAAGGTGACCACGGCCAGGGGCTTGGAGGTACTTCCNGGTAAAAATAGTAAGAGACAATGAGCTGATAACTCATCTCTGTAGCATTTTCCAGAAAATGTACCTGTTTATTGCTGATTCTGTACTCGAGTTGCATTTTCAGCTTAGTCAACCACATTTTATATATATCAGTTTAATGGATCTAGCATTTTAAAAATTATTTTTAAAAATTCATTTTAAATATTACATAATTTTATGCTTATAATTATTTATAAATAATTATAATTTAAAATGTTAATTTAGATTAAATTTAAATTTTTAAATACATCAGAATGTATCAGTATCAAGCTAGATGCCTTGTATTCGTATGACAGTCTTACACTTTCCAGCTATAAGTGAATTTGAAAGTTACTTAGGTTCTATAAATTTGTGGTTTAATTAGCATTATCTTTTTATTTGTTTTATATAAACCAAGCTGCTTATTGAATCTGAAATTATTTTGCATTATA
The DNA here is from genome assembly GCA_013400835.1 of Zapornia atra. NCBI lineage: Eukaryota > Metazoa > Chordata > Aves > Gruiformes > Rallidae > Zapornia > Zapornia atra. The sequence goes on from VZTU01027926.1 coordinate 51,411, forward strand.
TCAGAAGGAGGATGTGGGGCCTTAAAATTATTTGTATTGTCTGTCTATAGAAGAAACNTTCTTAGTTACAGAAGGAATAGCTCAATATGTACAGAGAGCTCGTCTCAAAATCCTTTTGTAATTTTTATAATACAATATTTTCTTTCCTTATTTTTCTAGACTCTGAGATGAAGGTGTAGTTTATGTAGGAAACTGGCACACTTGTGGGTAAACCAAAGGCTATCAATAATTAACATTCCTTTTAGAAGATGGGAAAGATTAGAGCTTTCTTGAAAAAAGTGGGGGAAAAAAAGTATCAGCTTGCAGGTTACTACATATACTTGTAATACAACTGAGATGCTTCTTTGTAGGCCTATATTCCTTATCCTTAAACACAGTGTCCTCAGTTGTCAAAGAAATGAGCTACTAGACATCTTTTTAAGGCTGAAACCTTGGACAGCAGCACTTAGTGTCGTTTGAAAAGGTACTGTGTGAAAAGGATAGCAGCATGTCTCTCCTGCCAGTCACACCACTTTTTCCCCCTATGAAGCTCTTACTTCATAGCTATTTTTAGAAAATATTTGTCTTAGCAAAAAATCTTGATAAATAACTTCAAGTTAAAATCATGCAAGACTCTCTTATTTTTAAATAGATTTATTTTTTTACCCTATTGTCCCATTTGTTGTCTTAACCAAACTGTAGTCTTCTAGATTATTTTTTTCTGCTAGGTATTTTATCTAGAAAAACCGCATTCTTTCAGTATAACCACTGACTGAATTTGTCTTTGTTTTCCTGATGGAAAAACAAATGCTGCTTATTTCTGGCTTTTTGCATTGCTTCTATATCTTTCCCAGCCCCTCACTCAAAGGAATGTAAGACATTATTTGAATTTGCAGGTTTAATTGTAGTCAAATGATTTTTTTTGTTTTAGCTTCTTTTATACTACTTACAGCCCACATCTATCCTCTGTGGGTTACTTACTTTACAGATCACTTTACTCTCTTTACAGGTTCTTCCAGGTGTGTTGGAAACAGCTGCTGGTCTAGCAGAGAGTGAGCCAGATTCATTTCTTTTGCCAAAGGAAAGGCTGGAGCATAGGCCAAATAGCTATGGACTCTGAGCGTCCTTCCTGAACCGTGCATTCTGAGAATGGTTCAAGAAGGTTCTCAGGATATAGGTCTGAGGAAAAATGGGAGAGATTAGAGGGATGAGAACAGAGTGTTTTGGAAGACTTAGTGGATGCTGTCCCTGCCCATGGCAGTGGGTTTGAAAATAAGTGATCTTGGAGGTCCCTTCCAACCCAAAACATTGCATGATTAGTGGTGGGTGAGTGGGAAAAGAGAAGCTCCTCCTGAGCGCAGAGCACACAGCCCCATCAGTCAACACAGCTTTGTTGTCATAGAGCAACTTCTTTCCTCTTGCCTTGCATTCTGTTAGCAAAAGGTGACCACGGCCAGGGGCTTGGAGGTACTTCCTGATTGGGGCTGCAGTTATATTACTCAAAGGGCATCATCAATCTGTGACAACCCCAATAAGGCAGAGACCTCCACATCTGTGTGTGGGCATGGTGTGATAGAGCCTATTTCCAGGAATATCTTTATCCAGAAGGATGGTAACTTTTTTTTTCTCCCACGACATAACTCCCACCTTTCCTCCTCTGCTTCTTGCAATGGCATCAGTGTACGTGGTACTTTACAGACTAAAATAATACATTGGCAATCTGTTGGCAACTAGGCATGCCATTATCTCTTACCTTTGTGTCATAATTTCTGGGGGCAAAATAATGAATTGTGATTAAAATGGGAGAACACCAAACTCCAGAAGATTACGGAGTATTTGAACTTTGTACATTTTCTTACTTAATGTTAGTCTTATACATTAAACTAGCAACCAATACCAGTTACTTGTATCATAATAAGTTCAAATGGAATTCAGTCATAGTGTTTTCATAAAGGTGAGCTCTAAGGACAGCTATAAAATACTTCCCTTTCCTCTTCCTCCTTTGCTTCATCTCCCCTCCTCTTCCCAGCCAACAAGGTGATTTAGTAGTTGAGGTTCATATATGGGGATCATTCCTTTTGCTGAAGTGAGGATTTCATCGCTATGCAAAGGGCTGGTGCGGTTTCCGGGCAGCATGCACTGACACATCTTGTGCTTGCAGCAGCGGTTCCAAATCATACTGTTGGTATTTACTGCTGGGAGCACAGCAGATACTTTCATTCTAGTAATCGCCATCTTAGGTCACTGAAGTGCATTATTTTGCAAATGAAAGGAGTTACCGTTTCTTCATGTTTCTGTACTGTGTTTTTCTGTTCAGCTGTTCTCTGCTTTGTTTCAGTTATCAACCTGTTCTCTTACTCAACTTGCCTTAGCTGGGCAGAAAAGGAGGAGTGATGTTTTGTCAAAGAAAATAGTTGTTTACTACGATGTGAATAGGTTATTGCTGCAACTGACTTTACTGAGAGCTACTAATTATGCAACATCTCCTGGAATAACACTGTGAACCAAAAAGAAATGAAGAATGAGAACATGATCATGTGTTTCATTGTTTTAATCTTTAAATAGACTTATGAACTGGCAGTTATTTCATTACCAAAGGGAGGTGGAGGAGAGAGACTTTTCCAATTCATTTTAATGCCATAAAAAGTACTAGTTTACAAACAGATAGTTGTGAAGGGTAAGAGTGGGGACCTTTTTACCTTGATTGCTAGCTATCTGAGAAGTGGAATCCTATCTTAATTCTTTGGAAAAGAACATTGTAGTCTCTTCTATGTGTAGTCCACAAGCTTACTGAGGATGATATCATATCTATGACTATTTTAAGACATTACCTAAGTAACTTTTAAGAACAGCCTTAATTAGCATTTCATGGTCCTTCCCATTTTTGTGAAAAGCTGATAGTTAAGACTATCCATTGCCTTACTAGTAAGCTGCTTAAATTCCAGATTATTTCCAAAGTGCAGTGATAATTGGCAACAGAAATCTATACAGTAGGTATCCTGTCCTCATCATAACCCTTTTCTGTCTACCAATCTGCTCCTGTTGATCTGCAGTAGTTCCTGACACAGACATAGCCTGTATGGCCTGATGCTTAGCAGAAGCTTACAGTAATGGGGACTGCAGCCAGATGTCCTGCAAAAATCTACTGCAGTGGATGAAGTGGGCATCGCTGTGTGCGAGTAATCTATTGAAAAGGATTATTACAGCAGGATCTCTCTGAGGGCATACATTGCTTGCTCTTAAGTATGACATATGTATCAGAGTGCAGTTACTTGGGAAGATAGAAAATAATGGCTCTGTATCTCTGTGTGCATGTGAGTCTTTCTCTGAAGAAGCCCGTCTTTACTCTAGAGGTTTGGGATTTGTCTTCAAGCTTGCTGTTTAGTCTGGATTAAACAAATGAGTGGAAAGGCTTTTGAATGTTCATTGAAGCAACCATAATGCACCTTTCCCATGTCTGCTGTAACATCACTGTGAACCATGTCCTTGTTTAGCAGCCACTGTGGTGGCTGGCCTGTCGCAATCCTTTAATAAGTAGATGAAAAAATACTGGTCAGCTGTCTGATTTAGTAATGCTATTTGTCAGCGGCTTGTCGCTTACAAGGTTTTACTACATTAACAGCCATAGAGAAACAGGTTTCTTGTGATCAGTATAATTTTCTGTGTCTGTTTTAATTTCTTTAATGCTGCTGATAGAGTTTAAGTAGGTGATTGGGAAACTTCTTTTGACCTTGGGTGTTATTTTAGAAGAAAATGCTTGACAAGGTCAGTTTCCTTCTTGTGTCTTACTGTGCTGGGTTGTGGTCTATAACTGTGATATTCCTATAAATCTTTGAGGGAAAGGAAAAATAACTCTTATTCTTAATGTAATTGCCATTAGAGTGATGAGCGTGGTGACCTTATTTCTATGTCCCTTTTATGGTTAATAAAGAAACAGCAAGGAAATTATCACAAGGCTGTTCATTATGCAAATGCAGGAAGATTTCATGTTACGTTGATATAAAAATTGCAGTTTCTCTTTTTGAAGATAGTATGTTGAAATGAACAGACATAATGTTTTGACTTCTTTAGCCAATATTTTCCTAGATGAACAAAGAAAGCTAAGCCTTATGTTTCTCTCCTAAAAATAGGGTTTTGTACATGAGCAATTTAACAAAAAACACAGAAACATTGCATAGGTTCTTGAGCAGCAGCTTTATAAAGATACTGTGATACTTGACATGTTACAGAACGACGTTGTCCCTAGGTCTTGCATGGTTACACGTCAGAGGCATTAGCTTCAATGTTAAATTATTTTCCTTTATCTAAAATGCTAAAAATATACACCTTTCCCTTTGTCAGTAGGACCTGTAGCATGCTGTGGCAGTGCCGGGCGAAGTCATGCACTGGAGAAGACATGCCTCTATTTCTTTCTCCATTCTCATCTCCAGAAATTATTACCCCATCCCTACAAAGGTTTTAATTTTGGGACTTCAACCTCTCTTACCTTCTCTGGCTTCCTCTCTTACGTACTTACAGCATGTTGCCCAAACCTGAACTCTTCACTGCATCTTGTCTTGTTGCTCCTGCCATCTCCATTGAGGAAGTGGTAGTTCTCCAGAACTCCTAAGGCAGTGTTTCTTCAGCAGATGTTCTGAGTTGAACAGGCTTGGATACTTCCTGGTGATAACTGCTTCTGGAGGTATTTTAGCTGAGCTGCCAGAGAAATAAATGACATTAAAAGCAGTGGTTTACTATGCATGTTGAGTGAGTCAGGAAGAAGGAACTACTTTATATATGGATATGGTTCGTTCATAACCAAAGCCCTGTTTGAAGAACACAGTGCAAAAAGAGACAAAGATCAGTGGAGTTTTCTGTGACAAAAGACATTCAGATGGTATTTTATGTAATTACTGCTTGCTCTTGGTTTAAATGTCTACAGCATAACAGCAAGGACACAGTGCACATAGGTAACAGGATATAAATTTTTGTAAGGGATTTTTGTTTCTGGTTTATCTGGACAAGATCTGACAGTGTGATCTAGGAAAATCCTTAATTATCTTCAAAACAGAAATCCTCTGGGAAATTTAAGGCTGATGCTATTTATTTGTCTAATTGTGTATAACTATCTTGTTACCAGTTATTTATCAGCTCAGTTTAACTTATCCAACTAAAAATGTTTTATTTTTGCAACATGGAATACTTGGCATGAAGGCACTGAAATGCTTTTGTTGCTTTTATCATCCGGCACTTGATTATTCCAGTATATAGGATACAGGCAACTTCTGGAGTAATTTAGGAAAAAAAAACAAAACAAAACATAAAAAAAACCCAAACACAATAAACCATACAAAGTGTGAAATTATTTTTATCTGATAATATCTTATAATGTGATGGGCACCATTTGCTGAATCTTGATTCCAGTGCATGTTATGCTGTTACTTTGCTTCACTATGACCCGGAGTGGGGAGCCCTGTCTCAAGTGGTTGTGTGATCCAGGAAGAATCTGGGAATCTGTTAAGTGCTAAGTTAGGGTTAATAGATCAAATTCTTAACATCTGTATGCAGCACAATGAGAAAACCTTAGGTAGAACTTCGAAGTGCTATCAGAATGATAACTCTGCAAGGTTCTGTATTTGACAGACCCTTTCTTGGAAATTAATTACATTTCCCATGTCAGATGTGTATTCTCCGCCTAATAGTGATGTTCTATAGACATTCATATGATTTGATTACTAAATTTAAAAAGTTAACCAAATACAGGTGGTTGTAGTGAATAATGAAAGCAAAAACCATTCCCTCTACCTTGCAGAACCTGCCATGATGTGTTTGGCATGACTCAGTAATGCCTGTTCTCGCTGAACAAGCATCTTATCGGAGCCAAGCGCTTGTTGTTGATGGAAATGTGGTGTGTAGGTAATTGAGCATGATCATTCCGTTGCAGGACAAGAATAACTGGACAAGTTATTGTAGAATTGTGCTAGCTGTAAATACTCTGTGTGGCTAGAGAGGAATTGGGCCCAAAAATCGTCAAGGGGTGCGGAAAGGACTACTTCAGACTGCTCCCATTTTGTTGATCAAAATATTTTAAAACTGTTATTTCCTTTTCAGTATCAGACTTGTCTTCACTTTGCTATGGGAAGGTTGATGAAACGAAGCAACAGCTTTGAAGTTTATCATGTATTTGCTCTAGTCGTGAATTCCTTCCTTACCTCCTGCAGTTCTGAGCAGTGGGCTGTGCTTCCCCTGGCCTGGAATTCTACGATTTTTCCACTCTTAGTTGAGACTTGGAATTTAGGAGGTATGTCTCTGTGCTAGTCATTTGAGACTCTGATTATCTAGGGAAGAGGCTTTGGGAAAGGGTGCCTGAGAGCTAAAGCTACTCAGGCTCCTCAAACTGTTTGTTCACAAAACCTGCAAGAAAGCCAAAACTAGGCATGGGCTAGCTGGGACAGAAGATCCTCACAGTGCTACAGTGCTAGTGACACCCGTTGTCCTGAGGTTGTCCTGTATGTTTAACTCTGTACTTGCCTGCTGTTCCTGTCTTTTTTTTTTTTTTTTAAATCTCTTCTCCCCCACTCTTCATATCAGCAACACTGGTTCTACCTGGTTTTTTTTTCCTGAAGTAGGCATCTGGTAAGAGTTATTCCATATGATCCTTAATGAATTCAGTGACTGTTTTGTGGGGACAGTCTCTGTCTTAGCTATCCTATTCTCTTTCTTGCTTTATTTCGTACTAGTTATCTTTGCTCTGTCTTGATAACAACCAATCTGTGGTTATAATCATGCAAAGAGATGCAACAGTAATTTAGGAACTAGTATATACTGGCAGAATGTTAATGGGAATTTCAGTTTTAATTTAAGACATTATGCTTACAGTTAAGATTAACTGATTAATTATTTGAGGATTATACTGAATTTTCAACATATCTGTAGTCTTAGTGCTTACTTGTATGTAATATCTTGAGAGTAAGTTTCATCAGGCCCATGGAATTCAACCTGTACTTTACTGTTAACTGCAGTAGCCAGGCCCACGGTACTGGTTTTTGCTGTACTCTGAGAAGCACCTGGTTCTGAAACCTCTGTTTGCAGCAGGTAGAAACAGTTGGCTACATGCTGAGCTATTGAAACAAAGGTGATATAAGTATTTTCCCAGCTAATTATAGAGGGCTGATCTCTTCTGCTCTTTGCTCAAGTGCCTGATGCAGTGTAGGCAAAATCTTTACAGAATTTAGCAGAAATACCTGTGTTTGTTGTGCAAGTGAGAACTACGGTGGGAAGAGTGACCACATTCCTTCACACAAACAACTCTGAGTAAGAAGTATACATATTCCTGATTACAGAAGCCATATTCTGTCAAAGATTGAATCTCTTCTCCAAAGCACTGTGAGATTAGGGGACTTTTTCTTTCAATAAAAGACTCAAATAAATAGTAATTTATTTACTTATTTCAGCAGGAGGGATAACAATTATATTCCCTGTTTTCTTTCTGCCCCTTCCTTTAGGCATTGTAGTAGGAAATGGTTTTGTCCCTGGGTTTCTTAAAGGGGCAGGTAAAAAGAAATAATTTGAATATTCTTTAATGGAATATGCAAAGTATCCTTAGTTGTAGGTAATAATGTAAGAGCTGTCAATAATTTGCAGTATTTATCCACAAGTATCTGAGTGTACTGTATCAGATACATCTTTTGCTTAATGAAGTTGTTTGTAGCTCTTCAGGGGAGGTGGAATGAGCTCTGTAATCAAAGATTAGGCAGACAGAGAAAGCATTTGCAGTCGTGCTCAGAATAATTCTTCTACAGTTCAGTAAGAAGCTTACCAAACTATTTAACAGTAGAAAATAAAACTGTGGAACATACATTACAGGGTAGAAGCTAACTAGTAATTACATGAGATTGTAAAGATTACTCAGTTAAAACTCTTGTGTTCTGTGCAGATTGTAGCTGGGAAAGACAAAACTATGTGTCTCAGAAAATAAAATACTTTTAAGAATTAAGCATCTTGTATTTTTTTTAAAATATTTTTTAGTGTGCCATGTAAGACTTAATTACTTTGAACCATTGTAATGAAGTGATGAAAGAATGAAAAGGGTTTTTTTAATTGGCTTAAATAAAACCTTTTTTGTGATAAAAGTGTGTTACTTCCTGTGTTGCTCACTGCTGCTGTGTTGATCTTGATTTTTTTTAAGATATTTCACTAATAGTTTTATATTCTAATTTGTGCAAGTTAACGCATTACTGATTTTTAAACATTTTTTTTTCACTATTACTCTAACTTTTTTAAATTATGCCCCCCCAAAAAAAAAAACCAAAACCCATCTATCCTTATTCAGATATGCCTTGCTGCAGTTCTGGATACAGGAAGTATGTCACAGCATAAAATCCTGCCTGGGTTTTTCCTGCGCTGCGTGTGAGAATGCTGACATCCTGGAAGCAGTAGCAGCATTTAGAGTACCATCTTGGTACCAGTCATCAGCAGTTCCCAGGGGGTTCCTTCAGGCCTTGTGTTACAGGCTGGCCCAGAGAAAGACGACACTGCTGAGCAGAGCTGATCCTAGTTTCTGCTTGGCTGGCTTGGCTGAGAGTGGTATCTCTATTTCCCCTACAGATATGTTAGGCTGCTTCCTTGTGCCATAATTCAGTCATAATTGTGGATCTGACTTGTAAAAGCGATCTCTCCCTCTTGCTGCTTCAGCTGTACCTAAAATATGCTGTTTGGTGAGAGGTGTACAAAAACCAGAACTTTATTTGCTATCAGCAGAACCTGCATGAAATTGCTTTCTTAGAGAACTTCAGCAGTTATGCTGATAAACCCTGTATTTGGAACAGAAGGATACTATTTTTGTAGTGCAGTTTTTAATTTAGTCTTTCTTGTTGAGTATAGTGTATTATAAGATGTAAAAGAATGCAGCTGGTCTGACTCTTTCCAGGAAAAGTGGAAGAAAACCTGTAAAGCTGTTATGTAGAATTAAATGGTTTTCTTTGGCTTTCTGTACATCTTGTTTAAAAAAACCCCAAACAACTACTGTAAGTTACGTGCTTGTTTGGTTGCTTGCAGATTTCTGGGGGAAAAAATCAAAGATGCTAATAGCTTTAAATACTTTGATTACTCAAGAAGTTACCTGTAAAATGAAGCTTGGTTTTTGCTAACTGGGAAAAATAGCAGTTTTGTAGTGTGTTTCTCAGGATAATAGTTGCGAGTTGACTCAAATGTTTCTTTATAATATTCACTATTTTACAAAAATATGTTCTTTGAGCATTCTCCCTAGGTTACAAAGAAAATAATTTGGAGTCACTTTTGAAACTCTGAAGATGTTTGTATTTGATAACTTGTATAAAATAGAGTTGTGACATGGATCCAGGCAGTGTGGGTGAAAGTTTATTATGCTTGGTTTTGATAGCACAGACTACTATCTAAGGTCATCTCTTTAATTGTTCCTTCTGTTTGCTTAAGTAGTTTGCAGTTCATTAAATCATCTACAACTAGCTAGCTGACTCACATTTTCAATGTTTATGGCAAATTATTAATTTTCAGAATGTATTTGTAATGTATTGAGCGTGTTGGCAGTTCCAGCAACACTTTGGGGACTTTCTCTCTCCATTGGCAATCTGGTTCATAGGCATGATCAGGTTCTGCAGAGAAACTGGTCATCCAGCATGGATGAAAGCTACTAAATCCCCTCTGAGAGAGCAGCTGGTGATTGCTTTTCTTGCAAGCCTCTCTCAGAGGATGGCACAGTAGCCAGTGAAGTAGTTGTGGATCAACACTTGAGGAAGAAGATTCTACTCCCAAACCTGCTTAGTTTCCTTGGTTGTCAGGCTACAACTGGAAGGCTGTGTCCACCCTTCAGGCAGGGGATGAAAATGACTCTCTTGTGCAGCAGGCAGTCTGAGCGGTTCTGGATCAGCACAGATGACTCTAGCTGTAGCAATCCATATGAGGCCGCTCCTACGCCTGACTGGCAAATGCATTTTGTGAACTACTTCCTCTTAAAAAGCAAATCCAGCATTTTCTTGCTATTTTAATATCTCCATTTCATCTTCTGGGGAGGCTGTGGAAATGGCATGAAGTTAGAACCAAAACACCATTCAGACAAGGCAGCAAAGATACAGCAAGGAAAGACCATTAGGGCCAAGACCCCTGGATGTCAGAGATGACCCAAGTCTTCCCTTCTTCCTTACTGTTTTGTACCTGTTAGCCTGCCCTAGAACCTCCTCCAGAACTGCATGGATTTGTATAGCTGACCAAGGCTCTGCAATCCCTTACAAGGTTTTGGGACTTCACCGGTAGTTCATGTGACACTCTCTCTGAACTCTGCACTGCATTTCTGGGCCAACAGAGGAGTGATTGTTTTGTATCTATGTACCAAACTGCCATTTTTCCCATTGGGATGCAGGTTTGTCAGGTCATGGGCAATGCTGTCACCTTAAATAATTTGGGTGGCAAGAATTCATCTCCTCGGCTCTTTACTTCATTCACAACTAAGAGCTTGTACCAGTAGCTGTCCATTAAATGTTTGTAACTAATTTCATAAGGCAGAGGAATATGGTGAAAGGAGTTTATTCTCAGCGAGTCAATCAGTGGTGGCAGGAATGAAGAGCCTGGTTCCTAGCCTAGATCCACTACTGATTCTAGGAGAATGGATGGAGTACGTGGCAGACGGAATGCTCTCGGGTCACATCCAGGGCTCAAAGAGAATGAGCTCATTCCAGGATAATTGGCTGTCAGGAGCAGTTTTGTGAATGTCTGCAGTGGATATATTAAGTATAGTTTGCTTTTTTTTTTTTTTTCTCATACAAAGTAACTGAACTGCATTTAATAAAAAAAGTTATGCGCCGCTGCTCGCTTGCGAGGCCAGCGTCATCCCTTTCCATCAGGGGTACAAACACTAAGCGCAGCACAAAGTCTGGATCTGTTCATCTTCTTCCTGCTGGGAATTCTGGAATAAATGATGTGCATGTATTACCTTAACTATAATAATTAGGCAGCATATTGCTGTGTGACTCACATTGTTCATTGCTGTTGCCATGGCTGTTGTAGCTACCTTGTGAGATGTTTATATGAATATTTTTGTGGAATCGAAGTGATGGTGTTACCAAGCGTTTGGGATATTTGTATTGTGAGCTGTGTTTAAAAGGCAACGTTTTAAAAACTGTCTTTGGAAGTTGTTCTTGTTCATGAGAAATGTTGCTTTGTACATAGAAAACTGTTGCTGCTGTTCTTATGAAGCAGAAACAAATCTGTTTAGCTGTAGGTGTTGCCTCTATGAACTGCCGTCACTTTCTTACTCAGTCAAAAGTATCTAACATAAATCCTGGTCATCGTCCTTTTCTGGGTTTTTTTGGGTTTTGGGTTTGGTTTTTTTTTTATTACTGCAAACTGTGAAGTAGCCATTGTCTTTCAACATACAACACCACCAGGAGAAAAATACCTACTCTTTTAACAGAAGCTATTTTTTATTTAGCAGTATATGCTTATTTTCAACCTTATCTGGATAAGATAATTTGTTTGCTAGAAGAAACCCAAGTATTTTCTATCAGGTTGTTTTTTTACTTAAGGTTAGTATAATTGTGTTTTCTTCCTGGATTATGACTTAAAACAAATAAACTTCCACTTACTAGTGCAGCATTTTCATGATGATGAAGGTAGTTTACCAGGTAGTCTCAGCTTTTGGTTCCAGTACAAATAACACTGAACAGGCAGGGGATTTTGTTTTCATTAGGGTGACAAATTTAAAAGAGCTCTTTATCTCTGTTAAAAGCTATGTAATGTTTGAATAATTGAAATTGCTTATTCTTTGCATTTCCTTTTTTTTTTTTCATTAATTTTGGTTTATATTTTAATTTGCAATAAATAATTTTTTAATTAAGGTCCCTGTGCTTGCTATTGCTGTCTTAAATCTGTAACAGATGTTTGTCTTCATTTGTCTTTCATTCAAAAACTGACAACCAGCCAGGAAACTTGTAGCATTTAGTTTTATCTTTGCATGTGTGTGGCTGTGTTCAGAAATGATATGTAAGAAAGTGATCTTTTGATTTGCAAACTAATTGGGTATTGCTGTGTCTCTTTGTAGAGTGCTCACTTGGCCATGATCGATACTCTTATGATGGCGTATACTGTAGAGATGGTCAGCGTTGAGAAAGTCATTGCATGCACTCAGCAGTATTCATCCTTCTTCCAAGCTACAGATCTACCTTATGACATTGAGGATGCTGTCATGTATTGGATAAACAAGGTATGAGTGCTGGAGAAGCAAGCTGTGAGTTTTCTTTGTCTATATGATTCGATTAGACATGAGTGGGTATTATGTGTGTGTATGTATGTATGTAGGCACATCAAGACTGTGACTGATACAGACTGGTCCTTCATCTGCTGTGTACAGATAATAAAACGCAAAGTCAAATATGTTTATGTGAAACAAATGGAAGGTCTAAATGCATACAAGTACTATAGAAATATTAAATAAAATACTATAATATACACTACATATGACAGGTTACCAGTCACTGTCATGTTCAAATGCTATTGCGGCTGCTTTTTAGGTCTGCTAAGACTTGTCATCTTTTTGTGTAACTTAACATGTTTTAAAACTAAGGTATTCTGTTTGCATTTGAACATATCTTGCTTCGCTGCATAGTTAAATCAAGTAACAAGGATACACTACTTATCAAATCTGGTTGAGCATAAGAAAGGGGATGTTACTGTGTGCAATGTACAGCTAACAGCTAGTCACCCCAGACTGCATCTAAAACTGACATTTGCTGATTGTGCTTCAGGTCTATAGTCTGAAATACTTGTTTAATCTTTTCAGATAACAGACAAACTCAGAACAAACCACTGAATAAAATATTTTGTCTCTAGGTAAATGAACATTTGAAAGACATAATGGAACAGGAGCAAAAACTAAAAGACCATCACGGTGCAGAATCTGCAGGAGGTCAAAAGGTAGGCGTAGGAGTTAAAGTATTTTAAGCAAGAATAAATATCTGTAATAAAAAACTATTTACATATGTATGTATAGGTAAAAATATATTTGCAGACATGCACAGACTTTTAACTGCTTGTTACAGAAAGCAAGCTTTTCATATACAGTCATTCTGTTATTAGTTTCATTGTTCCCATGAAAATCGCCATTTAAATGTAACACTAATAGAGTTGCGCCTTTTTATTCCCAGTTGTCCTTTTTGACAAATCAGTCTTTGATAGCAGGGAAGCACCTGTTATGTTAGTCCTAAGGAATTTATTAAGATTAATGAATTAAAGCTCTAGTCAGTACTGATACAGAAAAGACCACCACATTTTTATTCCTTTTTCAGTGTTTTTTTTTTCCCTTGTGAATTGCGTGCATTGCAAAAGAGAAATCTGTATGTGGCATCATGGAAAGCATTGCTCTGGCTATGATCCAGAATACTGGTTGATTACAGGTTTTATTATATATACAATAAAAACAGATTATGTTTGATTACCTTTCCTAACAGGATTTGTTATTTCCTTTTGTTTGCAGAGCTCAGTTAGATAAATAGCATTATAGCCATCAAAATACGGAAGGGTAGCATACAGTTCCAGAGTATGTAAAGTTGCTTGCTTTAGAATGAGTTCATGTTGCGATGTAGTTATTATTGGGGAATTGGTAATCAGTTGGAACACCCTTTGGTATTATCCCAACACTTGTACACAGAACAGATTTCATAGCTACTGCAAGGCTGTAATCCCAGTTCCCTTCCCTACATGTTTTCATGTAGGCAGCTATCTCCTCTTCAGTGCTGCTCGGAAGGAGTTGCAGGCTGCCTGGCTAGATTAGAAGTTTAGCTTCAAAGAGTGCAAGTGCAGTGAATGTCCCTGCACTCGTGGCTTCACGTTAAATATAAGGAATGATGGAGGCTAATTAGTGTGTGACTCAGCAAAAGAAAGTGGTGGTAGTGTGACCCTGATGCGCATATCTCGATATGGAAAATTGAAGCTGTGTTTAATAGTGATAATGGCATAGAAATGTAAAGAATAAGAAGTCCTTGACAAGTTCATTTCTCAAATTTAGATAAAAACAAAGTAAAGGGGGAGGGGGAAGATAATCACTAGAGGGCATAGAGGTTTGATAGATATGAAAAAACCAAAAGTTTTTCTTAAAAATAATAGGAGGAGGGTTTGTGTGCTTTTGGGCTATGTTGAAAGATGAGAATAATTTTTAATATTCAAAGTGGATGAAAGTCAGTATGGTAAACAAGGATATATCAAAGAAAATATTCTTTTCAAAGCAGTATCATAAAATTATTATATAAACATTATCATGTATAAATTCTCAGTGGAAGAAAACATTCACATAAGAAACAGTATATGCATTTGTGGTGGTTTTCATATGAATCGTGAAGCTGATTCATATCACAGTAACACAGTCAGAGCCCTGTTCTGTTGACCAGTGTACAGATGCATTTGCAATACCAACAGAATCGTGCTATAGTTGCCCTGTCACGGAAAAAATTGCGATGAAGGCCGCCTCTTCTATACATGGAATTTTAGATACTGTTACCCCAAGTGCCTATCATGTTGTTTGCCTCTGTAGGATTCAGCTGCATAAATTACATTGTCAAGTCAGGTACTCCAGGGTTGTATTAGCATAACTTTATTAGCTAAAATCTCAGCATGGGCAGAGCTTCAGGCTCCAGTTGACCCCTAGATGTCTTTTCTGACAAGAAATCTATTAGGGTTACAGGGTGATTTTTTTTTTTTTTTAAACCCAACAGGCTACTAGAGAGCAGCCTCCACATTTAAGTACATGAGAGCAAAAATACTTGTTTAATGAGTCAAAATATCATTTTTACATTAAAGTTTCAGTGAATGCAATGATAAAACAGAATCTGCTTCTAGAATCTACATATGCGGTGTTTGAATTACTGAACTTACAATTTTCATGCAGGACAACAGCAACATTTTCAACTTATTCAGTGTATTTAACTCCAGGTTTTCTTTGGGAAACACTGATCTATTCAACTGATGGCCAATTTACTGCTCTGAAATCTCAGCCATTCTTTTTGCCTCTCAGTATTTCCCAAATTTCCCTTTCCTTTTGCTAAAGCTAATGGTGACTGTACAGGTCAGCATTTGAGATTTAGTAACACATTAAACACCGTAACTAAAACCTGTGTTTCTCAGCTGTAGTTCATACTGGATGCTATCTTTCCAGAGAGAACTATAATGCAGGTCCACTGGATGGATCAAATCATATTGATCAGAGTTCCTAACAGGAGTTTCTGTTAAATGATGATGTGGCTTGATGTCCAACATGTCCTAGGAGCTTTTGGCAGTTTTGCATTGGTCCATGTGTTACTCTTACAACATAGAATCAGTGAGACATCCTGTTACTTCACAGCATTGGCCTTCTTATATCTTAGCAATGCTGTGAAATAACTGTAGCTAAATTCCTATACCAGGTTTGAGTATTGCTGAACCATGTATATAATTTTTATCTAAATACTAATTAGTGTGAGGTGAGTATTTTTTATGAACTGTGCTTGGGTTTAGTTACTAGTGGGCTTTTTTCATTAAGAAAGGCAGGCAGGGGGGCTTGAAATTTGCTCTTGTATTAAAGCAATATTATTACACAGTTTACCATTTTATGGAAAAATTAAAGTATACTGCTATGTATTTATTAAGCTTAGCATTTCCTATGCTCATATTTCAGTTATAGTTTAAATCTTGGTACATTCATTCAACTGTTTCATTTTCTTTCTTTGTTGTTTTTAAACCCCTAACTGCCACTTCTATTTGTATTTTAAAATTTAGTAAGAAGGGCAACTGGACTATTTCATTTTGCCTTTTTTTGTTTTCCACCATCCTTTTCAGGTTGGAGTTATTTCGTAGTTTAGCTTCTCTGTGTTACCAACAGAGTTAGCAGTTCTAAAGGCAGTCATTCCATTCTAGAACTTGAGAGGAAAACTTTGCAATCTCCCCTCTGCTTTAAGCAAACACTTTTTGATATTAAAGTTGCAGAGTTTCTATAGTGTGATCAGGTTTTGAACATAAACTAAAATTAAGAATGCCTCTTCTGCACATTTAGAGAGATGGCCAGATAAACATGGGAGGAATACATTGTTCTAGTAGGGAAAACATTTCAGTAGATTTAATTTCTGGCCAAGAAGCAGCAAAGTTGGGTACCAAAAATGCGAAACCAAGTTAACAACTAGACATTTAAATCATTTAATAATGTCCTAAATTATGATAAATTAATAAATTTATTAGATGTTGAAAAATAATTTCAGCATAATCCTCAAGACTGCCAAATTGATGTCTGTCTTGTTACAAAACCACGATGAACCTTTTTAAAATTAAATCATAAACCTCTACATTTCTAAAAATTGTAAGCATCATATGTGCAGATTAATAAATGATACAACTGAAAAGATATACCTGTTGTCTATTTCTGGATAGATTAAAACCAGTATTAACAAAGTATGGGATTGCATTTGTTGTCCTTCACTGTTCTTTCTGCTGCTAGCTTCCTGTAGAAGAAAGGAAGAACTGTGTATGGTTTTTAGTTCCAGGTGGTTCTCTGTGGATCTTAAACAGCGCAGGAGGTGTGATAACCTCATCGTCTTCTGGTAGAGTCCCTGCATCTTCTTTCAGAATTAGGATATTAGCAAATAGCTTTGGTTTTCAGGCTTCCATTGAAGAGTATGCAGTGAATGTACAGTTGCACTGCTTAAACTGCTGATTTTCAATGCAATCAAAGCTCTCTCATAAACATGATTTTGTTATTTTTCCATCTGCTTTTGTGATTAGGCTGAATCAGTTTTGACAGATTTAAGCCAAATCAGTGTAAATCCCTGTGAGAGAAAAAAAAAAAGCAAGAGTATTCATCCAAAGACCTGAATTCTTCAAACTTCTTAAAATGAGTTTAAACAGTGCAACTTTCTGTGTGAAGGTAAAACACTAACGCCGTGGTTCCCCTTTCAGTGAATGTAATGTTTCATAAAGCCACGCTGCTAGCAAATGCTAACCTGGCAAGAAGAAAATTTTGCAGCAGGATCAGCTACTTGATCCAATTAATGCACAGCTGCATGAGCACAAATGATGGGGCAAGAAAGACAGCAAAAGTTTATTCCTGTTGATATAAAGAGCCATTGAAGTCCCACTATCTTGTCCAAGAGATTTGAGATTTTCTTTATTGTTTTTCTCCCTTCAGGTGTCCTTATAAAAGTGTATATTTATAAATCTTAGTCTGTTTGAATTTAAACTGTATTATCTTCTTTCAACCTCTTGAATTATAGTAATCTGAACCCTAGTTTCAGCCAAGTGGACAAACAAAAATAAATACAGTGTGCTTTTTCTACGAAGAGTAGTTCTTCAGCTTGTCATTAAATAGGTATTGATGGACTTTGAGCCCCACTTCTTGACAAATGAAATAAGAATGTTCCCTGTCAGTGTTAAGCAGCCCAGGTCTGATTGCAGTCCATTTACCTAAACCCTTGCTTTATGATACGGTTCAGAATTCCTGATTACAGTTGAAAATGAAAATAATTGGTCTTCCAATTCATGCTTTGATTATATTTCAGTGAGGTGAAGAGAAACTGAAGCCTGTGGAAAGTGCTTTAGTTGGTGTGACTGAGATGCCTAGGGCCAAGCATGAATGTGCATCTCCTAGTTCGTTCTTCAGAGCGGCTTTGGGATTCTCCGCTATTAACAGTGCCGTTAAACGGAGGAGAAGACTGCACGCCCTGTCATGTAGAATAGCTTTCTTTATATGACAGCTTTGTTTCATTGCTACAGTTTAAGTGTTTCCTAGAAGCACATTAATTTAACAACTACATAAAATAATAAGCTTCTGTAGCAGTTTTTCCCCTAGTAGTTTAAAACTACTTTTGTATCATTTCTAGAAAATACTTCTCTTCATTTAAAAAAACCCAGAACATCTTCTTTCTTGCACTTTGGTAATTTGTTTGAGGGTGGGTTTTTTAATTTCTACAATGAAATCAACAGAGTGGTGAGATTTTCTGGGTGTATTTATATTGTTACACTTTTTTTTTCTTTTCCTTAATAGAAGTATTATACAGACTAGTTACAGAAAAATTCACTGACTTCAGTGTGCTTAGGTTAAGCTTTTAGGTCAAATTACATAAAAAAGCATTTTCTTTATGTGTTTTTCTGGGGTTTTTTTTATCATGTATGAGTGTAGAGTTGTATGTATCGATTCTGATCATTTCTCTGCCAGTAGCCAAAACTCCATCTACATTTCAGGTCATTACACATCATGCAGCTGATGCTAATGTGACTTGTCACTGCAAAAAAATAACTGCCTGCACATCTTGTTGTTCTGAAAACTGTCATGTGATGGTTTAAAACCATTGTTCAATGTTATAAACATAACTGTTTGGCTTGAAGTAACTAATGCAGTCTTCACTGGATTGGTTGTATTGTGTACTACAGTGTGTTTTATACCTTTTTTTTCATTGCTTTAGCTTCCCTGCTTCCCCATATGTGCTGCTGGAGTTCATTTTGATACTTGTGATATCATGAATTCAAGTCTCAAATGAATTCTTCAGTCAGATTGGATATGTAGGGTAAAACTAAATGTGTGAAAGCATTAAATAAAACTGCATTGATCTGACAATCTTACCTGTTCATCTGGGAGAATTATAATGTTGATGTACTAAGGCTGCAAGCATATTTCTCCAGTGTTACTTCTGTTAATTAGCTCCATATGCAGAGGTTACAGTGTGCCAATGCTCACCTTTAAATTAGACTTCACTGTTATACAAAACTGAGAATGTTAAAGACAAATTGCTCTGTTAAATTGATTTGTGAAATCTGATAAATTGTTCCTTTTTTTTCTTTGCTTTTTGCTTTTATTCTTTTTTCCTACTGCTTCCCCTGAAGTCTCCTACCAAATGGTTTTGGAAACTGGTTCCTGTAAGTTTGCCCAACTGCTTCACTTTGATCAACTAGCTTATTTTGGGAATGGCTTTGTCCATGTCATGCTGATCTAATCATTCATTTCATTTATCTCTACAAGAAAATTTTATAACAGACCATATTGGAAAGGTACACATAGTACAGAACCTTGTTTTGCAAGGTAATCTGCAAAAGAAATTAAAGCTAGGATGCTGGGTAAGGAATTATTTTTCAAGCAGTCAAGTTCTGTATGGGTTTGAATAAGGTAGTGCTACCTGTCATTAATTAATGCTGAATGATCAGGTTTTTTGCAAACTAAAACCTCTTGCAGAAGGTTCCAGCAAACATAGACAATTTGATACTGACTCTCTTAAAAAGAGATGTGCAGAAAGAGTTTTTGATTGTTGATGCTACATGAAACCAGAAAAGTTCCGGTTTAACAATATGAAATCATTACACCATTTGTTGAGGTTTTCCTGATTTTTCAGCAGATTTTAGACTGCTATTAACCTCTTCCCACACAAAGTAACCCAAAGCAATCTACTTTTATTGATACTGTAATTTCACTAAAAGCAATAAAAAGTAACTGTTTGGGTCTGCAATAGTAATAAATTTTGTTTTCTTTCTGCTGTGTCACTTGAGGATTATTGTTACTTTCCTCTACCATATAGTAATTCACCCCTGAAATGTATTTGGATTGTTTTTTCTATCACAGGTTTGTCTGGGAACAAAGCAGTCAGTTTTTTAGGTACAAGCAGAATTGCATGCTCCTGGTCTGAATTCCAAAGAACTAATTCTCATCTATCTTTGGTCTAACGATTACCAAATAACTGATCTAGCTAGTGGTCACTCAGATATTAAGTTACCCTAACTAGTAAAAAATTGTTTATACATTGCAAAGAGAATTAAAAAATAACAAGGCAGTTGCATGTACACAACAGAAATTATTTGGTGTCTGGAAAAACAGTGAAAAAGTACTGTCTTCAGCAGGCTAATCAGTATTCAAATTTATAGCAGTTTGTGCTATTCAGGCTATTTCTCTACAAAACTATCTGTTACAGTTGTGACACAAAAATGCACTGCTCTTCACAGTAAATTGTGTTTTGCAATTAAGATAGCATAATTTAATGGAGGGAATAATGCAAAAAGCTGGGCTGTGATCAGAAATTCAAGCAGCAGTTTGTTTTATTTGCCTCATTTTTACAAAATAAGGTGGCTACTTCAAAGCAGTTTCAGAGTATGTTTTTGTTCTATTTTGGCCTAAGGTGTTAGTTGACTAATGATTCTCTTCCACTGCATAAAAGTGATATTTTGAATATAAAATAATTCAATCTGTTGAAAAGGTAACTCCAATTTGCCAGCCAGCTGTCCATAAACAACTCAACTAGTGGTATTTATGTTGCTTTGAGGTTGTTTGGTAGAGTTGAAACCCAAGTGCTACTAATAATGTAGTAGGAAGGCAGTGGCTCACTCTAACAGTCCATCTAGCCTTCTGATGGCTTCCCCTTACCTAGAGCAAGTGTTTCATAGTCAGACAGACACACCTGAGCATACAGGCAGCTGAAAACTTACTCTGCCACATATCTGCTATATAGTAAATGCCTAAGTGTTCACTGTTAATGATTAGCTCAGAATACACATGAGCACTTCGTGTAGCTGGTGTGCTGGTGGCTCATCTTTAGCTGACCTTGTTTACAAGAATCTGGGCTATACCTGGACTTGTTTTAGCAGAATAAGCTCAAAGGTGCTGAATCAGGCTGGTTTAGGATCTCAGAAACAAGATGTCTGTATTAGCATTTATGTGGAAATTAGCACTGGAGCTTTATAATAAACAGAGTTCATCTTTTGCATTATTGCATCCATATTTATTAGCAAACATTACAGCTGATGAGAAGAATTTCTTCAAATGGGAGTTTATTAAAAATGCATTGCAATTGCCAGTGTCTTTTTATTTTTCAGTATAACTTCTTTTATCTTTTCAACCAAATTAAAACATGATGGCTGTTAAACCCTAATGAACCTGGCATATCAGGTTATATAAGTTTCTTTTTTCCCAAAGTAACATGCCTGGCATGCTCTCAACAGTGAATTAAGTCCTCTTCCTAGGCCCACTTTAATGATATGGCACAGTTTCTAGCATCTGCACACACTGTTCATAAGGCCAGTGAAGGCATCGTTGAAGGGACAGTAGACTCTTTCACAGGATTTACTCTGCAAGACCACTATTATTGATAGCATATTTTTGAACACTCCATTAAAAATATGCCATTTAAAGGGATGTATAACTTGCACAGGGGCCATGATGTTAGACTCCATTTGTATACTGTATCTTTTATCATTATTCATAATTATTTTTAATATTTCATTGACTGAATTCCAGTCATTTTGAGAGGGAACTACATGTATTTAAAGCTTAGAGATTTTTTTCATCATAGTGGGTCATTAGATGGCCATAAAGTGGAAAAGAACAAACTTTCCCTACAAGCATAATTGGCCTATTTATTTAGAAATAGTAGGAAGTACTGCTAACTTGGGGAAAAGTATATTAATAATGCATGAAACACTAACATGATTTTGATTAGTATTAGTGAATATTTCCCATAGCATGCAAAAAGGCATTTTCATTTTCACACACTTGACACACAAATACCAGTACATTTCAAGTATGAAACAGACCAGCTCATAAGGTGGTTTTTTAAAAATATGAATTGGCTAAAATAGAAGTTATCTGAGCCTTTATTTTTCTAGAACTGTGTGTCTACTGTTGTTAGATCAGACTTACACTTCCTTGGCCAGTTAAAGGACGCTGACATTCACTAAAGATAATCCTTGACAGAAATCCAGTGACAGTAAGTATAGCCTTCAGGGTTAGTCTGTGGTTCCACAGACTCTTTTTGCCAGCAGAGCTGACTTAAACAATTCCCACCCCACCCATAAAACCTCCAGCCCTGCCCACTCATTCACTGCAGAAGCAAAGGAGGGGGGAGATGTAGCTGGATCAGTGCTTTTACCACACAGTCCCAGCAGCAGTTGCTCCAGCACAGCCAAAAGGTGTGGAGAATAGGAGATAATTCCTATCAGCTTCAGCTTCGCCGGGAAGTGTAACATTCACAAAGGCTTTTCAGAGTTCTTACAGGGAGACTTTGAGCTTAGTGTGTATAGATGAATTAAAATAGCCTAGAATTAACTCAGGAAAACTTTTGGCATCATAAGTAGTTCTGTGGGATGAATAGAACAGTAACCCTTCAGTGCTGTTTTAAAAATAAGTTTTAGTAAATTAATATCAATACATTAAAATCTCTATCACTTTCCCTCTGTTTGTTTTCCCAGGAAGAACTGAAAAGAAATTAAGAATGATGAATGACTTTTTTTTTAAGTAAGCCCCCTCTCCACACAAAAAACCCAGAAACCCATGCAAAGTATATTTGCTGCAGAGAAATGCTACCTTGGTGTTCTGAACTAATGATCTCTTTATACACTAAGTTGTTCTACCAAGTGTTTCTTTGTATAACTGGACCACTGCATGGTTGTAAAACTTGACCATTAATGCTTCTCTATGTTTACAACTGCTTAAATTGACATGTGCTAGTAATAAAATGGGAGTGGATCACACACAGATTTTCTTGTTTCTGAGTTAGTATGTTATTAAGCTGAAGTTACATCAGCTAAGGATTTGTCTCATGTTTACTTACATACAGATCATTTCTGATTATATGCCAATGAGTGTTGAGCATTAATTAAGGTATATGATGTTATAGATACATCATCAAAATTTGATAGTTTTGAAAGAAAAGTTGTAGGTTCCTTTCTTCATGTATTGTTTATACCATTAAAAATGGGGCATAACATGAGTAGTTTTTAAAAATCTAACACTAAGGATATTCAGCTGTTTATTGAATACTGCTTTTTCACTAACTGTAAAACGTACTGTAAAACCTACCCTCTTCATATGTTCCATAGCCTTTGTGTCTCAACATTTCCTTACTCTACATTGTAGGCTCGTTACAGGAAGGAGCAAACCTTGCTGAAGCAGCTGCCCTGCATTCCATTGGTGGAGAACCTGCTGAAAGATGGTACAGATGGTTGTGCTCTAGCAGCCCTAATTCACTTCTACTGTCCAGATATTGTTAAACTGGAAGGTATGTCTAACACTTGCCTTTGTGCTGTGGAACTTGAACCAACCTGGAAAAGTGTTATTCTTGAAGCAGCATAAGCACTTTCTTGTGAATCTCAGCAGTTACAGATATAAACCATGGAAGAGGTTAGTCAAGCTCTGCATAGCTGCACTGTGTTGCAAATACTCTGTGTTCTGGGCTTTTAGTTCACCTGATAGTTGCCTGTAATGTTTCTAGAGTAAATAAAAACATGTAGCATAGAACCTAGTGGTGTCCTGCTGTTCTGCAGTAGCGATTGTCGGTGATGAGCAGCTACATCTTATGCTTTTGCTTGGTGGCCTGGTTAAAGTCATGTCTTCCTCTTGGCAACTGAGAGCCTCATGTAGTTGTAAAATGTCTTGGCAGCTAACACCCATCATTTTCTGCCTGTGTTTTGTCCATGATACCTTTGATGTCGTGGGAACACTTGCACAGAAGCATCCTGAGAAATCCAGGAATCAGAACAAGGGTATAAAGCTTACTAAGGACTGACACCTGGAATTCATCTGCACAACCACTTTATAGGAAGCTTCCAGCACAGTGGGCGTTGAAGATGAAAGACACTAAGATGCATGCATTCACCATTCTTCTTCAGCTTGTGAATTTTGAAGAATCTTTCAATTTACATAAATGTTGCAGCCAAATATACACTATTGCATGTGATTAGGGAAAAGTTAAAACTTGTGTAGAGTTGAATGGGAGCAACAGCTCCTTCCTTCTTACTGTTTTATCATGGCTGAAAACACAGACAGTCCAAAAGATCTTGTATACCTTGTGTGACCACATACATACTTACCAGCAGATTCCTCCAGCATCTGACTTTAAACAAGAAAAGGCACATGTTATCTTTTGAATTTTAGTTTTATGTTCTTCTTGGGTGTCCTGACTTAATTTTCCCTGAAGATACATAAATGTGCAAGCATTTGTCTCAGAAGTAAATTCAAAGGTACGATGAAGTGACTGGAAGCACTTTAGAAGACTTTGCCCACCTTCTCTGTGTTTAAACATCAGTTTTGATGCATGTTAAATTTCACTGAGATTTGGTTCTGTATTGGACTGAGAAGGGCAGGTAACAAAATGCATATGCAAAACTGCTTTAAAATGCAGTAGCAAAAAAGAGAAAAATAGTTAACTATTGTTCTCTGTAGTCTGAAACATATCGTCTCTTCTCATTAAGACTTTATTTAACTTTCAAATCTAGGTTTCTGTCAAAGAACACAGAACTAGAAAAGACTCCTTACATTAATGACTCAAGAAATTGGCTATTGTACAAAATTCTATAATCTCTTTCATGAATTTTCCATGTTCTATCATAAAACATATCTAGTTCTTGAAAATCGATACTCTTCTTACCCACTGTTGCAGTGCTCCATTTTTACATGGTTTTAAGTTATATTCTTGTTTTCTGTCTGTCTGAATGTGCTTGTAGCCTGTCTTCGTGCCTTTGTTGTTCTTCCAGCAGTACCTTTTGGCTTGAATAGCTTCTCCTAGTCTGACATCTACCTTTTTGATATATTTTTTTCTTCTCTTGTTTTGCCCAGGCTACTGAACCAGACATTTTCAGTTGTCTCTATTGAGAGACAGCTTCTCTGTCACTACTGGAAATAAACTTTCTCATGCATTTTAGCATTATGTTTGCTTTTTTTCATAGCTGCATCATACTGAAACCTCATGGATATCTTTACATTGGCTAATACACCATACCTTCCTACATAAATCACCTTAGAGTTTTATTAGCTCCTAATGTGTGATTTTTGCATTACTAAATTTAATCCCATTTGGGGAAGCTTGGTCAAACTTTTTTTTTCCCCCCATTGAGAATCATCTGTGCAGTTGGGATGATTAAAATATCCAATTCCCACAGGATGGGAATCATTGTCCTGCTATTACCACAGTAGATTCCATGTCTGAAGAAACCTTTTACCCTAAGCAATTTTAAATGGTTGTGTGGAAAAACATGTCTATTAGTGATTAAACATGGGGCTTTATTACATGGAAATAGGAGGACTTAGAGCATAACTTCCATTTCTACAAAAAGCAAAGCAGAAAAATAATAAACTTGTTAATAGTGAAATAACACGATTCAGGTTTAGGAAAATGCCTAAAGATATAAAACTGCAAAGATGAAATGTAGAGTTGTCATTTCCTAAATTTCTGAAATAGGAAAATAAAAGCCTCCAGGGGGAGAGGGAAATACAGTCTGAATTTATCCAGAAAATGCTCCAGAATCCAGCAAAGCAAAAAGCAGTTTTCTAATCTTTGCTTCTATTATTCCTTTTTAGATATTTGTTTGAAAGAGACAATGTCTTTGGCTGACAGCTTGTATAATCTACAATTGATTCAAGAATTTTGTCAGGAGTACCTTAACCAGTGTTGCCATTTCAGTCTTGAGGATATGCTCTATGCAGCTTCTTCAATAAAGGTAAACATAAATAAACAACTAGATACGATATATCCAGTATTTTTGGTCTATTGCTGTATGGCTGTATGAAAAAGCACATCATTGCATCTCTTGTTGGTATAGCATGCAACACAAATTTCAGCAGCATGTGAAACCACCTTCTTTTGGCAGTCACATTGCTCTGGTAATTTCACAGTATTTTTTTTTAAAAGCACTTGTGCAAGCACTTAAAATCTTTGATTTTGTGTGAAACCGTTTCACATTTTATATTTCTTATTAGTTGTTAGTTAAAGCTTGTAATCTGTGATGTTTCTGTTAGAACTCATGCAGATCCCCATTACGTTTTAACTTAAGGTTTTCACAAAAGGACAAGGCATTGAAGAGCTGTTTATGGAATTATTAGTCACCCTTCTTAGTCATTTCTGTATACACCTTGAAGAGTTTTCACTTTTGTAAGTCTAAGATTCTGAGTTAATTTCATTGAAAATCCTAATGGTTTTATGCCCAGAACACTGGCAGGAACACAATTCCAACACATGCAGTTGTTTGAATGAGTGATTAGGTGTTTTCATTTGTTCTAAGATCCTGGGATTTTTAGAAAGAGGGAAAAAAGGCTTAATCTAGCATTTTTAAGCTTGTGTGAAAAGACAAGGAGAAATGGAGTTGTTTCTTGCCTAATTGTTTAATTTTTGATTGCGTTTCTCTAAGATTTTTGTTTAAGATTCTTGTTGGCCTGCCTTTGGGGAATGGAATATTATTCATATGGAGTCAGCATTTCTGTTGCAGATGGGATGTAATGGGCTTCTAAGTATCTGGGTCATTTCACTGCTCATATGATCTTTCCAGCAATCTCCCAAGCTGAGTCAGAGGCCAGAGCTTGAATGCAACTGTGTTGTCTCCTGTGGAGTCGAACCCAGTCCTTTTCAAATAAGTAATGAGTTGCCAGGGTGAGTAAGGGCAGTAGGACCAGGCCCTGTAAGTCTAGACTCCTTAGCTGTTGCTCGGTTTTTTTGTGTATGCAAAGTTGTATAGTGACTGCTTTCAGTCAGCTTCTGGTGTTTCTAAATCTCAAATACAGTAACCTACTTGTAAAAAGTTTGCTGCACTGCAGTCTCTCTTGCCTGTAGTTTCCCAACAAACGGTCCTAGAACCACGTCCAATGCCCTGAGTAGGACTCCTTCACTGCATTTTGATTGTATCTCTCTGCTTATGGATATATGGAATAAATGGGATTCGTTGTTCTTTGGTTTCACTTGTGGCAAGTAAGAATACCATTTTTGTAGTACTGGTTTGAATTATGTCTCAAGGCAGTATGCACTATGAAGCTTTAATTTTTAAAAAAGTAACTATATAAAATGTTTTGTCAGTATCCCAGTGCATCAGCCTTTATGCCTCTAAAATGCTACAGACTCACTAATTTTACTGTTTCTGAACACTGTTCAGAAAAAAAACAGTGTTTTAGAGGGGATTTAGATTTCTTTCAAAGACCTAGAGTATTTCTAGAGCTGAGAAGACCCTTTTGTGATCATGTTTTTACAAGTTGCTGTGGTGTGGATACTTATTTAGATGTAAATGCTACAAAGAAAGGCTGCCAAGTTTTTCTTCTAAAACTTGGCACAGAAACTTTGGCTAATGCTATAAACTGTTTTTCTGGTGTTAAGAATTAATTTGCTTTCAAAATAAATTCACAGTTAAAGGAGTTCTTTCTTAGTTTTCCAGGGCATCTGATTAGGGTGCCTTTTAATAAATGGACATATTCTCCAATGAATTTTATTGCCACTTTTGATTAAAAACTTGTGTTATAATGGGTATTTTAAACAGGACACACTGATTTTGTCCAGTTAGTAGAAGTCACCTTTATGTCAATCTGACAATATTCATGTAGTACCAAGTTTTAGGATTCTTAGAAGCATGTGCCTTTGTTTCAGGTGTCTGTGTTAATCAGCAAAGGTTTCTGTTTGTTTTCAGGGTGACTCATACTGCACAATAGGTGGCACTACGCTTCTGATTAAAAGTCTGTTACATTCATAGTGGTGACAGAAAGAATAAAGAGAACCAAGCTGCTGGTATGGTACTGGAAAAGCTGCAAGAAAAAAAATGACAGCTGAGTTTTTGGAAGGACAGCTCTGTGCCTTGTGTGGTCCTAGAAATTACACTAGGTATCCTGACTTCATGCTAGTCCTTGAGAGGGAAGGGAGCAGAGCCTCTGTCTTTCACAGTCATTAAGGACAAAGTGCGTACCTTACAATCCTTACTGGGCACACTGCACTGTCCTGTTAATGTTAAATCAAGGTAGGTTGTAGATAGTACATGATGTAAAAATTCAGTGTGGGACTTGACCAGGTGATTGTGCCCACTTTTGGTTTTCTCATCAAAATGCAGAGAAACCAAGCCAGAGTAATTGAAACCTCTGATCAACAAATATCCAGAGTATTTGAAACAGGCTCTCAGCTTTTGCAGCAGATAAAACTGTTGGCTTAGTTCTCTTTTGGCACAGAGGAGAAATGAGCTTTATCTGGCTTGCTAGACAGCTCTAATATGTCCCAAACAAATGAAGCAGAAAGTAAGTTTTGTTGCTCCTCACTAGCCTATTTCTCTTCCTCTATGAAAAATACATTTGTGAAGTTCTTCATGAGATGTTTACTAAGGCAGGGCTACTGATATTAAAGAAAGAAATATTTGAATACATTCCATGGGTGCTTGAGGCACCACCAAGGGTCCATACTGGTTCCTGGTTGTTTTCCTTTGAGACAAGCAAATGCAAGCAGAGAGAGAGAGTACATAAAACAGTCACAATATTTTCTGAATCCTCCCTGTATATTTAACAAGAGGAAAGAGTAGAAAGTCTTGGATCTCTTGTTAGTTGTACAGAGTGCTTTTTTGCCCTGATTCTCCTTCTTGTCTTCTCCTGTGAGAAGTTTTATTCTGAGACAGGATTTTTCTTCTTGGCCTTCACCCATATCTGTGAAATGACATAGAACTGAGATATATTTTTTTTCTTTAGTTGTGTCTTGACACACACTTGCTGCCTCTCCAAAGAACAAGTTTGTAGAACTAGAAGAACTTGTGTGAGGTGCCATCACAGGAAGCACAAACTGCCTGGCAGAACAGTAGAGACTTCTGTATTGCTTTGGCCCAACAGTTGCTTAGCACTGCAGTGTCAGTATGGCATAGCATTTGTGGCTTGAATAAACGTCTTCTGGAACGTAACATTCCTGAAAGGATGTTTTAGGGGATATGTATGGTGCCTGAATAGAAAGGGGAAGAAAGGCTTCTTGTACATGCCATTTGCCACAAGATCTATGTTGAAAATACTTCTAAAAGGAAAAAAAAAAATCTTTAATGCTTGGTATTTGGTTGTACTCTTGGTATTTTTATATCATTCTTTGTTTATTTTAGCAGGACCAGAGGGTTCAGACCTAAGAGCAAATCATTTGTGAGGTTTACTGACAAACAGGGTGCTGACAGACAGCTTGAATCTTGTGATGTTTATCATTATTTCAGAGTTCACACAGGAACTTGGCATTGAACCAATTGGTACACAGTTAATTATTGTCTTCTGTAAGTGTTCTTTTACCTGAGCCTTCAAGAATGGGTGTTGTTTTGTGGGGTTTTTTTTAAAAAGTGATCTTAAACTTTTACTACTTCTTAAAATGTATTGTTGTATGTTCCTTTTTCATTGATAAAGGATTGAGTCAGGGTGAGACAAAGATCACAATCAGTATTGGAACACCTTTTACTAATTCAACTGCTATTATTACAAGAATGAATTCATCATTGATAAGATTGATAGAAAGCATTCATTTGCTCACACAGTTCATGCATACACAGATGCTTGCTCAGTCATTTTTTCTGGGTTCAAGGCCAACCCAGTGGCCTCATAGAAGATGGGGATCATACTGACCCTCTGGTGGCTTTTGAGAAGGTGTCCAGAAGGTCTCTCAAGGGGTCACTTGTCTCTTTAGGTGTGTATATACGTAGAATTGTGTACTCTTTGTCTGCTTATAGCAGCTACTGCCCTCATGAGCATGGTTGGGGTTATACAACCTGTTGTTGACACCAGCATGTGCTGATCGCCTTGTACAGATCTTGGCCAGTCCTGCTGTTCGGAGTCTCTGGGCTCTTGGGGAGTCAACAAGGCCACAAGTCTCTGCAGCCTCTTGGTTCCTGGGGACTTCAGCGTACTGCCCCTCAGCATGGGAGGCTTCCTCTCTTAGGCTGCTTTTTTCTGGTAACTGTAGAGTCTGGTCACTCACACTCATGCAGAAGCATGTTCATTCAGCATGAAAGCTTTTGGAATGTGAAATGAAGCAAATCTGAGAGGTGATTGCTGTCTCTTGTCTGTGAAAGGCATTCCTCTGACCTAATTGTGGGCCAGACTCTCAACTGTGCAGAATCACAACTAAGTCCAGGTACCTTATTTTGCACTTGGTTACTAACCAGAGCAGGCAGAACAAATGTTTGTCCTGTCAAAGGCTCAGTAGGCCAGATGGAGAGGCTGGTTCCAGAACTTCCTTTTTTCTTCTTTTTTTCTTTTCTTTTTTTTTTTTTTTCATTGCTGAATTGACAGGAGAATATGGAGTTGTTTTATATTTATTCTATTTGAATATTTTGAATACTTGCACTTTCTGATGTAATGTTGATGGTAACGTTGCAAACAATGAAGGCAGGAGCTGGATTCAGTTCTGTGAGAAATCATGTCAGATATATTACATAGATAAATCAGAGAAATTTAGGGCTGCACGATGTCCACACGTGTTGTACAGCTTTTTTGTTGTTTAAAAAAAACCAAACAAAAAAATAAACACAGTGCCAGACTGCTAACCCAAGGCTGAACTTGAGTTAAGTCCATGTCCCTGTGCATATGGACTCCTTAAGGACCTGGGAGAGCAGCTGGCTGTGTTTGGTGAAGCAATTTAGATAAGTATGTGGGAGTCTGCCCAGGGATTTGATTTCCATCTGACTGATTTAAAGGGGTTTTGGGAACAAGAATGAAAAGGCAGATTCAACCAGGGACCAGTAGTTTGAGACCTCTCTCCTGAGAGGGACCAAATGTTCCTGACTATTTAAAGGGAAGCAGCATGGCTTGCTTTCGCTGATGTTAATTGGCCAGTTTTCCCACTCCTTTGTTCTGGTCTGAAATGAGACATACAGGAGTTCTCAACTTGAGCTGCTGTGGCAGGAGATATGACAAACTGGTAGTTCATGGATCATCTACAGACCTGTAATTTGGCCTTCTCCAGAGAGTCTGAAACACTCTAATTTTCCTTCAGTCTTGATGCATTTATATTGGTACTTTTATAGCATAAATTACAGTTTTGCATTTGAGGTAACTTACTTTTCTGGCCTAGCCAACAGAGATTTTAATGTTCATCATGATATAGATTTTACAGTGTATTTTTATGTTCATTTTGAGAAAATTCCTAAGCAGCATCTGTGGCTGCTTTTTCATTCAATTTTAGTGGATTCAAGTCTGATTACCAAGTATTTCTATGCAGATCTACAACCTATAAATATTAGAAGGATGTCTTTTACTTTAAGTGGCAAGATTGGACGTACCATTGCTGTTTAGCTAATTCAAAAATTAACTGTGATTTTAAAGCTGGAGGGGGAGTAGAGACACTAAAGAAAATAATTTATCCTTTTTGTATAAGATGTTATAAAGCAAGCTGGCTTGCATCTCCCTTTGGTAAAGAATCAAGTAATGACTAGATTTGATCCTCAGAATATGGGAATACTTTTTTTTCTTCCAAAAGATGGCCTTCCAAAATCTGTTAAACAGAAAGATTTTTGTTGTACAGTACCAGAACATGGAATAAAAAGTAACCAGTAGCGCAGCAGAGTACATGCAACTAATGAACAGTCTGTAAAGATAAAATTGAAAAAAATAAATCAAAATGTTTAGCAGAGAAAAGCATCTGTGAAGCAGCAAGTCTGCCATCTGCTGTTCAGGGGTTTGGAGCCAGTCTGAGCTCTCAGAGCTTAGTTCAGTACTGTTAAAAGACTGTTATCCTTCTCAGTATTTTTGTGTGGAAGTGCACGTGACAATCATGAGCTACTACAATTCTGTCTGCATAATCAAGGCAAAATCTGTGGAAATCCTCTCTTTGTTCTTTCTAGCTTTAGGTAGCAGGATTAATACAGACTCACTGGTATTCTTTTTTCCAAAAAATCTAAGATACTGGTATCAGTCTTCCCCTTTGATCATTATTATCAACAACCCTTTAAATAACTGATGAGAAAATGCTTTTCCCATCATGATGTTTCACTTTCAAACATCTCAAGTAGCCTCAGTTCCAAGTGGGACTGTGCAGCCAATAGTTTTATTTTTGCTTCAGTAAATACTGCACTGATGGCATTGGAAAAACAAGCTCTCTTGCAGTAGCTTGGGAATGCACAAAAGATACTCTGAGAAGTAGTATCTGACTCCTTCATAAAACAGTCACACTACTAAATGCAGCATTTCAACACAAACACACAAAATTAGAATATTTAAATAGTATTGCAGATGGGGAAAAATTAGAACAGTTTATAATTGGATTTTTGTAGCAAAAGAAATTACCATGGTGTGACCTGGCAGGGAGCTAAGACAACCACAACAAAAAACACCAAGGGATGCACAGCACAACTGCTCAGCAACCGGAGCTAATACTTGGCTAGTTCTCAAGCCAAACTGCTTTCCAGCACACCTACGATTGCACACTGAGCATGACACCATATGGTATGGACTTCCCCTTTGGGCAGTAGGAGTCAGCTGTCCCGGCTGTCTCCCCTCCCAACTCCTTGTGTACCCCCAGCCTACTCACTTACAGGGCAGTTTGAGAAGCTGGAAAGTCCTTGACTTGGTGTAAAAACTGCTCAGCAGCAACTAAAAACATCAGTGTGGCATCAGCATGAATCTCATACTGAATCCAAGAGACAGCTCTAATAGAAAGAAAATTATCTCAGCTAAAACCAAGACAAAAATTCAAGTAAAAAATTTAAAAGTTTGAGGGGAATTAAGGGGAGAGGGAAATGAAGAGAATAATTCTAGAAACTGTAATATTTAGAAAATGCAGCTGTGAAAATCGTATTTTGCCTGATAAGTACATCTGATTTTTTTTTTCTTTGTGTATTGTTTCCTAATGAAATCAGTGTGTGATACCAAAATGCTATGCTTAACATTTTCTTTGAATGGAAAGGATTTTGCTATGAAGTTTTCCTCACTCAGTTCTGTAATGCTGAATAAGCAGAGATGGGGTTTTTCCTACTCTATTTATAGCTTGTATATGACAACATCTGGCTGATCCCTTCATGTACTAGAGTGCAAAAGCAGCTTCCAGGCTAAGCGTATCCTTTCTTGGAGTAAAGGCTTATCTACAGGAGAAATATTCAGAGAAACTTGAATCAGAAGTGTCAAATAGATACTTAAAATTATGTTTTCAAATTTACTGATACAGAATTCAGGCAATCTTGGTTTTTATTAAACTTCTGTTTTGTTTTGGTTTTATTTTGAAAAGAGATTCTTGCCCTGAATGCTGTGGTTTGCTTCTGAAGTAGAATGACATTTTGCTTAGAATTTTTGTCAGACTTTTGCTCACACCCCCAACATTTGAGGTCTGCATTTTTAAGCCAATAAAATTAATGGAACTATGGAATTTGACATTTGAGGCACTGAAAACATAGTGAGGCTGTCAAAAGAAATCTTCAGAGGAATTCTTACATGGTCTGGATACAGTTTTTGCTTTGAGTACATCCTCTCTGGGTGTACACCAGGTGTGCTCAAATGCACAGTTAAACATTGAATGGGAGCAATATGAATGGGAGCAAGGGAGATGTAGCAGCATTACGTTAAGTGTGCATAAATCTGGGGGACTAAAATCTTCTTGTAACCTGCATTGAACAAATGCTGCTGCTCAGGTTTGTTTTGCATTAAAAACTTGTAAATTTGGATAGAACTTCAGAGAAGAGAGGAAGAGCACATGTTTGCCACAATGGGCTAGGTCAGATTCAAAATGCCTACACTGAAACTAAAGGCTACCAGAGTTCTTCATGTTAAAAAACTCTGAAAATTTTATTGCCTAGCCTTGCAAAAGACTGAGCTTTTCACTGCTCTTTTTTAATGGAAATGGCAAGTCTGTTTAAGGGGACATCCTTTTCCACCCATCCTGCACCTCTGCCCTGCCTCCAAGACATCAGGCGTGAGCATATGCTTATTATGAAACATTCCAAACAGCCACAGCCTGGTCAAGTCGTGAGTTATGTAGTTGGTGCTACAGATCAGTCTGACTAGTCTCATTTTCTAAGAAATCAGTAGAGAAGAGAATGTCAACTGAGTGAAATGCAGACACAGATCCTGAGTGCTGCTTAATCTATTTATTTGCAGGCTTGTGCTGTAACAGAAATCTATCTTTTTTCTTTTTTTCTTTTTTATCTTCTCTGTAGAGCAACTACATGGTGTTCATGGCAGAACTGTTCTGGTGGTTTGAAGTGGTGAAGCCATCATTTGTACAACCTCGGGTTGTTGTGCATCCCCAAGGTAATTATATTAAGGGTTGGTGTTAATATGCATGTTTTTCATATGTGGGTGCAGATTGCCATTGTGTTCACAAATACAATGACTATTTTAGTTAATAGGATTTGGTGGTGTACAGCCCCCTTAAAGAAGGAACAAAGGACTCTTTCCTCATGTTAATCTTCATCTCGTAAATCATAATTAGATGTTTTTATCTATTACCAAAAATTTGTTTAAATTGTTGCAGTATAATCACTTGCAAATTTTCCTGACCTAAACAAGCCTAGAATCCATTTATGCCCATGCAGGGATTACAAACCTAGTAAGGAGCCAAGAACAGAATTTAGCCTGTAGAGCTTGTATTGCTGAGGAGAAGATACCAAGAGAAAGGAACATAGATCTGGAGAAAGTGGACAGTTAGTTCATTGTAAAATTGCATTTTGTACCTGGGTGCAGAGGTCTTCCATCAGGAAGTTCTGAAATTTCTAAATCCACTTCTCAGTGATGATAACATAAACGTTCACGTGGTAGTGCTGTCCTGTCTCCACAAGAGCTAGGAAGAGATTTTCATTGTGTGGCTTTTACAACTATTTTTCTATTTATAAACTTTATAGCACTCACAAATCCAGTATTTCTAACGATTGTAGGATATGACCAAAATACTATTTTCTGGTCATAGAGTCAGTCCAAGGGTTTGGGGGAACAAATTTTTCAGAAAAATTTCCCCTAGAAGAATAATATTTATTTTTGCTAAAAAGATTGCTTACTTGTAGTTTTGTGGTTCTTTTTCAGGGTTGGTTGGGTTTTTTGTTACTGTTTTTTTAATTATTTCACCCCTTGCCTTTACTAGGAATTTTTTTTCATTCTTCATTTCCTTAGTTAGTGCCAATGTGGGAACTTTGGAGGAGGTGCAGTGGGAAGGAGGTGACTGGGTTTTAATCAAAGTAATGGATCCAGTGAAAAATCTTTCGATCTTTGGAAATCATAACTTCAGATTATTTCAGACACCCATCTCTACAAAGGATTTTAACCAAATACTAAACTGTAGTAACTTGAGCTTTGTTTTTCCTGGCAGCTGAACCTGCAAAAGACGGAGCTTCTGCTCACAGCTTGAACACTAACAGAAGAAATTACATGCATAGCCCATCTGGTTCTGACTTCGTAGCCAGGTAATGTCAGAGCATCACTGGTACTGTTTCACAACCTCCTCCTTTCTATTAAAATCAAACTCAAGTCTTTATTTAGGTTTGTTGCCTTTTTGCAATGCTCAAGGATTGAATTGCCAAATAAGAATCTGTAGATTTTTTTTGGAAGATCCCATAGTTCAGCTTGTTCCCCTGCTACCACGTTGCATGGCAGGCAACGTGTTCATGTTTGCCACTTGGACAGTGCACTGTGTCTCACCAGTTTCCAAAACACGCCTTAACCATTCAGCAGAGAAGTATCACATGGCTTCCTTGTCCTCTGCAATTTTATCTGGGGCTTCTGACCAAGTCTGCTCTGAAAGAGTTATTTTTCCAGAATTCACAGCAAATTTTCCAAAAATGGTAGAGAAAGTAAACTTAAGATAATGGCAAGATGATGTTAACTTGGTCTGATTACGTTGCTTAAGTACTGTGAAGGTCAAATAGGTAAAAATAAATACTTCTGCTATGATGAACTTCCCAGCTCTTCTGAGCAGCAGCAATGGAAAGCTATCTGCTTCATTAAATACATTTTGCATTATTTATATTTTTGGTAAATATGTGCGAATCTTTATTATTGCTGTTACAGATTTGGAGGTATATAAACCCACCCTGTTTCTCTTGTGCTGATCATGCACTTAATAAGAGGCAGAAATTGCATATTAGCCTTCTTTTTAATCCTTCTTTTGACAGAAAGGAAAGCTTTCCAGTGATCTGATCTGCACATAGTGGGTGAGGGGTGGCATCACATTATATTTATAATTTGGGGGCAAAGGTTTATTGATTGTGTCTAAATGAACACAGAGGGGAAGGTTAAAATTAACATTTTAATTGGTTATTCAGAAAATATTGGTTGCCAACCCAGCTAATTCTGTTCAGTCTTTTCTGTTGGTTTAGGATGGGGTTTTCAGAGGAGAGAGTGGTTTGGTGGTTGGTTGGTTTGGGGGTTTTGTAGTGTTTAGGGTTCTCTGCTGATTTTAATCAGGGAATAATATTTCTTACTACTGTTAAATGCTGGGATTCTGAATCTCTGTTCCTTGTGTGTATCTGAAGGGTTTCCTTTGCAGAGAATGAAGTTATTTTAGTATAAACTAAGCATGTAAGCCCAGGAGAATCAGAAACAGTAGTTTTGAAAGTATCTTTTGGAACTTCCCAAGGCCACTTGCACCTTGCCAAGCCCTGCAAGCAGTCTAACAAAGGGCTTGTGACTGTGACTGTCCTGTGGAACAGAGAAAGGTTTGCGGGTAAAAATCACTATTACTATGTAACTTCCTACCTGATGCCCCCTGTTTAGGGCACAAAATTTCAGTGACTTCCCTTTAAGAGGTTCTGTGAACATAGTAAATCCTACATCAGTGCACTTTAAAACAAATTCAAGAGACACAGAATGTTGTGCTTATTCTCGTGCTGTTGTGATCACTGTGGGGTAGGTTTTCTTTAAATGTACAGAAAGTTAGTAGAAGGGTCACTGGACAGACACCATGAGAGAAGTCTGTCTGGAGCCCTGACTACCTAAAAAGTTCCCCCAGCTGAAGCATTTATCCTTGCTCTGACAAATCTGTCAGTAACATAGTATCTTTTTCATCCAAATAAACCTAGCTTTTCTCTAAATGTGTATGAATGGTTTTGACCTAAAGAGGACTGGAAGTTTTACAGTAAGCATCTGAGTTCAACTCAAACTACAAATGTAACTATTAAATCTCTAAGTGGTCACCAGCCTGTCCTGTAATACTTCTCAAGTTTCCTGAGACATAATAGGTCTTGCAGTAAAAATCGCTGTGAACCCCTGTATTTGTGTATTGTAGTACCTCATCACAGCACTGTTTTAGTGTCTAAAAGTGATGGATAGGGTCTTGTGTTGGGACTATTATGAAAGCAATTCATGAGTAATGCAAAGATACCTCTTTCCTTATAAACCAATGTACTTCATCCAACTTGATGATACTTCACTGCATTGTAGGACAGAGGAGGGGCCTAAGAAGTTACCACAGATGGCAGAAATCTAACACACAGGCTGCAGGTTCCCTGGCAGAATAAACCTGTCTGCAGGATGTCACAGTCCTGGCCATTGTTGTTCTCCCTGGTGTTCTCCAGGAGTGTTTTTACATGACCATTTCAGCTTACAAAGACAGAAAAACCTAACCCAGTCAGAAGAAAAATGTATGTTTTTCTGCTGGCTTAGCTTGTTGAAATGACTCAGAGGATCCAGTGGAGAGCCAGAGCCAGCTCTGGCAGCGAGCAGTTATGATGTCTGAGGTTGCCATGGAACTACAGTTGTGGTGCCAAAATCAGTGTTTTCTTGAGGGAAAATGAAGTGCGTAGATTTTCTTTGTGGTAGCAGATTTTCAAAGGCTGCTGGATGAAATTTTGAATGCATGCTCTTCTTTTAAGATAACTTACAGACATTATGATTTTAAAATTTTCAGGGAAATCTCAAATGCCATTTAAAACAGATATGTCACATAACTAATGTGTAATCCCAGACATAGATACAGACTGGGAGAAGAGCTTCTTGAGAGCAGCCCTGCTGAGAAGGACTTGGGGATTGTGGCGGACAAGAGACTTCACATGAGCCAGCAGTGGCTCTTGCAGCTCACAAGGCCAATGGGATCCTGGGCTCCATCAGCAGAGGGGTGGCAGCAGGGACAGGGAGGGGATTGTCCCTCTCTACTCTGCCCTCGTGAGGCCTCATCTGGAGTCCTGTGTCCAGATCTGGGGCCCCCAATACAAGAAAGATGTGGAACTGTTGGAGAGGGTTCAGAGGAGCCAGGAAGATGATTAGAGGGCTGGAGCACCTGCCCTACAAAGAAAGGCTGAGGGAGCTGGACTGGTTCAGCCTGGAGAAGAGAAGGCTGTGGGGGGACCTCATTGCAGCCTGCCAGTACCTGAAGGGAACTTATAAGCAGGAGGGGATTCAACTTTTTAAAAGGGTAGATAATGGCAGGACAAGAGGGAATGGATTAAAAATAAAGGAAGGAAGGGTTAGATTAGATCTTAGGGGGAAGTTTTTTACAGAAAGAGTGGTGAGGGGCTGGAACAGGCTGCCCAGAGAAGTAGTGTATGCCCCATCCCTGGAAGTGTTCAAGGCCAGGTTGGACGGGGCCCTGGGCAACCTTGTGTAGATCCAGACCTGGAGGTTGGTGGCCCTGCCTGTGGCAGGGGGGTTGGAGCAATATGATCCATGGGGTCCCTTCCAACACAGACCATTCTATGATTCTATGATTCATTCTATGTAATGTTATTAACACAATATTGGGAATTTGTGATGACCTATTTTGACTAATTCAATATATACTTAAGGAAGATGCTTTTGTAGATTGTAAAACAAAACAATATTTGTCTTAAATTTATGTGAATATCCTTCCACAAATATTCTTTATAAACATTTCTAGAGCATACAGTATGTAAGCTATAAAAGCACTAAGCAAATGTTGTGTAAAGGACTGGTTGAAAAGAGGGAGTTTGGGAGTGTGCTCATCAACTCTGTGAACAAAATTCCAAACATGACAGGATTTAATCCAATGTGGTTTTGAAGTCTGGCTTCTGTAGAAGTGTTTTACATACAAATGCATTCAGCTCTATACTTTCTGGTCTTTGTTCTGGTCCTGAAGAAGCACCTTGATAAACCACCGAATTATGTTAATCCAACTCTGGATTAACGCAGCTAGTCTATTACAGACCTTCCCTGTGAACAAAAATGAAGTATCTGTTGTGAGGAGAAACACATGCAGTCTTTGTAATTGCTGGTTTAGTAGTGAATATATTTCTTGTATTTATAAAGTCATGTCTATCACAAAATCTCCATTATGCACTTCTGGTAGAGATTGCAGTCCAGGCACAAAGCACAGGTTTCAGACTAAGCAACTGAAGATTGATGCATGACAAGTATGTGATATTGGCTGCAGTCACTCAGCTTTGAGGCCAGTAGGAACTGCCTCATTTTGTTCATGTTTGTTTGGTTTTTTTCTAAACTCAAACCTAAAAATGAGAACCTTCTAATAATGATGTTTACATGAAAGAAATTGGGAGACAAGTATGTTAAAAAGCTAACACTGCTCTGTAGGAGCTTGTGTAGGAGAATTGCCTTTTTAGCTTTCTGTGTCTGTCCGCATTAGATCCAGGTAAAGGTAATAACTATTCTCTTTTTAGTTAATAAATTCTCACTTCAAGAAAATAATTATACCTCACTTTACTCCTTGTAATTAAAAATAAATCTGGTTTTGTGTTGGTTCAGGACATGAAGTCTGCTTCTCCTTCTATTATGTGGCTTTTGATGTATTTCTTATAAGTTAATGTCTCTTGCTTTATAGATTGGAGAGTCCAACTTATAAAC
The DNA here is from genome assembly GCA_013400835.1 of Zapornia atra. Taxonomy (NCBI): domain Eukaryota; kingdom Metazoa; phylum Chordata; class Aves; order Gruiformes; family Rallidae; genus Zapornia; species Zapornia atra. Next base: position 90,817 of record VZTU01027926.1, read on the forward strand.
CATCTCACCAATTGCATACACCCCAGCAGCCTTATTCATCAGTTTCAGGTAACAATTTACAAATTTTTTTATTTATTCAGATGTTATTTATGCAGCAGATACTCCTGGGAGAGCTTGACATGAAAGGCTGCTGAATGAGTTCTGTAATCTATAGAATGCACAAATAGGAAGTTTGTGTTTGTATCTCTTCTGTTGTATGTACTTTTTTTTATTTGACTTCTGTTTTGATTATGTGGCATATGGCTTTCAAAAAGTATTTGTACTATATTTTAACCAATAGAAAACTATTTGAGGGATTGGGAGTATATACATTCAGGATGAAATTGAGTCCATTGTTATACTTGTATTCTTCATATGAAAACACGTTTTTTGCCATTGCAGTGTTGTAAGTAGTGAAGCAAACTAACTTGTTAAAGCAACAGAAGATGATGTTAAAATAATTTTTCATAGCAGTTACCTTGGGTTCTATTTCAATTTCACTTAGGAGTCATCAGAAGGTCCTCATCAATGTCTTATGTAGATGGGTACGTGGGGACATGGCCCAAAGAAAAAAGGTAAGTAGTCCTAACAAACAAGTTGGTTAAAAGATGATTTTGTGTTGGTCATAAATAGTAATAAATGCTCCATGGTCGTTTGGATTTTCAGAATCCTGTAGTAAGAGTCCTTGTAAGTGACTTCCCAAAGTAGAAAAAGAAAAACTATAATGGATTAAGAAGTCAGTGTTAAGAAATGGACATCAAAATGAGGTCTATTTGTGATATTTGAGTCGTTGGCATTAACCATGTTCACATTTACTCACATGGTCAACAGGCAGTGGTAAGACTCACTTGACTAATGAGCTTATTAGTATTTAAACTTGTATTATTTTGTGGATAGTAAAAACAATCAGGCTGAATGGTTTGTCTTTGAGTTAGACAGGTCATAAACAATCTGTAGGGTGTAGCCTAAAGATAAAATGGTAAGAGTTATAGTGGTAGGTCATTCAGGAAGTGTAAACTGAGTCATCTCACACCTTCCTTCTGATCTGCTCTGGCAATTCCTATGTTCCCAAAGTGCCCAGAATTTATTCCAAAATAATAAAAAACATTGGCTATCACTAAAGAAAATGTTATGTTCCATTGTATTGCCCTTTTTTTTTTATTAAATGTATTTGCATATGAAGCTAGGCAAATTACAGTGCATGTAACAGTGCCTCTGTTGCTACAGTCTTTTCTGAATTTTAAACCCAAATGTGGATATCTCATTTTATGTGATTTCCTTTATTCTAACCCCTACTAGGTCATCATTACATGGAGTTTCATTTGACATTTCCTTTGACAAAGAAAAAAGCGTTCCAGCAGCTGCTCCCAACAGAGGAATTACCAGATCTGTGAGCAATGAAGGCCTTACACTAAACAGCAACCGCATGCCAAAACATAGTAGAAAAAATCTGTCATTCAAACCAGTAAATGGAGAGGAGGAAAATGAAGATATTGAAGAGGAAAGGGACATGATGGCTCATAAAGACACAAAGGCCAGTCAGTCTCTTAACGCAAATCAAAAGAACGCCAATGAGAGCAGCCGCTACAGGTTTCCAAACGGCGCTCTGCAAAACAGGGCAGTGCTGGACGATTTCGGCAATCAGATTGAGACACCAAGTATTGAAGAGGCTTTGCAGATAATTCATGACACTGAAAAATCTCCCAGAGTTATCCAATCAGACCAAATTACAAACGGGTTCTTTTTACACAATCAGGAATTGAGCATCTTAAATTCAAACATTAAACCGAATCAGTCTACCCCTGATATAATTACAGACACTAAAGGTGCTCTGAGTCCTGTGACTGACAATACAGAAGTAGATACCGGAATACATGTCCCTTCAGAAGATATTCCAGAGACAATGGATGAGGACTCTTCTTTGAGAGATTATACTGTAAGCATGGATTCTGACATGGAAGAACCATCTAAATTTCTTCAGGAGTATGACACGCGAGCTGGCAATCACAGAGATCAATTAAGTCCCTGTCCAAGCTCAGTAAGTACTAAATCACAGGCAGGCAGCAGTGCTTCTTCAAGTTCAGGGGTTAAAATGACTAGCTTTGCAGAGCAGAAATTCAGGAAGCTGAATCACACAGACAGTAGGAGCAGTGGAAGCAGTTCTCAGAAAACCACACCAGAAGGTTCTGAGCTGAACATCCCTCATGTGGTTGCTTGGACTCACATTCCCGAGGAGGCATCTGTTCCTCAAGGAAGAGACACTACACAGTTACTGGCTTCTGAAATGGTACATCTTAGGATGAAGCTAGAGGAAAAGAGGAGAGCCATTGAAGCACAGAAGAAGAAAGTTGAAGCTGCGTTCACAAAGCAGCGGCAGAAGATGGGAAGAACAGCGTTTCTTAATGTTGTGAAAAAGAAAGGTGATGGAGTATCGCCCCTCCGAGAAGAAGCAGCAGGAGCTGAAGATGAGAAGGTATTCACTGATAGTAGTCGGTTGAAAGAAAAAGAAGCTCAAAAATCAGATGAACAAACTAGTAAGACATCAGAATTAATAAAAGAAACCCCTGAAAATTCTCATAGCAAATGGTTAAAATCTCCTGCCACTCCTATGGATGCTGAAAAGCAATGGAACTTAACAAGCCCCTCAGACGAAAACTTTAATGAAGGAGATATCTTAGAATATACCAAATCTATCGAAAAACTAAATTCTTCCCTGCATTTTCTACAACAAGAAATGCAACGTCTGTCCCTTCAACAGGAGATGTTGATGCAGATGAGAGAGCAGCAGGCTTGGGTTATTTCTCCTCCTCAGCCTTCTCCTCAGAAGCAGATTCGGGACTTTAAGTCTTCACCAAGGCAAATGGGAGCTCCATCTCCTGTTGCACCTTTCTCACAGGAATCCCCTCGCTCTACACATCAGTCTCCACAGTCTTCCAACAGGAAGAATGCCTCTTTTCACATTAAAATGCAAAGGACTCCTAGGCCAAATGAACTGAAAATAACACCCCTGAATCGTACCTTGACTGCCCCACGGTCTGTGGATAGTCTTCCCCGTTTGAGGAGATTTTCTCCAAGTCAGGTTCCAATTCAGACTCGATCATTTGTTTGCTTTGGAGATGATGGTGAGCATATAGGTGAACCTCAGTTAAGGGGAAATCTTTTGAAGGAAGTCAAGTCTGCAGAAGAGGTACCAAAAGATGAAGGACAAAACCTGCCAAAACAGTGTGAACAGAAGTTGGAAGAAAAGGAGATTAAGCCTATCGAATCGAATGTTTCAGAAGTATTGTCTCAGCCGATCACAGAAACTGTCTGCCTCACCCCAAATGAAGATCAGCTAAGCCAACCAATTTTACCAGCACCAGCTCCCAAAACAGCTAGTTTAATTGAAGTTTCCCTATCGGATTTGAAGCCACCAGAAAAAACTGAAGTATCTGTTGAGAAATACGAAGGTGAGAGTGATAGAGAACAATTTGAAGATGACCAGAAAGTATGTTGTGGATTCTTTTTTAAGGTAAGAGAATTAGTGGGTGTGTATGTCTGCCATTGTGCTTCCTTTGAAAGGCAACTTCTTAATTCAGAGATGTATTTCAGCACTGACTTTCCATTGAAGTCAGAGCAGGCAGTTCTGCAACTTTGAATGTACAAGTATATCTTTTGCACTTGATGATTAATTAGGCATCATAAGAGTGGTGAGATTCTACCATACTGCAGTTCTGAGCATCCCAGAGTATGCATTTCCATTCACAATTGTGGAAGACTGCTTGCAGATTGTGGTGAGGAAGATGCGTGCTGAATATAGATAATTTTTAACATAAGCTTTGATGACCTTAATTAAACATGCTCACATCTCACCTTCACTTCCCCATCCCACCCCCAAATCTAACTAGAAGGTGTTGAAGTACGTAACAGCCAGCATTTTTAAATTGTTGAATGTATCTGAGTTGCACTGGGAAGGGCCTTTCTCCCCTCTTCTGGCTGGCTAAGGAAGTATAGTCTTTCAAAACTCCCTTGTGAAGTGGGTATCTAGGAGCACTCCCTGTTGTCTTACTGAAGGGTTATATTCAAATAGGCTTCTAACTATAATGCACGTTTTAGGAGAGTGGTAGGAGAGATTTTTAATTCCCATCTTGGAATACCTGAAAATCTTGTATCATGTATCTGAGATGCACCTTGTTTGAAAGCATTCCTCAGTTCTAACAGAACACCTGGCTTGATCAACAAAAGTTATTTCTCTATGCTGCATAGTTACTGCTTTTTATGATAAATTACATCACCTCCAAACACATAGAATTTTCCAAAACGGATTAGAGTTTACGCAGTGTGCAATCTGACTCTAAAGTAAAATACTTTGGTTTGCAACTGTTATTCTATCAGTGGAAAATTTTGGTTTTATCTTAAGAAGGAAAAATTCTTTTATGAAAAGTGTTTTAGAAGTCTTAAGAAAAATATTTTTAAATAAACTTATTTCACATACTACAAAAGGATGTTAGGATATTGCAACTCAGTGTACAGAAATAAGTGTCTAATGACTTGGCATATCAGTTCCTGAATTCAGATATCTTAATATTTTTGGGTCCTTTTCCTTTGGATACTGTTGCTGCTAGGATGATCAAAAGGCAGAAAATGATATGGCAATGAAACGAGCAGCATTATTGGAGAAGCGTTTGAGAAGGGAAAGAGAGACTCTGCTTCGAAAGCAGCAGCTGGAAGCAGAACTGGAACATAAGAAGGAAGAGACAAGGTAAAACTACATGTCCTGATCCAAATGACCAGTAGCAATGAATGTAAAAATGTCTGGTTTAGTTAAAAATGTAACTTCTATGTCAAAAAATTGCATTGTGATGTCCAAGGTATTTAATCTTAGAGCCAGTTGTGCTGTTGAGCCCAGCTGAAGACATGTCCCAGCTGGTCCTGCAAAATCAGCTTCTGGCCACAGTCTGTATTCAGGCTCAACATAGGAGCTCTGCTGGCCTGAGGGAAGCTCCTCAAAGCACTGCCGTGCCTGGCACTTTATTTTCTGAGGGAGAGCACATCACTTTGGGCTTCTTTCTGTGCAAATGCACAATGCTTACTCAGTTACAGCAGACTTTACTAGTAACAGTGTCCCCAGAAGTTCAAACTCTCTGAAAGCTGTAAACAAAGAAAAGCCAGCAAGTTGTTCCTCTTAATGATGTCTGAGGACTGTAAAGTTCCACAAGGCTGATGCCTGTGCTGTCCTCACCGTGCTAGCTAGAACTATTAATTTAGAAAGTTTCTACTACTGAATTTCTTTCATCATTTTTGTAGGCGCAAAACGGAAGAGGAACGTCAGAAGAAGGAGGATGAACGAGCACGTCGGGAATTTATTAAGCAGGAATATATGAGAAGGAAACAACTAAAGCTTATGGAAGAAATGGATACTGTCATAAAGCCACGGTCCCTCTCAATCAAACAAAAAAAGCCACGTCCAAAATCTATTCATAGAGACCATATTGAATCACCTAAGACGCCAATCAAAGGTCCACCAGGTAACAAACGTTCATGCGGAAAAAGAGTCTGTTCATGCTAAAACACCAGCTTGTTTTTTGGTACTAACAAGCACGTGCATTTATTAGTGTCTTGTGCTAAATTGAAGCTGCACGTGACCAAACTGGAAAGCAAAATTTGCCAATAGAAGTGAAAAGATGAATGTCACTTACGTGCTATGCATGCATGCATATATCATCAGACAAAAAGGCTAGCTGTATGAAAAGCCAGTGGAAGAAGCACCAACATGTGTTGCAAGTTCTAAACACCCATGTAGTCTTCCCCCATCTCTTCTTGCATCTGTAGAGCTAAGAATGAATAAAAGTTGGGAGATGAGATGGATTTAAAAATGGTGATTATAAGGTAAGACTACTTAAACTCCCGCTTAACGCAGACAGAAATTTTAAAATTACTTACCTGTTTCATGGTTTTTCTGTTTCACTCACCTACTGCATGTGTAGTTATGAACATAACAACACTAAACATTTGGAGCAATTTAGCATTCTTTTAGGTAGCTCATAACTGTAGTAATGATTGGAAGAAATTGTGCCAATTTAGAAAAAAGTAACCAGATGGCTCAGTGATCCTTTTTGTTACAGCACTGCATAGCCTTGTTGTTCTGCTGCATTTTCTCTAGCTGCTTCCCTCTATCTTCCAGTGTAATTCAAAGTATTCCCTTAATACCTTCCAAGAATCCATCCCAAGCTTTGCATTAAGCCTCTTAAGCTCTCTTTCATGAGGACTCACTAACTTTGCATTCTTTGGTTTGCATAGTGGCAATATTCCCATGTCCGTGCTTTGTGTTAATGCTTAGCTTGAGACCATCCCAGGTGGCTGCAAACGGCTGGGTGTCAGCGAGTGTTTAGATGAAGTGTACCACATATGCATGCAGGTATATCATGTATGGGTGTAAGAGTCTCTTATATAGAAGCTCTTACCAACGTCCCGATGCTGGTGTTGGTTCTAATGAACAGACTCTACTACTTGCATAGGTTTATAAGCCTTAACTTTGTTTTTATCCAGGTTCACAGCTTTATCGTGTTTTTTCAGTATCTAGTCTTTCATTGGCATCGCTGAATACAGGGGACAATGAGAGTGTGCAGTCAGGCAAGAGAACACCAAGGTAAAGCTAAAATAACCATTTCATTTCATAAAGTATGATAATCAGCAATGTAAAACCAGCATGAATTTTAAAGAGGTCATGTATATGTTGTGGACTCCAAGAAGAGGTATGTTTTCCTGCTTGGAGGCAGTGATAGTTCCCAGTGTCAGCCATTAGGGAACTAAGCCATGATCATTTGTCTCACAAATTTTACCAAGTAAACCAGTTGGGCAGCTATAAATGAGGTCAAACCAAAATGCTCTTCACACAGCCTCTTTAATTAACCTGCTTGTATTTAAGTCTCAACTTGTGGATATTAAATTAAATCTGCATGCTACGTATGCCTTTCTTTTCTTCTTGTGCCTTTTTTTTTTCCACATGGAAGCTTCTTTTCCCCTTAGCAGTCGCACAGGGAAGTATTAAATGTTCACTCGGACTTCAGCCTCTTCCAAACACCAGAATTGAGTTTGCATTTGAAAAAAATAAAGATAAAATAATAAAAAATTCTTAATTTTAAGTACCAAATCTACATTATAATTCGAAGGAAAATGTTGAGTTCTGGGTAACTACTTATTTGTGTTCAGAGAAATTCTATTTTTTTGTATAGGAAAGAAAGGTAAGCTAGGAGAAAAGGGTTTGGTGAGGAGCACTACAGTATCACATGTCATGTTTTCATGGCCACTATGCATCACTCATCAACTCTTAGATACCTACAGCTGGTTTCAGATGTCTTTCCAGTTTTCTTGTCTTGAGAACTGACTGGTTCTTACGTGGATCATTTTATGAATTTTTTCAATGTATCCTAACAACTCTTGTCATCTCTTTAAAATTCTCAGTTTTAATGGAGGGGAGGATTTCCACCAGCTATATTAGCTATTAGAAAAGTCTTGATTTTTGCGTGTACCTGTGCAGACTTTCCATGCAGTATTAGTTGTCCAGTACTGTACTATGTCAGTGATGAACAGTACATCCTCCTCTGGTCTTGGATTTGATTTAGGGGATTGAAGCTTTTAAAGTACAGTAAAATTCAGTACAAATTGTTTAAAGCAATAGAGTTGAAAGAGTTTCACGATTTCCCCAGACACATGCTTTCTCCTTTTACTTGCATCAGAATTGCTTTTTAGTGGTAACATTGAGTAAATTTCAGCAGTACCTTTGAGGTCTTCTTCCTGCAGGTGCTAATCACAAAAGGTGTAGGATATGTTAAAAATTGTGTTTTCATCTATTGCTGATTTCACTGGTAGTAGCAGACAAATGTTGTTACAATGCCACTTTATTCCTTATTCTTTGCTAGTAGTGCCTTTCTTCTCACTTAGAAAACCTTTCATTCCAAGCTGAAAATTTGACTGGCTCTTGCAATAGCCACTATGAGAAAAACTTTAAATAACTTGTCATAATTTAAGAAAACGTGACAGCCTTGCTTAGACCTTTAAATGCAAAACTCTTCACGTTTGAGTGCAAACAGAGCCCGAAGAAGTCGAGCACCAGAAGTTACTGTTTGTAAAAACACAAATTAGAAAGGAAATTGTTTTGCTGTTCTCACTGCCAACTGCTGTATTAAGTATAAATTAAGTAAATTTTTCTTCACGTGCATCATTCTATCAAGAACCAGTTTGTTTGCTACGTGAGATACATTGGTGCTGGCAAAACAGTGTTAAAAGTAACCCACATGCCCACTTAGTAACACAGAGCACAGAGTATGTATGTTGGCTATGAGCCAGCAGTGTGCCCTGGTGGCCAAGAGAGCCAATGGGATCCTGGGGGGCATCAGGAATAGTGTGTCCAGCAGGTCAAAGGAAGTGATCCTCCCCCTCTACTCTGCCTTGGTCAGGCCCCACCTGGAGTATTGTGTCCAGTTCTGGGCTCCCTGGTATAAAAAAGACAGGGATCTCCTGGAGAGAGTCCAGAGAAGGGCGACAAAGTTGATTAGGGGTCTGAAACATCTCCCCTATGAGGAAAGGCTGAGTGAGCTGGGGCTGTTCAGCCTGGAAAAAAGAAGACTTAGGGGGGACCTAATTAGTGTTTATAAGTATCTTAGACATGGGATGCAGGGGGAATCAGCCAGCCCCTTTTCAGTGTCTGTGGAGACAGGACAAGGGGCAATGGCTGTAAGCTGGGGCATAGGAAGTTCAGCACCAACATGGGGAAGAGCTTTTTCACAGTGAGGGTGCCAGAGCACTGGAATAGGCTGCCCAGGGAGGTGGTGGAGTCTCCTTCTCTGGAGATATTCAAGACCCGTCTGGACGCCTATCTGAGTGATATGTCCTAGGGAGCTGCTTTGGCAGGGGGGTTGGACCCCATGATCTCTTGAGGTCCCTTCCAACCCCTATGATTCTGTGATTCTGTCTGTCCCTCAGACATAGCCCAAATACCAACTTTACACAGAACATGAACTCAGTTATCTGCTAATTTCTTCCATAAATATTATGCATTCGGGCTTATAGTCCACAATTCGTATCATTGTGCTCTATCTTGATATAGTTAGCCTTCCTTTCATATTAGAAGGCTTCTCTGCTGAACATTGTAAATTGTTTGTAATAGATTTTAAAATTAATGTTTAGGTCTGAGTCTGTGGAAGGATTCTTATCTCCAAGTCGCTGTGGTAGTCGGAATGGAGAAAAAGATTGGGAAAATGCATCTACAACTTCCTCAGTCGCCTCTGCAACAGAATACACAGGTCAGTGACAAGATTCAGAAAAGCACTTGGCTGTTCGTGGTTCTGTCTATTAAAAGTTTTCAGTTCTCCTATTTGGTTTCCTAAGACTTCCCTGTGGATACTTCTATAGAAATGTTACTTTCACATCCATTAAAATAGATGGTAATACTTCAAGGTTAAAACTTTATATCCAGAATCAAACTCCTGACTGGGTAGCGTTTGTGATGACCATAGCGAACTGCAGAACAGTAAACAGGCTCACAGTGCACTTCTGCAGTCTGTCTAGCAAGGCAAGAAGAGTGGAGATTTAAGCTCAATTTAGAATAGTTACAAAAACCCAAATTGCAATAGGAAAAAAAAACAACTTGGTAATGTCAATTTAAATATTATGCACCCTTTTTTCCCAAACAGATCTTTAGCTATTAAAATCTTTACAATTTGACTTCCAATTCTTTATTATATTATGAATCAAATAATAATGGTATCTTCATCCCTTTTCTCCAAATATACAGCACGTGATATTGCCAAGACATTGCATTATATCAGGATTATAAAAGCTCCATTTTTGCCCAACTGATGTAACTTTGGTAAGCAGTAAAATAATGTTGGGTATTTTCAATAAATTTTCTGGCAAGATCAGGTTTGATTGCTGAGCCTGCATACTTCTGTTTGAGATGCCAAATATTTGCTTTGAAAATAATCTCACCTCCTTTCTGCTGAAACAACTGGAAAGGCAAAGTGTTCATTCTGTAAATGAGAAAGCACGTACCTGGTTTTAAACCATGAAACTTCAGTCAGTTTGTGCCGCATGCATGCCAAATTAAATCACAGGAGGGGTGGCACTCTCGTGAAGACCCATAGTGCTAAAGATCATGTTTTAATGCTTATCTGGAGTATATTTTTAAATAAAGGCATGTACAGTTCCTGAGAACTGAACAGAAGGCTTTTTTCACCTGTTTTAATATCTTTATTTTGTCAGTTCAACTCCATATACGGTTTTTTGTGTTGACTCCAGGCTTTTTTCCCAAAGCATGGATAAAATGAGATCTAATCTTAAGTTCAACTGGTAAATGCTTGTATATTGTGTTCCTTTCTAAGACTCATAATAGGTACTTTAAAGTTGCTTTTTTTCAAATGGTCTTGATAGAAAAATATATTTCAGAAGTTAAAACAGAAGAAATTTCTCTTCCAACCAGATGAATCAAGTCCTTTTACAGACAGAATAACCTGACAAGCATCAAGCCAGATCTTTTATCCCTGGTTTTGGGTAAAACATCTTTGGAATTCCAAGGCAGACAGGCTACAGTTACTCTAAATGTTACATCAGCTTTGTTGTTATACCTCTCACCCTTAAAATCACAGGTATAGGTGAAGGAAAAGAAAGAATTTGCTCCCTCCTGAATGACTGAAATTTCAGTTAGAAAATGCAAAACATTTTGTTGTTTCATAGAAAAGGTCCTCTGATAGAAAATATATTTACCAAGACTACCAGTAATGATGATTTAATAATGAAAGACTCATTTGTAAACAAGTTCAGTAACAGCTGAAAAATGACATTTTGCTTGTTTGTGAAATTTGTGGTCTCAAGCCTAATTCTGTTATCTTTCTGGATTTGTATCTTCATGCATGCAAAAGATCCACATCAGAGATGCTTCACAGCATTTAAAATTAACTCTATGAATTAACTCAATGAATTGGTTTATTCATTAATGTAGCTGACTTTTCATTCCTCCTCCATAGGACCAAAGCTCTTCAAAGAACCCAGTGCTAAATCCAACAAGTATATAATTCAGAATGCTCTGGCACATTGTTGCTTGGCTGGAAAAGTAAATGAAGGTCAAAAGAAAAAGATACTGGAGGTAAGGGTACTTTTCCTCTAAAAGCAGAAAGAAGTAAGGCAATCTGGTGTTGGGAAGACACTCGAGTGTAAATGCAAATATCGAAAGGAATCTTCTGAGGTTATGCCAGCTGGCTCTTAGTGAAAGGCTTGAGGAACTTCTGTCACTTGCTCCCTGTGTGGACAGAAAGCTTCTCTAGTACTGCAGAAACCATAGCTGGTACATCATACATGCAGCACAGGAGCTGACATTAATGGCTGCTACGTGTTTAATGTGGGAACATCGTCATGTAGAATTTGAGAATTTGCTCACAATTATTTTTCCCTAACGTGAAAAATATCCATCTTATACATACTGATCCTTGGATTGGGACCTTTGGAACTAAGGCACAGCTCCCCCATGATCAGAGAACTGAAATAAATTCTTCCTAGGCTTTTTTTTTTTTTTTT